>KZ451978.1:2405570-2546482 GCA_002786265.1 Apostasia shenzhenica
TCTGTCCTAAAATAATTCACATCGCGGATGTCTCCTTCCCTTGCCACTACCTAAATATTAAAGTTTTAACATTTTCACTCAAAATATATTTAAATATCCTTAATATAATATGATGAACAATTCAAATTTTTTGTAACCTAACTATAGTTAGGTTATTGAAAAATTATAATTGCTCATTATAATAAAAATAAGTGAAAGTGTGTGTATGTAAGATTTTATAATGTTTTGAGTGTGCATAGCATAATTAACTAAGAATGAATAGGTAACACATATAGGTAATTATCTCTCTTTTTTTTTTATTCAACACAAATTTTAATTATAAAAATCAACTTTATCTCATATACAATTCAAATATGAATATTAAAATTAGCTTTACTTTATATCTTATAAATTTCTTTTCTATTAAATATAATAAATAATATTTTTTTATTTAAAAAAAAATTTGAATCAAACCTTTAGGTCCTTTTTAATGTGGTTCCACAAATCAACTTAAATATTTTATATAGGGCTTTTTAAATTATTTATGTACAGTTTCATTGTTAAGTTGTAAAAAAAATATGAACTTTTGCATTGTTTTAATTTATATAATTACAAACATGGCCTTATTAGATTCAATTAGGTTTTGAAATAAAATCTTATTTTATTAATAATTTAATTTTATGATAAAATTTAATAATAATTTTATTTCACATCGAACACATGCAAATTTTAATTTTCAAAATTATATTTATTTTATATTTAATACTAATTTTAACATTAAAATTAATTTTATTTCACATATTATATTTTTTATTATAAAAATAATTTTTTTATCAAATTTATAAAATAAAATATTTTCTCTTTTTTTCCCCAAAAATCTTTTTTTTTTTCCTTAATTAGGGTTGTGCAATAAGATATGAGGAACTGAGAACCCACCTATAATTAATTTGAATTGACGAATTTAAGTTGGATTTTAATTAATTTAGGTCAGTTCTGATTCTCACAATATTTAAAATTTGTTATATGGTTCAATTTTTGAATTTCATATATAATTTTAGTAGAAACGAACAGATCTAATTTAGATAAGTGATAAAATATATAATTTCAAAGTAATTTTTGCCTAACACATTAATTTAATTTATTTTTAATTTTATTCTAATATATTTCTGTCATCATTTTATTGTTTTATATGATTTTTCTCACATTTTGTTTTCAATTATTTCAGTTGCTATGATTGCTGTGAGGATACAATTTTTTATTTTTTATTTTTTAAACAAAATTCATAATTAAATTTTTAGTTATATATATATTTTATACTTCAATCTAAATTTCTCTTTTTTTTCACAATTTCTACTTCTATTTGACATTCATTCTCATTAAAAAAGTATTCTAAATTGAGACATTAATATTATGATATTTATTAAAAAATTTATATTTCTCAATTAAACATTACTTCATTGGACTCGGACCCAACCTGACCCTAATGATTCAAGTCTAAATCGTGTCCATGAGTGCATGGTGGAGCTGACTTGGCTTGGATCAAGCATATAAAAATTAAGTGGCTTTGGACTTAATCCAAGAAATTATACAATAAATTAGGTCATTATTTTTATTTCACACTATAATTTTTTGTATTTTATTTGAAAAATATGATAATAGAATAATTTAAATTTAGATTTTTTAAATTTTCAGGCAAACTACTTCCTCTCGAGGCTAAGTGTTAGAACCTTCTCTAACACTCCTTACCAAACAGCTGCTCAGTAGCACTCCCAAGTCGAACAGCTGCTCAAAAGCAACCCCAAGTCGAACAGCAGCTCAACAGCACCCCCAAGTCGAACAGCTGCTTAACAGCAGCCCCAAGTCGAACAGCAGCTCAACAGCAGCCCCAAGTCGAACAGCAGCTCAACAGCAGCCCCAAGTCGAACAGCTGCTCAACAGCAGCCCCAAGTCGAACAGCAGCTCAAAGAGATATCACGAAATCGTACTCTCCGTACTACTATGCCAACTCAGCATTTAAGACAGTATGGGCGTTCACTCCCTAATCGTCTTTTGTAAGAATAGGTGTCAGATATGACAGATCGTACCTATTGTATCCCCTTCTCTCTAGGCTATAAAAAGAGGGCTCGGGCTCTCTCGGGGGGCCACTCTTTCTCTACCCGCTCTCTCTCTTGTACTCATTTAGTCTCCCATTAGATACCCTCAAGTTTTGTAAGAGGAGATGAGATTGGTGGATTCAAATCGCCTGGACGGTGTCGTAGTTTTTCCCCTGAACACTCGGATTTCCACTTAAAAATTATCATCTCATTTTTCTCCGTGGTGGTGTATTTTTTGCATCAACACTAAAAAAAGACCACAAGAAATTAAATTATTATTAATTTAATAAATAATCCAGTAGATTAGACTCGTAAATAATAATAAATCAATATACTGTAATAAATCAATATATTGTTCATTTACCTGTGGGACATTTTAGAAGAAATTATTAGTTTCACGTTAATTTTCAATTTTTTTTTTTGGGAATTTCACTAAATTTTAAATTTTAATTATCTTAAAATTCAAAATTATAAACTTCCATTTTTAAATTACTTTAATACTAAATTTTGTGCTTCATGTGGGAATTTTAATATATAAAATATATATAATATTAAAAATTATCACTTTAATTGCATTATTGGAGGTATTTGACTCAGCTCACCGACCCCGGCGCTTTGCGTCCCTTCCACTCTCCCTCGGATCGACGTCATCGTCTCGCAGGCGCCAACTCCGGCTCGCTCGGCTCGACGCGGCCGACACCACTTCGCAAGAGGCGGAACCCATGCCGCCCCGCACGTGCCGCTTGCGTCATGCACGTGTGATCCCTTCCGTCGTCACGCGGTGACCGTTTCGCACGTGTGCATGGAATGCGGAGGCGGAAGTCTACGTGAAGAAAATATTTCTTTTTTTTTTCTTTTTTTATTGGAATGAAGAAAATATTTCGATTCGTATGTCGTGTATATCTTGATGGAAATTTTTCACACGTGGCAAAACCCCTGCGAGTTTCAATCTAATTGGTTGTTTATTGTTGCATCTCGATTCACGTCGGGTGATCTCGAGCGCACACGTGGAAGCTTATGTGCCGTCAACATCACAGGCGCTCCGCACCGAACAGAAGGGGTATCGCGCCGAACAGTACATGTCGAAGTGCCCAAGTCGAAAGGGTCACGTCGAACTTACCGGACACTAGGTGAAGTACAGGAAACCATACTGCTTTTAGGCCTCGTTTGGTTGGAGCTACTTTTTTTACCCAACACAAATTTCAACTATAAAATTAACTTTATTTCACATTTAATGCAAATACGAATATTAGAATTTAAAGTATTTCACATTTTACACACTTTCTAATATTAAAATAAATTTCTCTCTCATTAAACTTAAAAATAAAATATTTTTTTTCTCTTGTTAAAAAAAAAAGCTCGAACCAAACGAGGCTAAGAGACATAGTCTTCCCTGCCCTCAGACTGCGCCCTCCGTACATCGTACAACCGATCAAGGTCATTGCCTAGCTACCTTACAGACATTAATGGTCTGAAGCTAGAGCTGAAGCCCATTCCGTTGAAGTGACTCCACAGAATAGGTCAGGATATAAGAATATCTTTGTAACGGAAAAAAAAAAGATCTTTTTTTTTTTATTTATTGGACTTCTTCTTTATTCTTCTTCTTCTTCTCCTCCTCCTCCTTCTAAGAGAACTCCAGCTCCTCTGCCATCACTTAACCTCACAGATAATTTGACAATAGTGAATCTTACAGCTTCCTAGAAAAAAGCCGTGGTTTTTCTGCTCTGTCGATTTTCACGTAAAAATTCTTTTGTTCTTCTGGTTGTTTCTTTGTCACAAAAATTATTTTCAGAATTTTACTTAAATACTTACCTTTGATTTAAATATGTATTTTATAAATTATAAATATTTCATATAACATAACTTTTTTTTACGTATCATATATATATACCTGATTAATATTTTTAAAAATTAATCATATATGCCTGATTAAGTTTTACGTATTCTAACATTATCAGTGACTAAGTGAAGCGAAATATTCAAAATTGAAAAATCGTTTGAAAATTTAGTTAGTTTGAAATAAACTTGAATTAAAATAATTGATTTAAATTATGAGCCAAATGAGTTGACTTGAAATTAATTTCAAATTTGATATGACCCACTTGAAATTTATGTTTAAATAATATATATATATATATATATATATTAATTTTGTAATAATATTTGATATATAGAGTTTATTAGCTCATTGGTTAATGATTTATGCTTGTAATCTTTAAGTAGGCGTACTATGTATCGAATTAGTTCCAAATGAAATCAAATCGGTACAATAGATTTGAGATCGGATCACGTTCAATCAGATCAATTTCAACTACTCGTGACTACCCTTAACTGGTTCAAAACTGAAACATCCCAATACATGCATGTATTGGTTCTAGTTGTGATGAATCGAAACCGATTCATCAAGTAGATCGAGTAGTCCGTGGGCGGGGAGTGTGCATTCAATCGATTTGATTACCAAATAAAAAATAAAGACCAATTTAAATGAATACTTTTTCCTTTAAGCCCTAGAACATGTACTTGGTAGGCTCTGGATGATCTCGCTAAATTTTGGAAATCGTAAATATAATTTAGGTCTCTTAGATTTAGGGTAATATTAAGCAAATTCATAATTTTAAAATTTGTTCAATAAGGTCCTTAAAATCAACATTAATATCTCAATCAGGTCTTTTTACCTAATTTAATATTTTTTATATTTAAATATAAAATAACAAAAATACCCTCTTCTCTCACCTCGCATCCCGCTGGCTGCTGATCAAGGCTGGCATCACGACAGGCCACAATAGTGCAGGGCTACTGCACTCCAACCCTATATGCGTGTGTGCAACTGTGACGTCAATTTTGCCCTAAAAAGTAAATGTACATCTAGAAAAGAAAATTTAGGGTAAACTGTGAAAACGAGAAAGAAAAACAAAAAGTAGATATGATAAAGCTCCATCTACTTTCTAAAACCTTTAAGAAACATTTATAAGTGGAATCTAAGGCACCATTTTATGTTGTTTGTTCAAGGATCGATATTGAATAACTTTAACTCTTCCCTCAATAACATGAAAGTGATATTATTTTACATCTATGGAGGCCTTCTCTATATCATGCTTTCATTGCCCTTGTTTGGTTGAAGGATAGATTTGGGTAAGGAAAAAGAAAATATTTTATTTTATAGAGTTGATGGGAAATAAATTTATTTTAATATTAGGAGGTGTGTTGGATGTGAAATAAAGTTGATTTTAAGGTTGAAATTTGTGTTGGATGTGAAATAAAGTTGATTTTTAAGATTGGAATTTGTGTTGAATGTGAAATAAAATTATTAAAATTTATAATAAAATTAAAATATTATTAATTTATTAATTAGCCCACTTTTAGGGCTATGCCATAACATGAAGTGTAATGGGGCATCGATCAATGGGCCTTTTGCCACAAGAGTCTGAAGTCGATGAGTCAAGTCTCCTAAATTGGTGAAAGGAGTTGAGTAAAAAGACTTGTAGCATGCACCATTGTGCAAGAAGCACTCAAGGTTTAATATAATTGTAGTCGAATTGACATTTTCAAGAACTGCAAAAATAAAAAATAATTATGAAAGTAATCCTTTAGCTTTGCATTGCCCTTGAAACAATAATTTTTAAGGATTGCTTTGAAGAATGTTTGCTAGAGCTCGCTTTTGTTATCACCGGCTAATATTTGGTCATGATTTTTATGTTATAATGAGCTTTTAAATATCTAGGGTAACCATGCCACACACTTATATCATACTTTTGTTATGCTTTTCGATATTATGCTGTGCGTAATGTATTGATGAATATTTTAAGCTGTTATAGAGTACGATGCTATCGTGAGATATTATTGACTTTCTTTGTGTTAAAGCCACATTTTATTTAATTTACAGATATTTTGGTTTATAATTAGTCCGAGGATATTAACATCTACTTAAAGGTCATAAGTGTCACATCATTGACATTCGAAGCTGCTGCTATCTTGGATGGTGTTCTCCCTGGAGAGGCTGCTCATAATGTAGAGAATCACTTGGCTACTTGTTAAACTCATAGTATTAACTTTCAGTCTCTTGTTTTTGATATTTATGATTATTTGATTTCTGCTGCTCCTTTTTTCTTGAATATTATGGAATACTAATGCAACGAAAGTAAACTTGTCTGAGGACTAGTAACTACTTCTTTTGTTTTAATCCGCCGTATTGGCCTTGTCATGCGAAAGGGTATTATAGCCTAGCTAGATCATCATATGCAAGATGATATTTTTTAGTTTTATGATGTTCTCAAAAAATCATAAAAATATAACCTTTTCTTACATAAAAAAAATAAAAAAATCAACTCTTATCAAAGTGAAATTTAAAATTTGAAGAATAAAGTCAGAACTAACAATTGATCTTCATGAATGAATTAATCCACAGACAAAATTCCCACAATGGAAAACAATTGCAAAGTAAATCTTCATCTCTAAAAATATTGAAATATTCTATCATTTCCATAATCTGTAGTTAGTAATCTACTCTTTTTTTTTTTACAATAAAAAAAAATTTACTCCTTTTTTATCAAGTTTTGTTGGAATCAAAAGTTATTAAATAAATTTTCATTTTTCTACGAAGTTGTATTTGATTAATAAAAAATTAAATATTCTAACGTTAATCACCTTAAAAAAATTGATCATTATATATATATATATAGCTAGATGTGTTTCATTCTTGATTTACCCCATATTCAGCACTCTTTTGAATGTGCTTTTATTGTCGAGGTTGACACGTCTTTGAAGATGATGCGTATCATTGAATACAAAAGACGACAACTAATTATGCATGTCACACGGATAGCTAGCTCTCATCGAACTAGGCATATATAGATTGCATCGAAACCTATATGATGAGTATCCATACCTTTGATATTATATATTATTGAATGCCCGGAATAGTTATAATCCATTCAATGATTCAATTACATGATCTACTCCTAACTAGATCAATGAGTGTATGCACTTTACTATATATATATACATACATGCATATGTTAGTCTTAAATCAAGTCATTATAACAGGAGATTTTGGTTAAATGTTACATTTATATATATATATATATATATATATATATATATATGTATGATCTAGATATTAATATTATCTAAGGAGACGTTTGGTTTATTATTATTTTAGTATTATGTTATATAATTTAGATGTCATAATATTTAAATATTATTTTTTAATTAATAATTTTATAATTTTATAGAAAATTAGTTATAATTATCATTAAATTATAAAATTATTTTCTCTGGATAACATGATATAACACCAAGATAATATTAAATTGAACTCCACCTAAATATTTTTGTCATCTCTAATTTTGTTTGTTCAATATCAATATATAAAAAGATCATATTAATGAGAAATATTTCCAACCTCAGTACCCCTCTCTATTATAATTAGAATAATATTTTAGATGCCATTATCCACATTTTTGAGACTTATAGATGTCATTTTAGAGCAATAATATGCTATCGAAATATTCAAATAACATGAGACATACTTAATATGACAATAATATTAAATCAGATTATTAGTTTTTGGTAGCATGTAGATATTATTTTAAAATAATAATCTTCTAATTTTTATATTATTTTATCATATAAAATAATTTTTTTTATAAATTACATAACATATTTAATATTGAACCAAAAGCCCTTAAATTTGATCTCTAATTAATTTATGTAGATCGAGTAGGTATGACAATTTTTACTAAAACTCATTTAACTTGCTCTGATTTGGCCCTAATGCGACTGGCATGTATCACAAAATCGTACCCATTCAATTAGTATAACACAATTATACTTGCCAGCCAAACTCTCGACTCACTAGTATAATAAAATTACGAAATCCCAAGGCCAAAAACACTTGACAAGTCGACCCAAAGCAAATGACAAGTTAAAAATGGATTTGAGACGGGCAAAGCCCAGCGGATCGAGGTCTGGTGCTGGTATAATTAGGTGATAGAAAGGAAGCAAGTACGTACGATAAGTATGAATAATGATTAATAGATCGATGATCATAAGGGAGCGACGCGAGTACGAGTTTTGTTTTAACTCAACTCAGAAGTCTGATGTGCTCCCCTTCTCTGTATATATGAAACCCTAGTGAGTTTGGGTTATTATTATGATTAGATTATCGAGAAGAGCATTCTTTTTTACAACGGGGGGCAGGCTTTATAATTATATATATAGAATATGTATAGATTAATGAGGCATTGGCCATGTGGTTTACTCTCATTGATTCGCCTGTTTGACGGTCAAAGTTTCACAGACCGAGAAGAGAGAAGAGAGAACTGCTTCAGTGGGAGTTCTAGGGTTGAACATGCAAATATTAATTATGGGGTTGAGGGTTGGAAATGTAATATGGGCATTTTCCGGAAGACAAGGGCTGGTGTCTGCCTGCAGGGTGCAGGAAGCCAACCCTTCTACTCTAACCCTTCTTCCCTTTTAGCCTTTTCTATTTGTTCTCATCTTTTCTTTCTTGCTCTTAGTTAACTGAGTCTGAAGAGAGGGAGAGGGAGAGAGAGAGAGAGAAAGAGAGAGAGAGAGAGAGAGAGAGGATATGGTATTAAAATCCTTATAGCATAGATAAGGAAAAAATTTTCTTTATTTAAGGGATGGATACAATGGAGATGTAGAGCAAGGAGAAGAAATTGTTGAGATGAGTTCAATCGATCCCAAATTAATCCGTTGGCTTCTAAACAATTGTGCGTTGTGCGCCATATAGATGTTTCGGCTTCTAAAGATAACTAGCCCTGATTAGGGGTTGCACATTATACCTGTTAGAATATAAAATTATTCTTGAGATATTAATCACAGCTTAATTAAGCTTTGGGTCGTTTGGTAACTGGATCAGAACTAATATGATATCAAAGCTGATGGTTTCAAGTTCGAACTGACCTTGGTGAAACTACTTATGTATAGCATAAGGTGAAATTAAAAAAATAAATATGTTGAACTCCATGTTGCCAAAGGAACAAACTTGTTGTGCGAGAGATGTGTCAGAATATAAAATTATTTGTGGGCAATATATATAAGCTTAAGCTTTAAGGTTAGTCATGCTAACAAAAGAATTAACGATAAGATCTAATTAAAGGGATTCTCCAAAGTAAATTTTTAAAGAGAATCTATATTTTTTTAAATATTATGTAATTCAAATTGGATAATGTATATAGTGTGATTTTCATCGGAATTTTGGATAGTCACCTTTTAGATTTTAAATTCATCCTTAATTTGTGATTCCAAATTGTTTATCAAAGTGAAATTCCTTCTTGTTGCTGAAGAATAATGGGCGGCCCTGTTTGGCGCGAGGACCAAAACAAGACCAAAATAGTACTAGTTTAAAAAATAACAATAATAATAATAGGCTCTGTTTGGCGCGAGAACCAAAACAGAACCAAAATAGGACCAAAATGGTACTAATTTAAAAAACAATAATAATAATAATAAATAAATATTTTAAATTATTTTACACAAATTTAAATATAAAAAATATTATTTTACTTTATATACTCAACAATTTAAAATAAAAATATTAACTTTATTTTATATTTTAGATCAAAAGATTCAAATCGAGTATTTTGATCTAAGATGTGAAATAAAATTTATACTTTTATTAAAAATTATTGAGTATGTGAAGTAAAATATTATTTTTTTATATTAAAATTTGTGTAGAATAATTAAAAATTTGGGATGAAACTTATTAAATCTTTGATCTTTACTTCGCCTATTTAATATCAACGAGTGTAAGTAGAAGGGAAGGTGTTAGAACATTCTCTAACAGCTTTAGTCAAACAGCTCTAGTCGAATAGCTCTTTAAGAAGATATCACCGGATCATACTTTCAGTACTACTATGTCAACTCAGCATTTAAGGCGACATGAGGGTTCAGTACTACCTAATCGTCCTTTGCAGGAATAGTTGTCAAACATGATAAACTGTACCCACTATGTCCTCTCCTTTCAAAGCTATAAATGAGGGAGAGAAGAAACTCTCTCAGGGGCTGGCCACGCGAGCTGCCTTTCTCTCTCTTTCTCTCTTGTACTTATTTACTTATTTAGCCTCCATTTAGAGACCCTCAAGCTTTGTAAGAGAAGAGATTCGATTAATAGATTTAAATCGCCTAGACGGTATCGTGGTTTATCCCCCGGATACTCAGATTTTCATGCAAAAATTAATTACCGTCTTATTTCATTCTATTTTGGCATATTTTTTTGTCATCAACGGAAGGAAAATATATAATATAGAAATATTAATAGAAGAGAATTTTCCTAAATAATGAGATTGTGGAGCCTCATGCATGGTGCATGCACCTGATATAACAATTTTTGGGGCATCTACTTATGTCACCCCTAAAGTAGGCTTTATTATATATTTCACCCTTAAAGTTATTTATTTATTTTTGTCCTGCCTAAATTTAAATGATTATTTACAAATTAAACCCCTTCCTTTACTTATGTTATCTTCCCGTGGCCTTAATTTTGGGAGTGAAGCATTGACCATTTTAAATATTGACAATTTTAAATATTGGCCATTAATTAATCTTGATGCAACAACTTTTATGAGACAAAAGTAAATAGATAATTTTGAGGGTAAAATATATAATAAAGCTTAATTTAGGGATAATATAAGTAAAGTTTTCTAAATTTTTTTCATGCATGCGGGCTATGAAGACCAACCATAATAGAGAGAGAGAGAAGTGCTAACTAAAATTAAAACTTTCTGGATGGCAAAGAGGGACGAATAAGAGGAAGAGGGAGAGGAGAAGAAGACGGCGCGTGTGCTTGGCTGTCAGGAATCATCTTCAACGAGTGTGCTTTCTGAGTTCTGGCTTTCTAGGGTTTCACGAGACAGAGAGAGAGAGAACTCAAGTCTGAATGCAAATCCATGCCTTCATTAATTCATTTTGGCATATATATATATATGCCTTGGATCAGCAATAAATATTTAAAGATGCACTCTTTCTTGAAATTCGGCAGTAGCCTATAATACTATAACAGTAAAAAAAAGATACATCAAGTACAAAAGGTTCGATCCTCATCGAGAATCGTGCAAAAATTGAGTGGGAGGGACATGCCCCTACGCCACTCTGTATCATCTAAACAAGAAAAGAAAGCTACAAAATCGGCCGCTCTATTAGCAGCTCTGTATACATGAGATATCCTGTATGCCTTGAAGGCGCAAAAAAGGTCGGCGATTTGGGCCGTGGTCTTGTCAGGGGGGTGTCCTCGGGCTGCCCGCTGAAGGTCCGCAATAATGATGGCTGAGTCGCCCTCTATCCAAATCCCGTCCGCCGTAGTCGCCCACTCCTGGGCGGCTGTCACTGCAATGAGGGCTCCCCTCGCTTCTGCTGTCAGAGTGGCATGAGCATAGAGCTTGGAACCAGTTGCTACTAGGAAATTCCCTTGATGATCTCGAACAACTTCACCTGCGCCTGCCACACCGTTCTGTTTAACGGAGCCATCAAAGTTTACCTTAATCCATCGCGGGGTTGGGGGATCCCAATGGGATGCAGAGGGGTAACAAGCCTTCGAGGCTGTTGGGATCCCAGTTCCCCACGTTGGATGAAGGTTGTTCTTAGGCTTCGTTAAAATAAACAAGTGCAGCGATAACTCGAGGCAACGGGAAAGGTTTATTGTGGACTCGACCGTTGCGAGCTCTCCATGAGTGGTACAATGCCGCCACCGCTCGGATTGCCTGAGGATCAGCTGGATTTTGTTGAACTCGTGACTGCAGTTTGCTGAGAAAGATATGCAGTAGATGACCATCGCAAGCTTGAGACGAGGGAGATGCCACTGCGGTGTCAGCCACCAAAGTTGGTGGCGCGGGGGTGGCGTGTCCGGGGAGGGACGCTGCTGCTACAGCAGCAGAAATACCTGCTGTAGCAGCAGCAGAAATGGATACTGCTGCTGCTACAGCAGGTTCAGCCGCTGCAGCAGCAGCAACTAGAATTGCTGCTGTTGCAGCAGCAGCAGCAGCAACTAGAATTGCTGCTGTTGCAGCAGCAGCAGCAGCTGGAAATGCTGCTGTTGCTGCAGCAACAGTAGCAGAATGTGCTGCTGCTGTTCCTGAAAATCAAATATTTTTAACTAGAAGTTTAATTAGTTAATAATCAATTAAGGTGTTCTTTATTTGCCACTAAAGTAAGAATCGAAATACATCCTACATATTTTCCCACAACCCCCAATCACCATTAACGCTGCTTTGCGTTCTGCAACATATTGTAATTTGGTCATATTCCATTCTAAAATATTAGTAAAATTAATTTCTTTCATTACTTAATGCATGCATTTATGCTATGAGATTTTATTTAGTTAAGGAGAATGTCACTTCATTTTCGTAATATATAATGTGGACTATTATATCATAACTTTATATGCACATATATGCTTGCTAAAAAAAAAGAACAATTACATACAAATCTTGTTATTTTATATATTTAATACTTAAATCTTTAATTTACATATTACTCACTTAAATTAATTATATAAAAATTATATCTTTGTACATACATGTCACAATTAGTTATACATATATGAGATATAATATTAAAATTTTGGATGTTAAATATATAAATAATTAGATATTAATAGTGTCAAAATTAAAATATATGTTGAATAATTTTGAAACATTAATTTTTCCTCAGTAATAGTTAAATTGTGCCCTAGCATGCATGTGGCCTACATATATATTTGAGGTTGACTCTCACTTTTGGATCACACAATTGACTATTTAAATTTGACCGCTCTTTTTCATTTAGCTTCCCAATCTTTAACAATTTGCAAACCTATCCATTCTTTTTTGAAACAAAACTTTTTTTTTTTGGATACAGCTAATTAAAGAGAGAGAAGAGTGGGGATTTAGAGAGAGAGAGACTTGGAATTAATAATATAGTTTGCTATGTATATAATATCTTTGGTAAATTGCATCCATGCCTCTCAAGTTCGAAGAATGTCGCTAATTAGTTTCAATATTTTAAAATTTTTAATTTGAGTCTTTGAAATTATAAAAATTTTATAGTTTTAGTTTCAATTAAAATATAATTATTATTTTTTTATTAGTATAATATAAGATAAATTATTGTTAACTTCATGATATTTTATAATATAATTTTAAAATACTAATATTTATATTTTTAGTTTAAAATTTTACTATAAAAAATACATGAGATGAAAAAAATTAAATTTTAAATTTTTATTAAAATTTTAAAGAACAATGAGAATAGAAAAGTATAAGAGTTCTTTAAAATATTTCTTTTAAATTAGTCAAAAAATGATCAGATTTTACATTTTTTATAAGAAAAATCGGTGGAAATGATGATATTACAAAACATTTGGTATTTTTATGGACTTAAGATGGACTTAAATTGAAGTTTTTTAAAAATGAAGATTAATTTGTAATACTCTTTTTATGTTGGGAGCCTGGATGCAATTTACCCTAATATATTTTTTTTGATTAATTTTCTTGTCTTTGATATACATGTGGTATTCCCTTTTTAGGTTTTCCTTGACCATCGTCTTCCTCTTTCAGGCACCAAATGAACTTCAACTCTTCATTAACCTTCCTTCTCTTCTATAACCTTCCCCACTCTCAATCCATGAACTCCTTCTTCTCCTTCTCCCTCCAAACCCTAACCTTCCACTGCTAGATCTTACAAGTATCAGCTCTCTCAGTCATCATCTTCTTCCATGGCATCCATAAACAACTGGCTCGCTTTCTCTCTCTCCCCCCACGAGCTCATCCCATCCTCTCAGCCCCTTCGGACCCCCTCCGACACCCTCATATCCGGCGACGAAGTCTCCGCCGGCGACTGCTTCGGCTTCTCCTCCGGCCCTTCCTCGGATCCCCCCCTCGGCATCCTCGAAGCTTTCAGCCGAACCCATCATCGAAACCATGGTATACCCCTTCGCTGTGTCTCCTTCTTGAGCATTAACCCTTTGAATCCATGCATGAAACATACCATTTACGCGCATTTCCTGCTTCTTCTTCTTCTTCTTCTTCTTCTTCTTCTTCTTCTTCTTCCTCCAGATTGGAACTTCAAGGGGAACTCCTCCGACCTCTCGATGTTGGTCGGATCGGGCAGCAGCAGCAGCAACAACAACAACATGCAAGAAACCGAACCCAAACTCGAAGATTTTCTCGGAACCCATTCCTCTGCTTCCTACCACACCGCCGGCGACTACGTCTTCTCCGACTGCGGCGGCGGCGTCGTGGTTGGCGATAACGTGAACAGCGGTAGCTCCTCCATAGGGCTCTCCATGATCAAGACATGGCTGCGCAACCAGCCGGCTCCTGCGCTGCTCCCGACGACGCAGCCGGCCCAGGGGAAGAGAGGCGTGGTGGGCTCCGCCGCCGCCTCCTCCTCCTCCTCCGCCGCCGCCGCCGTGAGCAATGGACCCGCACCAGCTGCCTCTCAGAGCCTGTCACTGTCGATGAGCACTGGCTCTCAGTCTAGCGTGGCTTTACCGTTGCTGGCCGCCGCCCGCGGAGTCGGAGGCGAGAGCTCGTCTTCGCCGGAGAACGCCCATAAGGGAGGCTGCAACGGCGTTCTTGAGGGCCAGACCGGCGCGCTAGAGGCAGTGCAGAGGAAGTCCATTGATACTTTCGGGCAAAGAACTTCGATTTATCGAGGAGTTACGAGGTACAAATTGTTCTATAAGTGCACCACCGTCGATGAGATACTAAACTTAACTCGGATTCGACTCTAAACAACATCGCCGAAAATGTTCAACACTCAAACCACTTTCTACCAGCATTCAGTGTTCTTTATTTCATTCATTTCTCATTAAAAGCAAATCTTTTCTACAATTTTGATCTTCTTCTTAATTTTCTAATTAGTTGCTCCCATTAGGGGTTGTAAAGGGAAAAAGTAGTCTACTCAAATTAATACTTCTTTTTCTCACTTCATAAAGAAGATATATATATAATCAGTGAAATTAACCAGCCTCATAAATAATTTCATACACAATATTTCTTGATTAATGAAATAAAGTTTTTGTTGTGCGACTATGTTTCATTGCATGAAATAATCATCTTTCTTTCTGCAAATTTAATTGCTAATTTTTCATATGATTTTTTTTTATTCTCAAAATTTTGTTCTTCATATTTTTTTTACTTCTATCAGGCATAGATGGACAGGAAGGTATGAGGCTCATCTTTGGGACAATAGTTGTAGAAGAGAAGGGCAAAGCAGGAAGGGTAGACAAGGTAAAATATTTAATCTGCAAGTAGTAATTTTTCAATTTTTTTTTTTGCAAATTTGTCCTTTAGGTATTTCTTCAGCCTAATTAACCCCTTTCTTCTTCATCTTCATTTCAAACTTGATGCTTGGCTATATTAATATGGTGTAAAGTCTATTTGGGTAAGTGTGCAATTAATAATTTATTTTATGTAGAGTTATGAAAGATGCAAATTTATTGATTTCATTCTTACTTATCTTCATTTGCCTCAATCAGGTGGTTATGACAAAGAAGATAAGGCTGCTAGGGCTTATGATTTGGCTGCTCTAAAATATTGGGGACCTACCACAACTACTAATTTTTCAGTAAGTTTCTATTGATTTAACAACCATAAAATTGCATTTTAGGCCAATCTACACCAATTCAGAGTACATCGAGTTGCCTCGAATCCTAATTTATTCGTGTGATATATATCTCAATTAGTTACCCTTTTTAAGCCTCAAAACACAAGTGCCACTTTATGCTTGTGTAATTCAAAATATATTTTTAGTGATATATGAGATATATATATTTGAATTTTATGACTAGAACATGAGTTCTTCCGAATTTTGTATATATAAGCTGGTCCTCTCCTTGCTATTTTTGTTAGGTTTGGAGCTTTTTAGTGATTCTTTTTTGTTCGCCTACAACCTTAGGATGTCACTCTATCATGGGAGTAATATCTTGATCGTTCAGGCTTAGTTTAATACACAAGTAATTAATAGATATAATTAAACTGAAAGCTTGATACACTAATAATTAACGGTCATCACGTATATATCAACTACACATCAATTTATTTTTGATTAACAAATGTAGGATAATTCTCATTTCAATCAATCGAATGCATGCTTGATGCCACCCACGGCTCTACTCTAATTCCACTGGACTATCGGAGTTTGTACTCTTGGAGTCATCACGCATGAACCACTTGATCCCGTGAATAAATTATCGATCTTGATACCTTAATGGCGGACCGAGTAGAGAGTAATGCATGCATGAGTGATGAGCAGCATATATACAACCGAAAAGGTTAAAGTTAATGAAAAATGGCTAAAGCTTTATGCAAATCAAACTTGTTATTATTGGTCACACAATGTATAGATAATGGTCATATATATACATATATGGCATTATCCTAGGTCTTAAATATTTTTGCATAGTATTTTCAGAAAAAAAGTATTAAAACTTGTATATTTGCACTATATATATATGTATAAATTTCTTCCATATTGATATTTATCTCATATATGAATTTTCAGGTAAGTAACTATGAAAAGGAGCTTGAAGAAATGAAGCACATGACGAGGCAGGAATATGTTGCATCTCTTAGAAGGTGATTTAATTATTCTGGAACTAATTTTTAAATGGGAGATTTACATACAGAATACTGAATTCATCATAAATTACACATTTATCACTCTTTTTACATTTCTATTGTTACAATAGAAATGTAAAAAGAGTGTGATATGTGTAATATTTAGTAAAAGATGATGAAATGCATAATTTATGATGAATTCAGAGTGTTCTGTATGTAAATCTCCCTTAAAAATAAGTGGTTTAATGATAATTATGAAATAGTTAGAGGTATTAATGTTTGATAGAATTTCACTGTTCATTGAATTCAGGAAGAGCAGTGGGTTCTCTCGTGGTGCTTCCATCTATCGAGGGGTCACGAGGTCAGTTAATTAATTGATTAATTATTAAAGGAGGATATAATGCAATTAATTTATGTAATTTCTTTATTAATAGAGTTAATTAATCAGATCATATTTTATTATTCATCAATATATATAATATGAGATTCCAATCTATTATTTGATTGCTATATATCTCTTCTACCTTGCATGGCAAATTTAAATAATGGATGCATGTAAATGATAATATTTTTAAGGGTACTTACACTTATAGCCCTTAAAAACTAATTAATTTATTTGGATATTCAATAAATATATTCATTCTCAATATTTACAGTTGTTATGTTGTGTATATATATTTTAGTGTGTTATATATGCACATATATAGTTGTGATAGGAAGTAATTTTTTTCTTTTTAATTTGCGAAGAAGTACAACAAATATCGTAGATTGGGTGTTTGACATATTTATATAGATAACACAGTTTTTACATTTTTACGTTATTTATGTACATTTCGCAGTTTTATCCTATCATATTTATATATTTTACCTCGATAATTATATAATTGTGTCAACATAAAGATGTATATATAGAAATTTGTTCAATTAATATCTACAATAAAATATTAATCTAAGGGGGTGTTTGGTTCAATATTATCTTAATATTATGTTATATTATCTAGAAAAGTAATTATTTGATTTAATGACATGTACAAATAATTTTTTATTAGATTATAAAATTATTAGTCAAAATATAACATCTAAATATCATGACATCTAGACTACATAACATCAAAATAATTAATAACGAATCAAATGCCCCCTAAATGAAAACCTGTGGTAGTTTGTACGAATTTAATTATAATGAGGGTATTAAGCTAGATATATAGCAACGAAATTAAGCATTATTATTTAATATCTAGTTGATCCATATCATATACATACATATATATATATATATATATATAATATTGTGGCATATAATTTAACTTTAAAATGATTAATATATACTAAATTAAGTTCATTGAAAATTTATGTATAGTAGTACTCTCTACAATAATAAGTGCTGAATCTAGAAACATAAAAAATATAAAATTTGTTTATTTATTTATTGATAATCTTCATTAAAATTTATTTCTCTTTCTTGTGTCCATTTGCAAACAAGGCATCTGTTGGAAAGAATCTGAAAATGCTATTTCTTGACAGCTAATCATTCTCACTCTTTCATCAAAAAAAAAACTTTTCCCTTATTTAATAATAGTTTTGTTTTTCATTTTAAATACTGTGAAATTATTTTATAATTATATATATATATATATATATTTTTTTTTTTTTGATGTCTTTTCATGTTTAACATTTTCCACCTCAGGCATCACCAGCATGGAAGGTGGCAAGCAAGAATAGGAAGGGTGGCAGGAAACAAGGATCTTTACTTGGGCACTTTCAATATTGTTTGTTGCGTCTAACATTTTAAGGCGATTTTGAATTAGCATAAAAATTGTTTATACTATGCTAATAACAATAATGATAAATAGATCATTGCAAAGCATGCATTTATGTCTTTAAGAAGAATTAATCCAGTTTTTTTGGTGATATTTAAAGTTCAATACATGCGTGTGCACGTAAGATACATGTACATCAAATATAAAGTTTGGGTAAAGTTACATGCATATGTTCATACATTCTTCCTTAATTAATGATGTATATTTTATGATTGTAAAGTAAACTTCAATTTCTATTTTTTTGTATAATTATTGAAACATACATTTTTTTGAGATAATATTTCCTCCATGCAATACTCTAAAGATTGGACCTATTTGAAAAATATGTATGCATGTAAATATATATATATATATATATTTATATTCGCATGTGATTTATATATATATATATCATGTATTTGATTATATATACACATTTTTGTATGTATTACCTATATAAATATGTATAATTATTTACTACACTTGAATATATGTATTAGTAAGTATTGGAGATATGTATTTTTTATTTATAAATATATGTGAACTTATGTAATTAAATGATAAATATGAGTTCGGCTAAAATAAAATTTTGATAAAGTACCGATATATAGTAGGGCCACAAATTAAAAGTTTTGAAAGTATTCACGTATTATTTTTCAAAATATATACTATTGAAGTCTATATTTCAATGATTATAATCATATTAATAGAAATTTAAGCTTTGTAATATAATTAACAATTTAGAATATGTGCACACTTAATTCAACCCTTGGGAAGAAAAGTTGGAGGCCTACCACATGTAGAACATTTTTTTTGTTATTTGGTTTGATGAGCTACATTTATCTTCTAATTAAAATTTGTGAGATATATTTGAAAATTGGGTGAAATATGAAATTAAAAAAAAATTATGGGTTTGTATGTAGTTAATATGCTTGTAAATAGTCAAATAAGTATAAATAAAATTTTTTCAGCTTCAAAAAAAAAATCTCATTTTATTTAAGAAAATATAATTAATATGACAAATTAGAACGTGTTCACACGGTCAGGCACGCAGGAGGAGGCGGCGGAGGCGTACGACATAGCGGCGATCAAGTTCCGCGGCCTCAACGCCGTCACCAACTTCGACATGAGCCGCTACGACGTCAAGAGCATCCTCGACAGCGCCACCCTCCCCATCGGCGGAGCCGCCAAGCGCCTGAAAGACGCCGCCGACCATCCCGACTCATCCGTCGCCGCCCGCACTGCCGCTGCCGCTGCCGCTGCCGCCGCCGCCGCTGGCTCCTTTTCCGACCCCATCGCCGCCGCCGCACCCTACGGCTGGCCGACGATAGCTTTTCAGCCGCCGCAGCCGCTCGGCTTCCAGCATTACAACTACTCCGCTCATCAGCAGAGAGGGTGGTGCAAGCAGGAGCAGGACAGCGGCGCTGTCACCGCCGCCGCCACTGCGGCCGCGCACGGCATGCCGGAGATCCACCACTTCAGCACCACCCACAACTTCTTCGAGTCATCGTCGTCTGCCATCCACAACCTCCTCTGCCTCCACGACTCCGGAGATCAGCACAGCTATCACGGGTACGCCGGAGGAAACGCCGGAGGCCCAGGCGCCGTGGGGGGGTACATACTTCCGGCGAGCTTTGGAGACGAAGTGGGGAAGCAGATGGAGATTGACAACTATCTTGGGGGCTCTTACAGTAGCTACCTCGGCAGTCAGCCTGCGCCGGCGTTGGGCATCGTGAAGGCGGTGGGCGGAGCTGAGCAGAGCTGGCCGCAGGCTTCGCCGGCGGTGACTCACGGGATCGGGACGAGGGCGGGGAATATGGGCGTCTGCCATGGATCGCTCTTCTCTGCGTGGAATGACTCGTAGGATTAACAGAGATGATAAAAATTTCATTTTTATTTTTAGATTGTGGTTTTTTCTGGTTGATGTAGGAGGAGGTAACAGTAACGTGGGCGGTAAGATTCTCCGCTTCAGAGAGCGAGAGGATTCCTCTGGAGAGTGGTGATGGCAGGGTGAGAATTTTAATGCGCGCGGTTTTGATTTTCTCACCGTGCCGTTAATTTTGGGTTCTTCAGTTTGGATGAATCCTCTTCTAAAGCGGTAATTTTGTATATTATTTTTTAAATAACTTATTAATCACTCATAATTGTTTTTTTGCATGATTGCTTTTATTTCAACTTATTTTTGTATATTTTATTAAATTATATTGTTGTTAGGCATTTTACAGCAACAAATCAAACTTTTATTCTACTGTGAGATCAGCTATCTGAATTATTTACTTTAATTGTACTATTTCAAATAATAAATTCCTAGTTAGGCTTAAATATATAAAATAATTTTTTTAAGTTTTTTTCTTTATTTTTTTTTATCTTTTTATATGAATAAGATTTTAGCAATGCAACATTTCTTATTGGCATGTCTGTTAGTTTATAATTTAGGGATAATTATCTACATGTCACACAATTTATTTTTATTTATGTCTAACCTATTTATTCTTAATTAATTACGCTATGTACACTCAAAATATTATAAAATTTTACACACATATTTTATTATAGTGAGTGATTATAATTTTTTAATAATCTAGTTATAGTTAGATTATAAAAAATTTGAGCCGTTCATCATATTATTTTAAGGATATTTAAATATATTTTGAGTGAAAATTCGAAAATCTTAATGTTTAGGTGACGACAAAAAGGAGACATCCGCGATGTGAATTGATTTTAGGATAAATCACTGTTTTAGTGTAGTATTGAGAAAGAAAAATATGTATTATTAAGAGAAAATATAATTTTAATGATTTACTAACAGAATAATTTTTTCAAATAGATTTTGACAAAGTTTTAACTCAAATGTGTGTATGTAAGATTTTGTAATGTTTTGAGTGTGCATAGCGTAATTAATTAAGAATGAATGGATAAGACATAAATAAAATTAAATTGTTTGGCATGTAGGTAATTATCCTTACAATTTATATATCTAAAGTATCTAAATTAATTTTTTCTAGCTTATTCTCAATTAATATCATTTTAATCATTCACAGATGTACATATTTTTTATCTTATTCTTTTGCATATATCATCTCATTTATCTTAATCATTTTTTTTCATAATATTTATTTTATTTATATTTTTTTACATTATAATTAAGTATTTAATATTATATAATATTGTTAGTTTTATAATTATTTTATAATAAGTTTGAATGAAATTTTTATATAATATAATATTATGCTATATGCGTTTTTTTCATGTTATCCATTCTACTTGAAACTTGCATGCATGCTAGTAATGATGATGATTTTCTTGTTATTTTGTATGATTCATTTAAATTATTTAAACAGCTTTTTTTTTAAAAAAATTTTTAAGCATTATCATCTTCAGTACAAATGCTTCTATCTTATTTAAATTTACACTTTATATATATATATATGCAAAATTTGATTTATTTAAATAAAATTTTTTTAATTCTAATATATTTTTTTATAATTCTAGTTTTGTTTTAGCATCTACTTTTATTTGGCACTTTATTAAATCAAAAAACTTGATAAATTTGTGCTACTATATAATAAATTGAAGGGGAAATTCCCTCAATATTTTCATAAGATTACAATCTTGATGAAAATCAAATGATTCATGGATGATGAAAATCTTTATTTTCTCTCAAAAATTCTTGAATTTATTTTGAATTTGTTCAATCTTTGGGCTTCACAAAATGCTCGGTTATATATGCATGATTTCTTACTCTAATTTGTTTTATTTTATTCCTAGTGAAATTAAATATTATTCTGATTGTGATCTAGGGTTTTATTTAAGATGCAGAAGAATTATATTTTCTTTCTATTTGCAGTGTTCATAATATCACCATCAAAATAAAAATGAATTCAACTGAATTATCCCAAGATATACATATTTTCAACATACATTGAGTAAATAGAGTAAACATGTCACTAAAATGATAAAAGTTTGCTTGAAGGTTTGTTAGGGTCCAATGAGAAATGGCGTAAGATCGATATAAAGGACCCTAATTGGGGCTTCTAATATGTAGGAATTCGTATATGATCCCTCTCTTGGTGCCGTTTTATTGTAAATATTGTTCGCACACAGTACTCTTAATTATAGTGCGCAATAAAGTAATACTCTCTGCCTCATATAATAAGAAATATTTTTTTCTTTTGATGTCAGCATTGATATAATAAATGTGCAAATATGCGCACCACATACGTAAGTACTTGTAGATACAACCCTCTAAAAGTTTTATTTTAGAGCTCTTTTTGATCTAATCATTTGATAGATTTAATTGTATAATAAGTAGTCTTTATTTTGATCTCATTATATATCTTAGGCACTAGCTAGCTCTAGTCCCGCCAATTGCGGTTGTGGCTACCAGGAGCAATCAAAGCTAAAAGTATTGTGGGGATCTAGCAAGAGACTTAGGAGTAGTCGTCATTTACTATGATATGTCAATTGTAGACTTTATTTTTGAGCATATTGCGCGCTAGCTTCCTTATGTTATTTTATTTTATTGTAGTACTGTATTTGTTCAATGTAACGTAAACAGTATAATTGATTTTTTAGCGTACAAGTTATAGGTGATTTTTTGTTGGGAAGGGGTATGTCCCTTGATTCCTATCAAATTTTACAGTATTTTGCAATAGGACGTTTGGATGACTGTTATAGCTTGATACCTTAGTTTAATGTTAGATGACTAAGCTAAATTTAAAAAAAATCAAGCCTATTAAGTCCAATTGAAGTTACATTTAAAAAGAATAATTTTCTTTCTGCATGCCTGCAACAAGAGAATAAGCATAACTAGAAAGTAATATTTATATCTATTTAAATTCAGATCATAATAAATTCAACTTATTGTGACAAAAGTCAGTAGAAAGAAGCTGATAAAACTATCAAGTAGCATAAAATGTACAAAAAGAAAAATATTTTAAATATAAAATAAATAAAGAGATAATTTAGGTTTGAAACTTTGCAAGTTAAATTTTGTTTGAAGCTAGTTGTAGCAAGTTGTAGCAAGTTGTAGCATAATTGTTGAAATTAATTAATATGCATATGATATAAGAAAATGATGAATATAATACTAATTCTAGAAGGAATAATATATTATTCCCTGCCTGATCACCTTCAAAAATAAGATAAGCTGAAATCATGATTCATGATTATTTAATCTCCCTTTTGAAAATCAAGAATAAAATCAAAGGTTGATTAGCATGATAAAACATGCATTGTTACTCTATTTTATGATGCAAGAGACTAGATACAAGATAAAGGAGAAGAAAATTGATTAAGATTGTCGAAAAAGAGTTTTTTTTAAAACTTAAAGAAGGCTAGAATAATGCCAATCATAAAATCTGAGCTAAGACAAAATTGTTAATATTTAGAGGCCCGAGCCCAACCTGTTATTTTACCAGGCTTGGGACTTTTAGCCTGCTTATGATAGGTATGACGGACACAATATGTAGTCCGTAACTCCGCTCAATGATTATGTCTATTTAATTTTGCATAAAATACAAGAACTAATTCATGTTACACATATATTGTGATATCCAGGTACAGTTCTTATTTTGGATATCAAGTTTTATTTAAATTGAATTGTTTTTATAATTTGTAGCAACTCGAGTTATGGAATAGAATTTATTAAATCTGAATTGGGTTTATAATAAAGAGTTTTGGACTTATTAATAAGGAGGTGAAACTATGAGGATTCAAATGCAATTATTTCCTTTGGATAAGAACAATGGAATTTCTTTTATTTTTCTGCTTGATTCTGGAATCCTCTGCCGTGCTCTCTGCCGTGCCTGAGTGGAGTGAGGAAGAAGAAGAAGGAAAGGGAAAGGAAGGCCAGGGAGAAGAAAACCAGCAGCAGCCCTCCTTGTTGCTGTAAGTGGGGAGAAGGAGAAGAAGAAGAAGAAAGAAAGGAAGAAAAGGAGAAGGAAGAAAAGAGAAAACAATTATTTTTTTTTCTATCTTATTCAAATCATGGTTAAAAAAAGGTAGATAAATCTTTCCATTATGTTAATTATTCTTGTTAATTTTTATGTTTAGAAATTGTGGCTGTTATATTATAGTTCAGTAATTTAGTGGTTAATTACATGAGAAATATTGAGAATGTTATTTGTGATTATTTTGTTAAATTGGACTCTTAAAGAAAAATATGAAATCTAAAGAATTTGGGTGATTATGTATCTTGTTATGTATGTATTGTTTTAAAGGCGGAAATTGAAATTAAAGTTGGTTTCTCACAAGCAATCACACATGCCTAGCTCGAGCTTGAATTATATGATGTTGATGCGACGGCGTCCAAGGCCTTTTGGGGCTGATGGGGTGACAACTTCATAAAAATGGCTAATGAGAGTCATTGAGAAAGGATCCTGATGATACTTGACGCGACAGCGTCCCGTGATGTAATTTGAAAAGGTTACTCACGGGGAGGTGATGATCTCCAAAAATGGTTAAGGCATTTGAGGTGATTGGTTGAGAAACCCAGGGCCCAAAGTGAAATAAATTGAATTGCTAAATTGATACAGTAATTACGGACTTAATAATTTCTTTGATTGAGTTTGTTTATGATTATATATCAAATCTGTACAGTTTTTATGTATTGATACTTCTGTTTGTTTATTCTATGGAATACTATTTTATCTACTGAGTCTGTTCTAACGGACTCCTGCCATGTTATGGCAGGTACATCATTAGGTGCACATGATGAAGCAAAAGGGATAGTACAGGAGGGCGAGGCCGAGTAGTTTCTCATTTTGTTTACTGATTTTTTTAGTTTTGTGTAGAATAGAATGCAAGGTACCTAGTGATGCAAGAATTGCAATATCTGTGGATAGAAAATAGTTGTGATAGTTTAATTTTGTGTGTAGAAGAATTTGGTTATATATATATATTGTAAGTGATATTCAGTTTATTTACTGCTTCTGTGGTTTATTATTGTGGTTAAATAAATTTTAGTTTGTAGTTTATTTTCGTCACACCTAATCAACTCCAATCTACTTCTAATTGTTCCGCTGTGTGTGTTGGAGTGGTTGGGGATGTGACATATATACTACGCATATTTGAAAAGTACCCTAGGTGTAATGTTCTTCATTTTAGTGGGATGAGAATTTGTTTCAAACTATATTATTATCATAATTTTTAAATAGAGTAAGAAAAATTATGGTATCTAGAAGTCAAATAAAAAAAAGTACCCTAAGCAAATCGAAGAAAATGTGAATTATTTATTGAAACTTAAAAAAACTAGCTATTTGGAAAATCAATCAAAGCCAAATATATAAATATAATAAAGAGAGCACAAAGAAAAGAGATACCATCTCTAAAACTTTTCAACCTTAATTAGGCCTACTTCCCATTTTCCTTCATAATAAAAGCAGATGAACAAACTTATATCACCCCTATGCAGAAGCAATAGAGAGAGTTAAGCTTTCATAAAATCATCCTTTCATAAAATCATCCTTTGTGAAAGCCGATATACTAATATACTAGTTCACTTATTCTACAGACGAGACTATTTCTTAAATTAGATCATTGTTATCTTTAGGAGTAGTACACAGACAAAGACCTCCCATGATATTTGAAAATAAAGAAAGATAATATAAGTAGAAACTTTCTTAAATAATTTCATTACAATCAAGTAAGCCGGAACAAAAATTTGCTCAGAAATCGTCTTCTCCCATTTAGAGGATTTGCAAATTGAAGCTTTTTGAGAGAATCATGATCACCTCAATCGAGAGCTATGAGGTTTCTTGATCTATAATTTCAAAAGTAAAGTTAAGAGTTATATGTCTTCTTTATGTTGAGAATATTACTGTAAGAATTTCAAATATTCCTAATGTTCATATCATCATTGAAGATAAATTATGAAAAAATCTTGCAAATTAAGAATTAAATTGGTTGAGAATTTTAATATTATTCATCCATCAAACCATGTATTTCATTTATCTTTGTGGTATATTCTGAGAATTATTCTAGGAGCAGATTATCTAGAAATGTATTAATGAGACATCTGTTCTGACTAAATATGTCAGCATATGAGCATGAAAATTTGGTTTGAATATAATATATATATTGGTTTTTATAGCCGTTGACACGCGTAGCTCCACCCTGGTTTTCCGGAGGAAAGGTAATGGGTGAGCTCCGAGCGCCGTTCGCCTGTCACTGGAGAAGTCCGCAGCTGTACGAGGAGGATGACGTCTTTTAATGCTGGTACTTTCCTGGGGAAGAGCGTCTATACGGAGATCGGCGGAGTTAGGTGAAACTGATTGCGACAGGCATTACCTCGTACCCTCGGGTCCGAGGTTATGAAGATCTATTCTTGGATTGTCGTGGACGATGGTTGGTCGATCTCTCGTGCCCGAGATTTGACCTGGGTCAATAGTCCTGCAAAACTGGAAGCTGAGTCGGCAAATCAATCAATCAAGTACAGACCCATCAGGCGCCACGCGTTCGGCCAGGATGCAGCGCAGGAACCACATGTTTAACATATATATATATATATATTCAAAGAAATTTATATAATCAAGTGTATTATTGTCTTCTTGAGCCAAAATTATTTTCACACTATGACAAATATTAAAAATGATATAGAGCTATCAAAACTTTAATTCCAAAAGTTCTAACACATTTCGGTATTAGCTTTAGCCAATAATTAAGGGGATGATATACTATACTAATTTTTCTAATTAGTCGATAAAGTCATTATTCGATGGTCTTAAAACTTTTAGGAGCTTGTTGTGAAGGCCATGCAGCATTGTTCTACAAATATATATGAGTGTAGTTTTTAGTTTTGCCCTTTTGGCTACGAGACTATCTAAAATCTTATTTTATTTAAAAAAATAATATAATATAAAATTTACTTCTCATATTATACAAATTTTGACATTAAAAAGTCACTTTATTTCTGATCATTTAACATAATTTTTAATATAATTAACTCACTTTATTTTATATCATACATATTTCTTGTACGAAATTATTCTCATAAAATTTCTAAAAATTAAATAAAAATATTACATATTTAAAATTAAAAATAATAAATATTAAATATATATTATTTTTTTATAATTTTAAGTATTTAATATATTTTTTAAATCTTAAAATACTATAAAATATAAAATAAATATATACAGTATGGGTAAGCAATAAAATAATAATTAAATAAAAAAATTTAATTTATAATGCAAACAAATTAAAGTAAAATTTAAAGATTTAAATCTTCAATTTATTTTGAATATTTAAATATTAATAAAAATAAATAAAATTTTCAAACTTAAATATTAATATTATTTCATTAATTTTTAAAATTAATGTTATTATTAAATAGTTTTTATTACTAAATCAAAAATTAAATAAAATATAAATTATAATTATTATTTATATGTAAAATTTTAATATTAGAATTAGTTAATTTATCTATTACTGTATTTGAATTTTAATATATATATATATATATATATATATATATCTATAATATAAGTCATCTACCTATTTGAATCAATTAAATTTATTAAGTAATTAAAAAGTTTAATTTAAAATTAATAAATTAAATTTATTTTTAAATAACATTATATAATTTTTAGATTATATTTGAGAAAATAATAAAATAAAATTAAGTTTTTTAATATTACATGACATAAAGGTCAGAATTATTTGTAATTTTTTAAATTTTAAGTAATAATTTAGTAAATAATTATAATATAATGTGTTTTAATAATTATTTAGTCTTATTTTTATTAAAAATATCTTTAGTTATAAAAATTGTAATTGAATATATTTATTTTTTATAATAAAATTTATAATTTAAATTTTTATTGTTTATTTGAAAAAATAATTTTAACAGGCCCCTCTTTCTCCTCTCTCTCCTCTCTCTCTCTCTCATCTCTCTCCATCGCATATTATTGATATGAGAAAAATATAATTAAAAAAATTAAGGTATAAAATAAATTAAATTGATTTTAAATATCTGATTAAATTTGAAATGTGTGTTGCTTAAATAAGAATGATATATATTAATTTATCATTTTAGCTCTTTTCTATTTATTTTTATATGTCTATATGTGTAAATATATTTTATTTAATAGATTGAATATACTTATTTACAAAGACTCGAAGTACCTTATGTATTACAGATTCTAGGTTCATGGTAAAAGATAAAAAAAATTAGCGAGAAATATATATTATACGTAATATTGAGGTATAATATTTATAATATTATTTTTATGATAAGATAAAATAATTAGAATAATAACTATTTAATTAAGTAGTGAAACAAATTAATATTACATATGAATTTTTAATTCAATATTATGTTATTTTTGATGTTTTATTATCCTCAATTAATAAAAATTAACGAAAAATCAAGATATAAACAAAAATAAGGGGGCATTTGGTTTGATATACGTTATATAATGTTATGTTATGTAATTTAGATGTCATGACATCTAGATGTTATTTTTTAATTAATAATTTTATAATCTAATAGAAGATTCTTTGTAGATGTCATTGAACCAAACAACTGTTTTCTCTACATTATATAACAAATATCAAGATAACGTTGAACCAAATGCCCCCTAAATTGATTTTAAATAAAATTTGGTCTTGAACTGAGTAAATTTGAAATGTGTGTTGCCTAAATAAGAATGACATAAATTAATTTATTACTTTAACTCTTCCCTACTTATCTCTGTACGTCTATATATGTAAACATATTTTATTTAGTAGATTGAGTATATTCATTTACAAAAACTCGAGATACTTCACATGTTACAGGTTACAGGTTCTATATATATATTCATAGATTCATCATAAAAGACAAAAAATAATTAATGAAAAATATATATTATACGTAATATTGAGGTATAATGTTTACAATTTTATTTTTATGATAAGATAAAATAATTAAAATAATAAGTATTTAGTTAAGTAGTTGAAACAAATTAATATTACATATGAATTTTTAATTCAATGTCATGTTAGTTTTGATGTTTTATTTTCCTCAATTAATAAAAATTAATAAAATAAAATTAATCTTTAAAATCAATAATTATTAAGAATATTATTATTAAATAACAATAGTTATTGTTAAATTAAAAATTTAATAATATGTAATTGAATTTTATTATTTATTATATAATGTAAATTTATTATTAGTTATTAAAAAAGCAGAGAGAGAGGGAGGCGGTGGGCAGGAGAAAGCAGAGAGAGAGGAGAGCGGAGAGAGCATTGGGCGGTGGGCGGGAGAAAACAGAGAGAGAGGAGAGAGAGGAGAGAGAGGGAGAGCTGGCAAGCAGGAGAGAGAAAGCAGAGAGAGGGAGAACTGGCGGGCAGGAGAGAGAAAGCAGAGAGAGGAGAGAGAGAGGGAGGCATGGGCAGTGGTAAAGGAGAGAGAGGAGGGAGAGGGAGGGAGGAAGAGAATAATTTTTTGATGAGCAAGGGTATTATGGGCATTTTAAAATTTCAGCATTATGTATCACAATTTTCGCCCAACACAAATTTTAACTATAAAAATTAACTTTATTTCACATCCAATACAAATACGAATATTAGAATTGAAAGTATTTCACATTTTACATATTTTCTAATACTAAAATAAATTTCTCTCTTAATAAATATAAAAAATAAAATAATTTTTTTTTCATGTCTAAAAAAAAAGCTCGAACCAAATGAGAATATAATAGTATAGATAGATCATTGCATCTTTTTCATGAGCCCTTTCTTAAATTTAGGCTTAGGCCTCTTCAATACTTGAATCAAGTATTTTGATCTGGAATGTGAAATAAAATTGATATTTTTATTAAAAATTATTGAGTACATGAAGTAAACTAATATTCTTTTAAAAAACAACAATAATAATGATAAATAATTTAAAAAATTATTTATCATTATTATTGTTGTTTTTTAAATTAGTACCATTTTGATCCTGATTTTGGTCCTCGGGCTAAACATGGTAGCTCTTCAAGTTTCAATTTTTAATCTCCATTCATTAAAGTTTCAATTTTTAATCTCCATTCATTAAAGTTTCTCCGAAGCATATTGAGTACAGTCTCGATCTTTATTTGTATTGCGGTAACCCCTCTAACAAAGTTACTAGAAAATACAATATGTACAAAAAAACTACTAGAAAATATAATATTAGATGTTACTATTATTTTGTTTAATAGTAAAAACATATAGGGATAATTACCTACATGCGACACAATTTAATTTTATTTATATTTTACTCATCTATTATTAGTTAATTACGCCATGTACACTCAAAATATTATAAAATCTTATATATATACATTAACTTATTTCTATTATAATGAGTAATCATAATTTTTCAATAACCTAACTATAGTTAGATTACAAAAAATCTGAGCTATTCATCATATTATTTTAAGAATATTTAAATATATTTTGAGTGAAAAATCCTAAAACCTTAATATTTAGGTGATGGCAAAGGAAGGAGATATCCGCGATATAAATTGATTTTAGGACAAATCAACATTTTAGTGTGGTATTAAGAAAGAGAAAAATATGTATCATTAAGAATAAAAATATAATTTTAATGATTTATTAACAGATTTTTTTTTTCAAATAAATTTTGATTAAGTTTTAACTCAAATGTGTGTATGTAAAATTTTGTAATGTTTTAAGTGTGACTAGCGTTATTACCTAAGAATGGATGGGTAAGACATAAATAAAACTAAATTGTGTGGATGTAGGTAATTATCCCAAACATATAAACCATGCAATTTGGGCTCTTGGAGGTAATAATTTTTTTTATGATAAATGAAATGATAGTGTAAGGCCTTATTTGGTTCGAATTATTTTTTGACTTAATACAAATTTTAACTGTAAAAATTAACTTTATTTCACATGCATCCAATACAAATATAAATATTAAAATTAACTTTATTTTATATTTTATATACTTTTTAATATTTAAATATATATTTTTTCATTAAATTTAAAAAATAAAATATATTTTTCTCAAAGTTCAAATCAAATGAATCCTTAAGTGTAAAGTTATCTAATTTATGCATCATAATAAGTAACACTGTGAGAATTTCTATTAAATAGTAATGTAATGTAAAAAATCAAATTTTTTATATTTTGTAATAACTTAAATGAAGTGAAGTGTTGGAATTTAAGAATCAAGATCACACACCAGGACAATATCTAAATAATAAAGTTCTAATTATTATCAACCAAACATGATAGATTTATCGCATATCGTATTTGAATATTCAATAATAATAAGTCGTGATAGAAGTCAAAATTCTAAAATAACTATAATACATCCTCATTCAAATTCACATGCAAAAAAAAAGAAAAAGAAAACCATAGGTCAAGTAAATTAATGTTGGTAAATCTATTAATTCATTATCATTTGAGAAAATTAATTTTAAAATCTCTAATTTCGTTGATATTTTCGTAAGTAATTGCTAATTTTTCTAAATTTTTTTAAGGAGCGTTTAATTCAATATTATCTTGATGTTATATTATGTTATTTAGAAAAATTAATTATTTTGTTAAATATCATTTATAAATAATTTTTTATAAAATTATAAAATTATTGGTCAAAAGATAACATCTAGATGTCATGATATCTACATTACATAATATAACATCAAGATAACAACGAACCAAATTCTCCCTTAATATGCATTAGAACTTATTTTGAGATGATCATTACAAACAAGAATATATAGATATTTATATTTATATTACATCCAACGTAGGAGAATGTATTACATCCAACAAGCAAATCTAATTTGTTCACTATTCACACAATGGTATGTAGGTTAGTGGCCCCACTACGTTCAAAATATTGTAAAAATTGGCAAATCGGACCTTCCGTTCGCTCTTACTTGTAAAAGTTGATATTTATTGAAAAACGTGAGTATTAGTTGGAGATGATATGAGTATATATAATTATTTTAAATGAATACTTATTTGATCTCAAATTATTTACTCGCAACTAGATGATTTAATATTTTTTTAGAATTTTTTGTGTGCAATACAAAAGCCTATTTGTTTGACAAGCTAAAATTAAATTAATTTTATTTTAAACAAGCATATATATTATATAATTAATTTATTTTATATTCTATATATATATTAAAATAATAGCTAATTTATATCCTATGACTCACATATTTTAATATAATAATTAATTTTATTTCATATTATTTATAACTTTTAATAAAAATATTATTATTATTATTTAAATTTAATCTACTTAAAAATTATTTTTTGTAAATAAATAGTCATGCAGTGAATAAGTGTTTTTTTAAAAAAGTTTTTTTTTAAATAAATAGAAAAAGGAATTTCGCTTCCATCGTAGTTTAAAAAGATTATTTTTTAAAGAAAGCGTGGTTATGCTATATTTGTCGTTCGATCCTATATGAACGGTGCAGAAACTGCCACGTAGGCGCTCAGCGCTTCATAGTGTCGAGTGCTATAAATTCCACACCTACTTCCTGCCGGGCTGCCGGCGTGCTGCTTTGTCACCCTGCTCTCTTCTTTTCCTCCTCCCCCGCGCCTCCCAGTTCCCTCGTCAGTGCTAGGGTTTCCTCCTCCACAATGGCTTTCCACGTCGCTCAGATCCACGCCACCGGATCCTTCGCATCCTCCGCCATCTCCCCTCCGCCATCGAGGAAGCCCTTCTGCTACCGCATTTCTTCGTCTGCCTCCGTTTTCTTTGGCAGACGCAGGCCCGAGGTTTTTTCCCGAGCTTGCATTCGGGTCTCCGGTCGAACTCTCACAAGGAGGTCAGGTACCGGCGGCGGATCTTTAAGAGTGGTGTGCGAGAAGGTTGTGGGGATCGATCTCGGCACGACCAACTCCGCGGTCGCGGCGATGGAGGGCGGGAAGCCGACGATCGTCACAAACTCTGAGGGGCAGCGGACGACGCCGTCGGTGGTGGCGTACACTAAGAATGGGGAGCGGCTTGTGGGGCAGATCGCGAAGCGGCAGGCTGTGGTAAACCCGGAGAACACCTTCTTCTCGGTCAAGCGGTTCATTGGCAGGAAGATGGCTGAGGTGGACGAGGAGTCAAAGCAGGTCTCGTACAGGGTCGTAAGGGATGAGAATGGCAATGTCAAGCTGGAGTGCCCGGCCATAGGCAAGCAGTTTGCGGCGGAGGAGATATCAGCACAGGTTATGTTTTGTCCATGCTTTAATCTTCTCCTAAATTAATATTTGGATGCTCCTTGAGATTTTTCAGAAATTCATCCTGACTAGTGCAAGGCCATCAGCTTTAATCACTGCTGAAATTTGAGCCTCCTGACAAAAAACTCTTATTGAATGGTCCTTAAGTATTTGTTAAAGCAGGATGAGCAGCTTTACTTATTGAATTCTGTCTGTTCAAATTCTTGGAAGGACAGAGCGTAGGCTCGCTAGCTTGGCCTTCTGACTTTGAATTAATTAAAAGACGTGTAATTATAAGCTCCGGACTTCTCTCTTCATGGCGAATATTAAATTTTTAGGAGTCACTGCGTGATAGGATATACCGATGTATGTTTTCCTAAATGATCTCTCATACATACTCTTTTTGCCTATTTATTTGGACTACACAAATTATGCCTCCGGATGAGGATATACCGAAAGTTTATCTTTAGTTTGTTGCCCTGGTTCATTTCAAACGGTGTTAAAACTATTCTTACAGGTCTGTTAGCAATATTTCAAAATCTTATATAAATTTCAACATTAAAGTTAACTATATTTCACATTCTACATAAATTTTAAAATCTTTATTGGAAGTATAAGAAACTACACTCATTAAAGCCTCAATCCAGTAATACTCTAGACACATTCATAAGATTAGCTCCTAAGCATGCAATCTTTTAAAATAATAGAACTAATTGGAGAAAATAAATATGAGATCGAACATAACAACATAACCATAATCTATCCTTGAACTCATTTTCATAGCATTTAATTTCAAGGAAAATAAAGAATGATAAGGTTTAACAAGTAGAGGGAACTAAACATAAGTAAATCAGGAGAGATAAAAAGGGAAAACTCAAGTTATTTAGGTCAGATAGATAGATAGTAATAACTAATAAGGGATACCATGTCCATGGGGCGAGATAATCCGACAATCCATTGCAAATTAATAGTTATCTCGCATAGGGAAGAGTCAGCATCGCACCAAACTTCATGATATACTAGATCAACTTCGCATCAATCTACTTCACACAACAGCATAGCAGTGGCCAACAGCGGCAGCGGTTGCTTAACGAGTCTTCTCACCATGAAATCAGTTCATAGCACTCCAAGGCGGCGACGGTGGTGGTGTCTGGCGTTGGCATCTGGCTGGCAGTGGGAGGAAGGTTGGCGGTGGCCCTCAAAGTTTGTTTCTTTCTCCTTCTCTAAATTTGGATGAAAACATGAAGGCTAGGGCTTCAACAATGAGGCATACTATTTATAGAAGATGCTCTTGAATTTCATCTATCCATTCATAATTTCCATGATCCTACACCCTTGATCTTTATAAAAAAATATTTCTCGAAGTAAACGATAACCCGACTCTTTTTGAGAGTTGATAGTTTTTTGATTTGCCTTCAAGATGTTAGTGTACTCATAGAAAAAAAATCATCGATTGAATCTTTTTTCTGATCCAGATTTAACAAAAAGCCTTCTGGCAAAGAACCTTTACTTGATGGTCCTTAAGTACTTTTTAATGCTAGAAGAGGATTTTTTTCTTATTTAACTCTTTCAATTCACACTTATTAAAAGATAAAGGGTACATGCGTTGTGATCCTCTCTTAGTGGCATTTTGACTTTGTATTAATAAATGATATGAGATTTTATAAGCTTTTAACTCTTTGCTTCTACTTTCCCGTTGAATATAGAACTTTTAGGAGTCGGGCGATAGATTACATTTGATGTAATTTTCCCTAAGTAATCTCATACATGATCTTTTTGCCTCTTTTATGGACTATATCACAAATTATGTCTCCTGATGTAGACATACTGGAAATACATCGTTAAGTTTAGCATGAGACAGTTGAAATCCACGTCTTTTCTATCAACGATCTGAACGTTGTGTATTACCTATAAATAGATAATATCTGTTAGCTTTTTCCTTTTTGTTACTAGGAACTTTTAGTGTTGCAAAACTCTTTTATGATGTTTCATCATTTCTCTGGATTTGAGATTTGGTAGTAAGCTTGTACTTTCACATACTATGTTGAGTCGTTGACCATTTCCCTGTGTTGAAGATATTTGTTCTGCACTGTTTTATTTAACTAACGTTAGTTCATTTGCTTTTTTATTTAACTAGAATTTCAATATCTATTGCTAATCAATTTCGCATGAATGATTTTAGGTTTTGAGAAAACTAGTTGATGACGCATCTAAATTCTTAAATGACAAAGTAACTAAGGCAGTGGTTACAGTTCCAGCCTATTTCAATGACTCCCAAAGGACTGCAACAAAGGATGCTGGTCGTATAGCTGGTTTGGAAGTCCTCCGCATTATCAATGAACCAACAGCTGCATCATTGGCCTATGGATTTGAGAAGAAGAACAATGAAACCATTCTAGTGTTTGACTTGGGTGGTGGCACATTTGATGTGTCAGGTATTTGAATTTTTTATTGCATTTACTAGATACAATCTCTGATCATTTGCTTTTTTAGAAGATACATCTGTTTTGGCTTCTAGTGTTCTGTAATCATGAACGCAATTATGTCACCTTGTTTTGCTAATCATTTTTTTTTTCCATTTATGTATATCTGTATAGTGGACTTTTGATTAGGAGGAACTTGTCATTAAATCATTCAAATTAGGTAAAGATAGTATATTATTTGTTCAATATCCATTGTTTCAATAGGTAGTGGTTCATTTGATTGCTTGCTATGAAGGAGGTTTAGATTTTTTAGAGGATTTTTTTGGGAAACACTATGTCATCCATGATATCTTTAGTTTAGCAATTTGCTTGTTGCCCTTATTTTTTTGATCATGTTTGGGTAGATTTGGTATGTTTTATGCACTACCACTTGAAATGTTTTAAGACCGAAGTTATTGATGGCAATGATGGGTCCATAATGCACCAAGATTAAAGTATGCATGTTGTTACTACTTTTTTCATATGACATTTCATATAAAGGTTATGTTTTCAAGAAATTATTTTTATTGAGTTTTCGCTGCAGTCCTTGAGGTTGGAGATGGTGTTTTTGAAGTGCTTTCAACTTCTGGGGATACACATCTTGGAGGTGATGACTTTGATAAGGTTTGTCCAACAGATATCTGGTTAAATAGCCACTAGAATATGAATTATCCTGCTTGCGCTGGTATGATGTCAATAATGGTTGTAACAATTCATGCAATTTTATGTTATTTTTTTGTGCAGTAGCTACTAGGTTCATTCACTTATTGGATGCACTTCTTGTTTTTTTTTATGGTTATTTTTTGTTCTTTTTGTTGCCATGTTATGGCTAATCCACAAGGTTCAGCCGCTTATATATAAAGTTAAAATTAAAAATTTATTCATAGATTTAAACATGACAGTGACACACTTTTCATGTTATTTTTTTTAGAGGTCATATCCATTTGTGCTGTTCTCTGATTAACTTTGGTGCTTCTGTGGACCTATGTAGCTTCTAGTTGATCGAATTTGTAGCAACCCCAGGATTGTTAATTTCTTCTTTATCTACAATACTTCTTTTGATGCCATTGTCCACAAACTATATGATATTCAAAATTTCTGAATTGTATTCCTTAAATGAGATAACTGAGTTATTATAATTCTCTGTTGCTTTTATAGTGTTTTTTAAGTTGCCTATCTATTCATAATTGTTGAGTATTGCGTTTAGAGATTTACACTTTACTCTGATTATAGCTCTATTTGGCCTCCGTTTGAAGTTATATTTAAAGTTTATCTTTTGGGAAAGCTTGTATCTTAGAGTTTGTGTATGTTCTGAAATAGAGAAATTTTTTTCCATTTTGGAGAAAAGAGTTGGTCTAATGTTGAACTTGTCTAAAGTTAAACCAAGGTAAGCAGGGAGTATAAGAGTTTATTTGCACAATATATTCTCAAAGTTTATTCATGTTTTTAACTAAAATGGACAGAGGATTGTTGATTGGCTTGCTTCAAAATTCAAAAAAGATGAAGGTGTTGGTCTCCTTAAAGATAAACAAGCTCTTCAGCGGCTGACAGAAACTGCTGAAAAGGCCAAAATGGAGCTTTCTTCCTTGACACAGACCAACATTAGGTTATTTTCTCACTGACGATCTGGTTTTGTACTATAATAAGCTATTGTGTTGTTGCTGTTTTCTTGGTTCTTTCTGGAGAAATGTGATGCATTATATCATGTAGTTTGCCATTTATAACTGCAACTGCTGATGGTCCGAAGCATATTGAGGCAACTCTGACAAGGGCAAAGTTTGAGGAGCTGTGCTCAGATCTTCTTGACAGGTATTCCTTTTTTCAGATTTTTCTACTGTATCATTTTCATCTATTACAAGAGGAAAGTGATAATCATGAAGCTGACTAAGAAGATCATATTTAACTGATGCCCGTATCCTTGGTTGAATTTCTATATTCTGGACACTTTTTTGGTGACTTTCTTTGGTAGAAAGCATTTTGTTCTTCTGGGAATCCTAGTCTTGCTTTTCATCAGGAGTTGCTGTAGCGCCATACCAACTCTATCATCGTATGATTATTGCTATGAAGTATGAACTGCATGCTTCCATACACTTGTCATTCTTTCCGCAACTCATCCATGCTAATTTCTTGTATTTTTACTAACTTGCTTTGGTTCCATGCGCACAAGGTTGAGAACTCCTGTAGAGAATTCTTTAAGAGATGCGAAACTGTCTGTCAAGGATTTAGATGAGGTTATTCTTGTGGGTGGATCAACCAGAATCCCAGCAGTTCAGGAACTTGTTAAGAAGTTGACTGGAAAGGAGCCAAATGTTACTGTTAACCCTGATGAGGTTGTTGCTCTAGGGGCTGCAGTCCAGGTTTGTTATGTGCCAGAAGAACATTTTTCTTCATCAGTTGATATCTATTATAAATTTAGTGATCTGTTTGTTATTCAAAAATTCAGCAGTTCTGGGCTAGTTAAAGAGAGTTTTCCATGAAACTCAGATAAAGAGAGTTTTCAAGTTCACCTATGTGCCTTTAAGAAAATATGCTGTATGCATGTTATGTAGACATGGTAAACAAACAAAACAGCAACCAAGCCTTTATCCCACTATTAAGACATAGATGTGCCTTTAAGAAAGTATGCATGTTATGTAACTTTTAAAGTATGCTTGTTATGTAGAGATAAATACACAAACTAAACAAATAGCAACTCAGCCTTTATCCTACTATGCAAACAAAGATGTATGGAGTCATGGAGATATTACGTCTATTGTTTTACATAGATCAGAAACTGCAACTCAATCATGGGTTATATTGAAGTAGTTCATGTCTATCACAACAGATAATGAATTGGAAACATATTATTGTTCTTGTGATTCCTAGTTTTATATCAATTTCTATGATTCTTTTTAACTGTTACTACGAAGAAAGTTATTGAGTTTGAGTTTGGTTAGCATTCTAATTGTGGGAAACTGTCATGTCATAAAATGACATTAGGGTTGTACTCTTTGAATATGGAATGCAATCAACTGGAGTAATTTACTGAACCAGATAAGAGTTGATGAATATTTGGACTAATGCGGTAAAATCAAGTTTATGGTTTCGTATGCATTTACTTGGCTTTTAAAACTGTGATTCAGGCTGGTGTTCTTGCTGGAGATGTTAGTGATATTGTTCTTCTTGATGTTTCTCCTCTTTCTCTTGGCTTGGAGACTTTGGGTGGAGTGATGACAAAGATTATCCCAAGAAACACCACACTGCCAACATCAAAATCTGAAGTATTCTCTACAGCTGCTGATGGACAGACAAGCGTAGATATAAATGTTCTTCAGGGTGAGAGAGAATTCGTTAGAGATAACAAATCCTTGGGAAGCTTCCGTTTGGATGGCATTCCTCCAGCTCCTCGAGGGGTTCCACAAATTGAAGTCAAATTTGATATTGATGCCAATGGGATTCTTTCTGTGACTGCTGTGGATAAAGGAACTGGGAAGAAGCAAGACATCACAATTACTGGGGCTAGCACCTTACCCAGCGATGAGGTTAGTTAATTTATGTTGATTGTCTTCGTGATGCATTCTGATGACCTGTGGAGATACCTATTTTCAGATATTTCTTTTTGATTCTAATGGAATTTAGGAGATTTAGATGCACAATTAAATATGGAAAAAGCTATGAACAAAAATATTGACTCCAGCTAGAATTTCATAATGGTGTCATATAGACAAAAAAAAATTGCTTTTAACCTATGTGGTAATGGTGCCATAAGAAATCCTAATTGTCTCCAATTTTTTTTTTATCATTATTTTGGGCTACACAACACAATATTACCTGGTAAATATTTTTTGTATGTTATTGAGGAATAGTTTGAGAGCACATACTTGATAAGAGATCCCATAGATTATTATATTACTGCGATGCTGCCTCATGCAATTACTTGTGTGCCCATCGATCTGATGATTTTTAATGTAATGTTTTGGTTATTCCTGCAAATGTTCTAATTTTTATCCCACACTCAAGCTCTTCTTATTGATCTTAGAGTTAATGAGAGTTGATTGACATAGATGGGTTGTTTCTTCATTATCAATACAAAAAATTTTCAAAGTACAGTAACAGCTAAAGATCCAATTTTTGACTCCAAAAGCTTCATAATCAAACATTACTTCTTTGTAAACACAGGTTGACATAATGGTGAAGGAAGCTGAGAAGTTTGCCAAGGAGGATAAAGAGAAGAGGGACGAAATAGACACCAAAAACCAGGCCGAATCAGTCGCCTACCAGATGGAGAAGCAACTGAAAGAACTGGGTGATAAGGTCCCTGCTTCTGTGAAAGATAAGGTGGAGTCGAAGCTCTCAGAACTCAAAGCTGCCATCTCCAGTGGGTCGACCCAAAGCATGAAGCATTCCATGGCCGCACTGAACCAGGAGGTGATGCAGCTCGGCCAGTCCCTCTACAACCAGCCTGGTGTGGCGCCGGGTGCTGGACCTGCACCAGGCTCGGATTCTGGCGCTGCAGGCCCTCCACCAAACGGCAAGGCAGGCGAAGCAGGGGACGTCATTGATGCAGATTTTACTGATAGCTAAGCGCTGATTTTGTCGAGAAAAATGAACTGGTAGTAGTTGAGGCTTTTAAATTTGCAAAGATCTGGTGCATAAGGCCATTTTAATTATCAAGATATCAATCATCTTTTTTTAGTTTTCTGATTTCTGAGTGAGACATACATTTATTTTTTGCAGGGAGTAGTACAGATGGGAGATTTGAGGAGAAAAAGCGGGAGAGGCCATCGTTGTCTTCAAACATATTGCTCTGGTAAGTTTAATTGGAGCATTTGATGATGCTCTACACATTAAATTGAAATCAGAAAATTCTTATTTTTATTAGTTTTACAGTCAGCCGTCCCGACCAGACTTCCATAGTAAATTTTTGACGTCTTATTTTTGTTAAGTTTGATATATTTTCCTTAGATCCGTCCAGAGACGGAACCGAAAGATAAGTTTTTTTTGACGAAGTTGCCTTCTTTCTCCCATTCTTTCTCACCTATGCCTACCAAGGATGGCATAGTTGAACTATAGAGAATAGTATCTAAAAGAAGAGAGAGAGAGAGGTCGGTGGAGATGCCATTTGGTTGATAAGAGTGGCGGAGGGATAGACAGAGATGAGGTTAAAATAGAGTATAAGTTAGATACGAGTACAGGGTAATAGAGAAGACTAGAAAGGGTTGGATAGAGGTGGGGGGTTGTATCGATTCAATTCAATTTAAGTGTTCGATTTGATCTAACCTCGGTTAGGTATTGCTCATTTGTTATCAATTCAAATTCGATCTGAATCAACGTCAATTCGAGTTTCGATTAATATTCGATCTTTTAGATAATCTTATACATAAATGTATTTGTTCATTTAATTAATTTAAATTATGGCCGGAAGAGAAGGGTTAGTGCGAATGTTATATTTGAATTATAATTTCGTAATTCTTTAGAAATTTATTTACGCTGATCACTAAATTAAATAATTATTTTTTTATAATATTAAATAAAATGATTATTTAATTTAATGTTTAAAATAAAAAAATTATAAATATAATTCATGAAGGAAATTTTAATGAGGCTTTTTATTGGACTATATAATATTTTTTATTTTTTTAATCGCTTTAATTTTGAGTTTTCTCTATTATATATATATTTGGATTGCTTAAAATTTTGAATCATAAAAATAGCTCTAACTTCTTTTGGATTGAGTTGAGTTTGATTTAATTTAAAATGTAATTTAATATTTGAAAGATTTTTGATCTTTGAGCCAAAATTAAGATCCTTTGCTGGATCCAACAATAAGTGAAATTTCAATAAAAAAAACCCTAAATGTACAAATTTTAGAAAGTTGAGACGGAGATGCAATATTTTGTAGGGATATTTTTTATTGTTTGTATTTGGCTTTCAATAATCTTGTTTTTATGTTGAACATTCGGTATTTAATCACTATGAACACAAAAATATCATTTTAATTTTTTTTTTCTAAATGAAACAGATCGCTTCATTCACTTCAAATGCGTCATATGTCACAAAGAGGATGGTAATAAATGTTTTATTTATGACGCCCAATCAGAGGGCGCTACCTATGTTCGGATCCAACTGTGGCACATGTGGCGCCCTCTGATTGGGTTCCGGTGCGCGAACCCAATAACTTTTCTTTATTTATAGTTCATATTTAGAATGCTTGAGGTATAAATCTTGATAACTTCAGTTCGTTTCTTAATCAGTTAGACTGTTATCTGTTTTTATATCCACTTTAAAGCTTCTTAGTTCAATTTTTTTTTTTAATAAAAAAAATATATTTTATTTTTTAGGTCTAATAAAAAAAAATTTATTTAAGTATTAGAAAATATATAAAATATAAAATAAAATTAATTATAATATTTTGTATTGAAAGTGAAATAAAATTGATTTTTATAATTAAAATTTGTGTTGGATTAAAAAAAATTTGAATTAAATGAGGCTAAAACTTGTAATTTTGAGTTATATATCACATGGAGTGATAGTATACACAACTTTATGGAGTTTTAGCTTCATAAGGTGCTTGTGATATGATATAACGCAAAAGTAAGTTATATATATATATATATATATATCTATATATATATATATACATTTGTTGGTAGTATAATAGTTAAATTAAATTTATTTTATTTAATATTAATAATGAGTAAAGTCTGTTGAGTTTCTTATAATACATGTAATTAAATTTATTTTAAAATTAAATTTTTATATATTATTGATCTGGTGAAACAAAATTAAAATACTAAATCACTTATAAAATGTGAGAATTTATTACCCGTGGTGTGTGAAACTAAATCGTTATAATAGAATAATGAAATATATTATTATCTATCTATCTATCTATATATATATATATATATATATATATATATATATATATATATATATATATATATATATATATATATATATATATATATATATAATGATATTGTATAATCTATCTAAAATATATTTAACTGGCAAAGTATGAAAAGGTAAATATAAAAGGTATAGAATGAATGATAATAAATTTTAAAACAAAATTTAAAATTTAACCAGTATGTTTAATTGACAGTTATGATGACACAAAAGATAAAGTGTAAAAGATATGAAATGTAATAATAATAATAATTTTTAAAATTAAAAATCTAATATTTAACATATTTATCAGTATCACTTTACTGTATAGTAATAGATTAATTAAATAATCAACATTCCGTTTCTAGTTAAGATTTATTAAATATTTTTTAGAATCTGATCATGAGATATGTCAACAAAAGTAATGCTGTAAACAAATAGAGTTGAGATAAGTGGTAAATTGTTCAAGTTCATTTACAAAAAGCAAGCTCAAGTTCAAACTTATTTAAGCTTGATTTATGAATATAAAAATGTGATAAATACAATAAAAGTTTAATAAATTCGATAATATTAATTGATCACTAAATCTAAGTCATTTAATTTTTCTTACTACCATTTGACATGATTCTTATATATGAGTGACTCATTATATACTGCATTAGCTTGTTTGAATTTAATTTATATAACTTATGAACAAATTCACTAATATATTCACAAATAAATAAAAATTAAAACTTACAAATAAAAAAAATTAAGAATAGAAATATATTTATAAATCACCTAATCATCATAATTTATAAATATTTATTTATTTATTTTAACATCTTACATAAAAAATATGTATTACATTTTCTAAAAAATATTACATCAATGAACATATTATGAATTTCATATAAACACTTCATATATATTAAAAAATGAAATACTAATATATTTAAACTCATTTAGTGTGGCTTGATAAATTCTGCAGTTTCACATTAATTTGTGAGGCATTTGGTTATAATTTTATATTATTTAAATCTTATAACATCTTAAATTTTTTTTATGATAATTTTATAACATGTTACAAATTTATTTAAATCAATCATTTAAATTAAATAATTATTTTCTTCTAAAAAACATAACATGGCCGTGCAATAATTTTAAACCAAATGCCCAACCAAGAGGATCGCTCTATGGTTTAGGATTGGACTTAAACATGGAGTCAACATCAGAAAGCTTTAATTTTTAGTATGAATTCTAACTAAAACTTCTTTTTTTTTGATCCAACTCATCTGCGATATCAATAACAACAAGAACTCGTTTTTTTTTTTTTTTTATAGAAAATGACAACAAGAACAACACAAGCAAAAAATGCCAGCAAACGGCAATTTAACGGGTAAGAACACGTTCAACTAGAGCCTCATAAAAACGACAAATACATAGCAAAATGACACAGAAAAGTACAGTCGAAGAACAATTACAAAGTTTTTTTACTCGATTCCCAGACCATTCATTTATTCTAACAAAAATAGAGTAGTAGGCCTCTCTCACCTGTATCGAGCAGAAGATCCTACTTGGCGTTGGCCATGTGGCGGATGAGATCGACGACACGGTTGCTGCAGAATATTTAAGAGAAGTTGGTATGTTAACATATATATATATATATATATATATATATATATATTGTATGCAAAAGAGAGGGAACGAAATGGGGATGAATGTGTGTTGAATTCACCTGTAGCCCCACTCGTTATCGTACCACGCCACCAGTTTCACAAAGAAGTCATTCAGAGCGATTCCAGCCTTGGCGTCAAAGATGCTCGATCTAAGTTTTGCCAACAATGAGACCAAAGAGTTATGGATAGAACACACAATGGTGTTAGAACAAAGATTGACTATTATTTAGAATACAATTATTCTCCCTCTCTATTCACCATCCTTCTCTTGCCCGTTCTTTTATCCATCTTTCTCTCCAAGTAGAGCGACAATTACCAATATGGAGGAAGTTTTTTCTAAATTTCATGGGAGTAAGTACCCTTTCCTGTGCACCTATGACATGCAATAGTTCTTCCTATTTCCTGTGCACCTAATAAGAAAAGAAATGATGCCGGAGAATCCAACCTGCTGTCACCCACAAAATCAGTCGACACCACGTCCTCTTCTGTATAGCCAATAATACCCTTCAGCTTTCCCTCGGATTGTTCCCTGAAGAAACAATCAATATCGCATCAAGAACTGCTTCCCATTTAACCAAAATGCCATTGTTTGTCAGAGAAAAGTAGGTACATGTAAAGAATGCATGAAGAACCATACAAGGGAATTGGGCAAAAATCACACATGGCTCGAAAATAACTAGAATAGATGACTATTTACATACCTGACAGCAGCTTTGATCTCCTCATAAGTCGCTTTCTTCTCAATCCTCACGGTAAGATCAACAACTGAAACATCAACAGTTGGTACACGGAACGCCATGCCAGTTAGTTTCCCGTTCAGAGCAGGAAGCACTTTCCCGACAGCCTGTTCAGACAAACGTTAACCATATATGCAATTTAACTTGGAAGACTACAAGTAAGAGAGACAAGAGAACCGATTATAGGGGTAGCAAGCAATACAAATTAGTTAAAGAGGTAAATCAATGGAGTCTAACTCAACACTAAACAAAAATTTCAGTTAAAAATCTTAAATGCAATTTTGGCATTAGAACAGACGCATAACATGTACAGCTTACAAGCTAAATGGGAATGCAGGCAGATAAATCTAAAAATAGATTAACGAAAAGAATATATGAATCTTATTAAAAGCAGAATTACTCTTAGCGCTTAAAATTATTTACTGATGTTGTAGCTATTACATTATATTACATTTCTTCACTAAAAACTCATATGATTGACATGAAACTTTTGGTGAGAAGACGTTCCAATTTAATTAGTGGATGACTAAAGCAAGTGTAACATCCTGATCTTGCAGAACCTATGACTTCAAAAATTTCTGGCAAAACCTTTTGAGACTCATTACCAATATAAGAACTAAATGAAAAATAATATCAATATGCTTTAATAAAACTCAGATTTCAAGAAAGAAATCGAACATAGAACTTTTAAGTACAGAAATTGGATTAAAGCAGCCTTCGTTTGGTCAGATTAGCTTTAACCAGATCAACTATAAACTTTGATGAAATATCTTTATTTTGAAATCTATGAATAATTTAAAATAAAAATAATTTTCATATTAGGACTAAGATATGAAATAGCATTAGTCTCTTCAAAATTTCTGTAATATAAGAAATAAAGGTAATTTTAATATTACAACTTTTATAGAATTTGAAATATGGTTAATTTTTATATTGCGATCTTTGTATGACGTGATATAAAATGTTAACTGTAACCTAATTAATAATAAAATTGGTAAACAAACATGCCAATATGATTTACCTTGGCAGCACCCGTGCTGCTGGGAATGATATTGAAGCCAGCAGCTCTTCCACCCCTCCAGTCCTTACTTGATGGACCATCAACTGTCTTCTGGGTAGCTGAGGGAAATGCAGAAAATTGTTACAAATTTGATCACAATTTTCAGGATGAAGGAAAAACCTAAATAATCATAGAATACAAATATCACTAAAATACCAGTAATTGCATGCACGGTAGTCATCAAACCCTCAACTATTCCAAATTTATCATGAATAATCTGTCAAAGCAACCTCGAACAATAAATATTGAGTATGAAAGCAGTGGTGGGAACCTCGAGAAAACAACTTGATATATAATCGTAACCTTAGCAAGAGGGGCCAAACAGTTGGTGGTACAACTAGCATTGGAAACAATGTCAATATCAGATTTGTACTCAGTTTCATTGACACCAACCACAAACATTGGCGCATCTTTGCTAGGCGCAGAGATAACAACCTTCTTGGCACCACCCTGTTGAGACAAACAATCAAAAAAATGAATAGAGACCGCAAGATCACTAGCTTTTGTAGAACGTCATTCATCCTAACTCCTAATAAGTAATATCTTTTTACCATCAACGTGACATATTTTAAAGAGGAGGGCACATGAGATCGTGAATCTGTAATTATACATTCTTCAGACGTTAATCTCCACGAAACGCATATAACATACACCTATATATTAATTAAACAATCTTCTGGATCCTGATAAACAATATCATCCTCCAAACAGTATCAATTTTCATAAAAAGGGCGATCTTCCAAAAAATCAATAATAAAAAAGTAATTTTCTCAAATCAGATATACCAACTTACCAGAGTATCATCTAACTTAAAAGTCAGAATCAAACTAAAAAATATAAATTCACTGGTGGACTTTTCAAATAAGTGGATTCTGAATGAAGGTGAAAGGCAGCCTAGGATAAACTTGAGCTCATCTAACAGAATAGCATTGACATCCAGACAAACTAGATAGCGTATCAAGAGGCTACAAAGAATTTGAGTCAGACTACTTGAGTACTAACACAGCTGTTGTCCATAGCTGAAGAGATAACTCAAATAGTAATACCTTCAGATGAGCAGCAGCCTTCTCCTTGTCAGTGAAAACACCAGTGGATTCTACAACATATTCTGCTCCTGTCTCACCCCACGGGATCTCCTCGGGGTTTCTAAAAACAAGCTACTCGTTAGAATCAGTCATCAAGCAACTCAAGAAAACTTTTATCTTCCATAGTAGTTAAATGAAAATCACCTAATGCCGAAGACTGTCACTGGTTTCTCTCCAAAGAGAAGGGTTTTCGAGTCCTTCACGCTAATCTCGTGATTCTTCCACTGCCCATGCACCGTGTCGTACTTGAACATGTAGGTCTACAGAAAATTAAATCAAAGTCAAATCAATGTATAAATGTGCTACAAAAGAATTCTCTGGCCAAGATGAAACTTTGTCAAGCGACAGATCAAAATAAAAACGCATCTTTCTAGCTGCTAAACTATTGACTAATGCAAAATTCTTTTAACCGACTGAAGAAATGGAAACTGGTGAAAAGTAAAAGCACTGATTTAAAGAGCAAAAGAGCAAACGCTGAAATGAATTAATTTAACCATCATTGAAGCCCAAACATCCCCAAAATAGAAATAATATGAATTAATTTTAAAATCAAACGAGCTTTCATGGTACACTATCATTTAACTTCTGGCACCATGACAGCTTAACAAATTCCAAATCACACAGCTATACACAGTCTAACAAAATGAACTAACTGGATTTCTGTCGAAAATCCTCAAAACCAATTACAAGAAGTGGAGAAAAATGAAATGATAAAACAAAAAAAAGAGAGCACAGTTACACAAGCTATCAGATCCATCAATCAAGCAAGATCTTACCATGTAATCGGTGGTGATGAACGGATCGTTCACAGCAACCAGCTCCACATCGCTGCTTAAAAGCGCGACTCTCGCCACCAACCTTCCTATCCTTCCAAAACCTAAAAAAACAGAATAAATCCCAAGCATCAGCCCCAAAATCCCGTCCCTCTCATAAATCAAACAAAACAACAACAGATCTAAAGAAAAGAAAAAAAAAAACAAACACACCGTTGATGCCGATCTTGATCTTCCGCCCGGAAGTAGCTGCAAAAGGCCGACAAAATCAATATATGATATGATGATCGAAGGAAATAAAACTAAGTTTATCATAGTTAGAGAAGAGAAGAGAAGAATCCGCATAAGATCGTAGCTCTGATACCCATTGAAAATCGGAGACGAGACGCAGATCACGAAAGACGGAGAGAGAGAAATTAAGCAAGCCCGCCGGAGTCAGCCAGCGAGAAGGGTTGAGACGCACGCCGCTTTATAGCGGCCAATCTACAAGGGGCAGGTGGTTCCGGTTTAATATCCCTCGGGAGAAGTTTAGCTAACATGAGTCAACGTCGTGGCGATATGTTACAGGTGAACGAAAGACCGAAGCCAAGCGTGGGAGCCACCTCAGCGGCTCAGCCTCACTGGCTCAGTGGCTTGAATCGTGGGCGGCCGAGGGCGGCTGATAACGTGGTCCCGCTTTAGAAGCACAATTACCCTTAAGGTTTACTGGTAATTACGGGATGTGCCACTGAGATGCGAATCTCGAGGACGAATATTCCGACTGAGCTGCCTCGCCGATGGAATTCGATTGGAGCGGTTGCCGCCGGGGCCGCTGGTTTCATCGACGGTTTATAGTATTTTTTTATGAAATATTCAACAATAAAATTTTGGCATATTTGGGCTGAGTACCTGGTTTTTAAGATTCATTGCACTCCGATCCCTGAGTAATCCCACTCAGATCCCTCAGGATGCATTCGCATTGCAAAGGGATCCTTCCATTAACTTTTTTAGTGGATCATTCCTTTGCTTATAGGTCCCATTTGTTGGGCCCTCACTTTGGCCTTGTTTGACGCGAGGACTAAAATAAGAACCAAAATAGTACCAATTTAAAAAATAATATTTATAATAATAAATAATTTTTTTATATCATTCTATACAAATTCTAATATAAAAAAAATATTATTTTACTTTATATACTTAATAATTTTCAAAAAAAATATCAACTTTATTTTACTTTCTAGATCAAAATATTCAATTTAAATATTTTAATTTTAGTCCCCACAAATTGAATTGTTTTCCCCAATTTACTAGAATTTAATTGGTTCCTAGTTGTTTGGGCTTAAATTACAATACCATATGAGTTGTTTTTTTGCGAGGTTTTTTTTTAAAGGTTAAAATACAACTTTTGAATGATATTTTTTGTTTTGAGATTTGTGAAAGATTTGAAATAAAGTTAATTATATTTTGAAATATTTAAGATGTTAAAAATAAACTGGATTTTATATTTTAAAATTTGTATATTAAGTGAAATAAAATTAATTTTAATGTTGATTTAATATTAAAATTTATGTATAATATAACATATAAGATTGATTTTAACCTAAGATAATTAAATTAAGATGGGCAAACAAACATCGGGGTTGTAAATGATCTGAGTGTTCGATGTTTGGTTAATAAGAGTTTGATTATGCTTGATTTCGTTAGTATTATGAATAAACTTGAACATTATTTTAACAATTCAATTGGGAAATCAATGAGTCTAAATATACTAGTGTTTGATTTATTAATGTTCTTGAACTATTGATGTGACATCCCAAAATTTGAATTGAAGTTTAAAATTGGACTGAAAATGAAGGATTTTGGACCTGAAAAAATAATTTTGGACCTATTTATAAGAAAATAGAACTAGAGGGACCAATTGTGCCATGGAGATAAGGATAGGTGCAGAACTCCCTTTCTTGCTTTGTTCCCGTGGCTGCCCGTCCTTCTCTCTCTCCCTTTCTTTCGATTTTTCCTCACGCCGCGCCCCTCTGTTCGCTTCTGCCCGTTCCGCCGAGCCCAACAGAAGTAGCAACACAAGCTGCCGCAAACTCCAACAGAGGAAGAAGAAGAAAGTAAAGAAAAAGGAAAAAGGAAAAGGAAGAAGAGGAAAGCTAGTGAGGAATTTTCAAGCTTTGTTTAACGATTAATCGGTAGATAATTCTTTTCCTAAGTTGATGTTGGCTTATTATGTTTATGAAATTGAGTTATGATGCCGTGTATTTTCTTATTTGCACGAGAAAATGCATATGATTTATTGTCTGTGAGGTGATGTGGTGTTGATGAATTTTTGTATACCAAGAACCGATGAGGGCGAAAAGTTTTCTATATGTGTTATTACGATAAGGGCGGGGAGTGTCGCTGAGTGATGTTCTGATGTTGAATCACCGATGTAAAGTGCAGCTCCTGTCAAGGCTTCTAGAATAATAAGCTGTAGAAATTTCTGTCAGGCTTCTATATAAAAAGATATGGAAATGATAGGTTCACATTACTAAACAGAGTAAAATGAGTTTATTGACATGGGGATTATGGTGCTAATTTTTAATGTTCAGTATGATGCATAATTTATTTTATGTATAATTATTGATTATTTTATGATATTATTTATGGCTGAATTTCATATTATGTTGGATATTATTTTACCTAATGAATTTATATTAACAAACTCCTGCCATTTTTGGTAGCAAGTACTGCATAAGAAAGATTACAGGACATGGTGTGAAGTATCGCAGGTTACTGCAAGGTAATGGATGATGCAAGAATATGTGGAGGTTATTTATTGTTAGGTATGTTCTAGGTTTGAGTTCCGACGCCTCGGTTGCTGGTGGCTTAGGTGCCGGCAGCTGGGACGTCACAATTGATATGAAGCTCAATATGTTCAATTATATGACTTGATATTATATTATTTTAGTGTTCAATTTATGGCTCATTTGGAGAATTTATAATCAGAAAAAATTCATTGATCACGAATTAGCATAATGAAGAGCTTATTCATGAATATATTAATATTCTTGATAAGAGTTTGTTTATAGTTTTTCTGTTTGTAAATTCAAATGTATATGAGCCCGTTTGCAAACTACATGAATCAAGTTTAAACATGTTTATATGTTCGCAAACTAAGTTGAACAAGCTTAAGCTTGAGCTTGACTAAGTTTTAACTCGACTATAATAAGTGAATGTGAATAGATGGCTACTTATATTTAAAAATTATAAAAAATTAAAGGGATAATTCTATTTAGGCCTCTGAGGTTTGCTTACTTAGCAATAAAAATTTATAAATTTCAAATTTAGGTTCACAAAAAATATAACACAGAACATCATGGTCCCTTCATAACAAAATCTATTATGTATTATAAAAATAACAAAAATATCATTTTTTAATCTATTAATCTTCAAAATATGTTATCATGTTAGTGAGGCCATGGACGCCCGAGCGTGGACGCCGGAGAGCGAAGGCCTGCGCAGGCCACCCTGCGCGCTAGGCCTCACACAGGCGGTCCGCGCACGAGGCCTCACACAGGCGACCGCCGGAGGGATCTAAGTGGAATTACCCAAAATTAAATAACAACAAAATTAAAAAATAAAATAAAAATATAATCTAAAATAAAAAATGCATGTAATTTTAAAGAACAAAGGTATGATGCATATGCTAACACTTTCATAAAAGGATGATCAGGATCTAAATATAATAAATTCAAACTCCCGAGGGCAATGAGCAATGAGCCCAAACTTGGGGACCCATTTTACATTTACCCTAAAAATGTGATAAAATAATTATTTTATTTTTAAAAATTCAAATACGTAAGGCCAGTGTGTTCAATTTTATTTTTACGATTTATTTATTTCATTTTATTTATCTCTGGCTAAAATAGAACCTCGTCCGTCTGATGAACAATGAACGTCAGATTCGGCTACTGGGAAGAATAATCGGGCGTCATTTTATTTATTTCTCTGAATCTTTTGACAAAGACGAGATTTAATTCTCTTCTCTTCCTTTTCCTTGCGATTAGTTTCGAGAAAAAAATCGTCGGAAAGAGGAGGGAGGGAGGGAGGGAGAGCGAGCTAGCAGCGAAAGAGAATCCTAGGCAAGCATCGAGAATGGAAAATGGGCTTTTCCGTACTTTACAAGGAGTAATTTTTCCTGATATTCCGCCGTTTGGGAGAGATCCCTGCTTTTGTTCTTCGACAATTTTATCCTGAACTGTCGTTGTTTACGTTCTTATTGAAGTTTCCGTTTCTGTTTTGGATCGTGTTATTCTTTGATTGTGTGCTTATTTTGATTATGATCAATGCGGCCTGCTTCTTTTGCAGATAATTACCTCATTTTGTGTGCTCTGATTCCGGCTTTTAAATGCTGAATTTTATCTGCGGAAAATGGAGTTCGGCTTCTGCACTCAAGAATTTGGGTGTCAAAGAGGTTGCAAATTGAAGTTATTATAATCTTCTTATTGCCCTAAAGTTGAAGGTGATTAAGTTTGTCTAGTCTCAATCGAAAGATATCTAAGCATGGAATATCCGAAATATTTCAATTTCAGGAAGATCTGAAATATCTGATCAGTTCATTTGAATCCCTTTATTTGGAGTTGCAGCTATGTTCAAGCAAATACTAGGAAAGATTCCTCGGATGCCTGCAAAACTGTCTGATGATTGGGGATTTGGTAGCAGTTCTTCTTCAGTATCATATGAATCAACTGGTGGAAATGATGGGAATAACCCCCCAAATCAGAATAATCATGTTTTTTCTGCTGAGAGGTCCGATTTTGTTGGCAAAAACCCTTCAAATTTGAATGAGTCCTCAAACTTGCGGGCTTATGAAGCTCTGCCTAGCTTGAAGGATGCACCGGGCTTTGAGAAGCATGACTTACTCATGAAAAAGTTGGGCATGTGCTGCATTATTTTTGACTTTTCAGACCCGACAAAGAACACTAAAGAGAAAGATATCAAGAGGCAAACTTTGCTTGAGCTAGTTGATTATGTAACGGCGCCTAATGGAAAGTTTCCTGAATTTGTGATGCAAGAGATAGTTAAAATGGTGTCCATAAACCTGTTCCGTAACTTCAAGTCTCCTCCTCATGAGAATAAGATATTGGAAGCATTTGATTTGGATGAAGAGGAGATTTCAATGGACCCTTCATGGCCACATTTGCAGATTGTTTATGAGTTTTTTCTAAGGTTTGTCATGTCCCCTGAGACTGATGTAAAGTTGGCTAAGAGACATATAGATCATTCCTTTATTCTCAAGCTCCTAGATCTGTTTGATTCTGAAGATCCTAGAGAGAGGGAGTATTTAAAGACAATAGTTCATCGTATCTATGGAAAATTTATGATGCATCGCACCTTCATTAGAAGATCTATTGCCAACATTTTTTATCATTTTATCTTCGAGACTGAAAAGTTCAACGGAATTGCAGAGATCTTGGAGATTTTAGGAAGTGTTATTAATGGGTATGCTCTACCAATCAAAGATGAACACAAGTTGTTCCTTGTCCGAGCACTGATTCCTCTTCATAAGCCCAAGTGCATTGCAATGTATCACCAGCAGTTATCCTACTGCATCAGTCAATATCTGGACAAAGATTGTAAACTTGCGGATACCATTATTAGGGGTTTGTTGAAGTATTGGCCTATTACAAATAGTTCGAAGGAACTAATGTTTTTGACAGAATTGGAGGAAGTCTTGGAAGGTACTGAGCTCACAGAATTCCAGCAATGCATGGTTCCACTTTTCCATCAGATTGCTCTTTGTTTGAACAGCTCTCACTTTCAGGTAACTATTGACTAGCATACTAATTTGTAGGGAACACAAAAAAATGATTTGCCACATCTAGTAGGGATTTGCTTCAATGTTTTTGGCCGTGCAGTCTCTACTCAGAAATCGCAAGATGCCTTTGCCTTGTTTGTCCTCTAAATAAAGAAAGACCTGTGCCTCGTTTGCTTCCTATTCTAGAAAAACATAAAATTTTGGTAGTTGGCTCTCACCTTTTCTTAAACGTCATCTTGCATCATCTAATTTCTCACATGCGAAGATGGATCACTTCTGTTGACGCGCTTTCCAAGGAGCTGTTTTGATAATATAGCATATTGCATGGACATTATATTCCTACAAATGAGTTCTTTATTTAAATCTAGCACACAATCTCTTGTTTTTTGAAATAGCTAAATAAAGTTGACTGATTGGATTACGATCAACTATCAGAAAATATACGCTTTAGGACTTGATTGACATTGCAAGAAAAATGTAATTGAATGAATAATTAGAAGCTCCACGAAAATTTGCCATTTATGAGATTAAGAAATAAATCGAATCCTCTGGCCTGAGCGTAGGTGTCGTAAATGATGTTTGGACCCTTATGCAAGTTCTACTTAGCTTTCTCATCCCAGGATAAAAGTGTGTCACTTCGGTTACATGCACAAATGCAAAGAAGCTAGGTGTAACTCCTCTAGGACCCAATAGCCATAAAAAGAAAATGCAATATGAACACTTGAGAAAATAGGGGAAAATCTCTAGGGAAGAAGCTTGATGTGGTTGAATTCCAATTTATGGATAATGAAGAAATTCATTGCCAACTATCGCCATAAATCCATGCAAAATTCTTGGTTGAGAAAAACACTAACAATAGCATGTCATATTTGTTCGACAAGTTTTACGCTGGCTCTCGACTGCCTAACTCCACCCTCCATATTTCTCTAAGTTCTTGAAGAACTCCATTAAATGTAGATCCCAAATTCAAATTTGTTGCAATTTGATTTTGTTTTTTTGTGCATTGGTTCTTGATCTGTATGACATGCAAAATCTAGTTTGAGGGAGAGTTCAAGGAATATTCTGAAAATTCCAGGGATCTTCCTTAACTATTTAAAATATTTCTTGGAATAAATTATTTACTATTTTATTGTCTTATTGTAATCTCTTATAAAAATAAAAGAGGATTTTATTTGTTTCCTAATTTATTGGTTCTTGTTTTCATAGTTTCTTTATTTTCTTATTTCATGTTTCTATATTTTATTCACCTCTTATATTTTAAATATAATGTTTCTTCAAGAACGAGTAAATAAAAATAAAAAATATAGACAAAGAAATGTAGTTGAGACGAATGTAGTTGACATTTTAAACCTAAATCACTTCATTTATAATATAAGAGGTACGGAGAAAAATATAATTTATTCCTATATCCCAAAAAGCTTCAACCAACTATAATTTCTCTCAACTACATTTTTAATCATGTCAAGGTACGGAGAAAATATAGGAATATCATCTACATTGAGATAGTCCTTATCAATTCCAATTGGAAGTTTTAGACAGAGGTTCATTTTGACGAATGGATTAAACGAGTATATTGGGCTTTTTGGGCTTTTTGGGCTTTTTGTGCAGAAGCTTTGTGTTTCCCTTAAGCCGCAAATCTTCTTGTTTCATTTATAAGAACTTCCTTAAAGGGAGGATAAGAATATAAGGTTGGTTGGCCGTTTTTGAATTGCCAAGTCTACCCTCTAGTCTCTAGATAGTTTTTTCTTATGTACAATAAATAGAGAACTATCCCTGATCCACCTATAAATTATAGGTTGTGGCAGCATGAAGCAAATGTAATGTGGTTGGGGAATCCCTAATAACTTTTGATGAACTTTTAGCTCTGTCGTATTCCAAGTCTTCAATTAGATGGTTGTTCATGAGAAATTCCTCGGCCACTCTTCAGAATGAATGAGCATTATGTGATGTTTAGGTATTTCCTACATATGGCCATGGTCCCTCGAGGAGCTCCTCTAGGTTAGTGCTTTAGTAACCTTCATTATGTTTTCCTAAGTATAACTATTCACTTATAGTCTTTTCTCTAGTTGTAGTCAAGTCTTCCTTGTCTGAGAAAGCTCCTCAGGTAAGATTTGTTTGAAAGCATTGGTTAGTTGGAACTAGGATAGTTGGTTCGCAAGTACCTCATCTTTGATCTCCTTATCACACGGCCCCATTTTGAGGAAGCAAGTCTCTTATAGACTCATCAAGTGTGGAATTTAGCAGCTCCTTTCTCGATAGTGAACTATTTCATCGCAAATTGTCCTTTTTTCTATTGTGAAAGGACCTTTTGATATCTTGTCGGGTTTTTGTTTTTCTTCATTCAAGTATGGTGTCCTCGAGTATTTTTCTGTTACCCAATCTCCAGTATTTTGATGGATGACAGTTTTTCTTCTTGGCATCTTTGCTGAGTGTGCTTAATTTCCTTCCGTTGCCTTTGAATTTAAAGGCAATGGAAGGAAGACATATGTAGTCAGCTTCTTGTATGTGCATACATGGTTTAATTTGGTGTAGATATGGTATGAGAAGACTTCGGGAAGTGGATTCGGAAAAAAATGGAGAGAGAGAGAGAGAGAGAGAGAGTTCAGTTTTGCACCCAATTGCTATGGCACCCTTTTAGATGATGATGATGATGACCATCATCTTTGTTAATTATCCTTCATGCAATTTAAGCAGGTCTGATCTTCTTTTGATTTATGTTTCTTATACTAGTTTTATTACAGTAGATTAGAGCACTAGAGGAAAGTTTAGGAAATTTAATGATTGAAACTACTGTAGAATCTCAATTACTACTAAGTAATTATTTTGTGTGGACAAGTATAAAATTGTTTCGTGCCTTCAGTTACTGGACAGAAACAACATATCTTGATTTCACAGAAACCACATATATTAATCGTAACAACATCGAATCATTGTAATCAGGTCTAGCTCATATTGAGTCGAGTTAGATTAAAAACAAACTTTAATAGTATGATTTACTGGGGTACATCAGATAGCAGTTGATCTAACCTTAATCATGAAATTTTCTTATATTGTTTGAAATGAAGGTGAACTTTGTTGGATTAAAATCAACGTCAAATAAATTCAGGCATACCGTAAGACTTCATCAATGGTGCCAAAAAAAGATGAAGAGATCCAATAAAGTATTCAATGCTTCAAGAAAATACCTGCATAAATTTTCATAGATTATCAAGCATAAATGCTTAAAGTAAGCAGCCTCAACTTAAGTGAGTTAAGTCTAGTATGTAGATAGTTGTATTTAGAAATTTCCGTGAATTATCAAACAAAAAATCTGAAAGTAACCTTGCATTCAATTGCACAAGTATGTAGATTTCTACAAAATCACTCTGTTTCGATGAGAAAATCTTGTTGGCCTGCAAAAAAGGGCAAAAATTATGGCCATAGTTCAAACAGAGCTGGATAAAAGATGGTAACAAAGTTCTTTTTGCTTTAAATTTGATTTTAAAAATTTGATGATAATAATTTGGAGGTGCTATTTGGCAAGCAGTACAAAGCAGATCTTCATGCGTATGTTAATGGGTATGGTTAATGCTGATAATGCAAACTTGAAATTTCTTCTCTTTAATTTTCTTTCAGGTGGCAGAGAGAGCATTATTTTTATGCAATAATGATCACATAGAACAATTGATCAGGCAAAATTGTAGGGTGATATTACCTATCATTATCCCTATATTGGAGAAAACTAAGAACTTTCATTGGAACCAAGCGGTTCGCAGCCTTAGCGCAAATGTCTGTAAGATGTTTTCAGATTACAATCCTGTCCTATTTCGTGAATGTTTACTGAAGTTTGAAGAAGACAAAGCTAAAGAGCAAGACAACAGATCAAAACTGGAAGTTATGTGGAATTTCGTCGAAGATTTTGCTGCTTCTAAATCTACAACATATTGAAATATATTGAAATCAGCTGTTCTTCATGGTTTCCTTCCATTAGCAGGTTCTTCAATTCAGGTTTATGAATGAGCAAGATAGCTTTTTGGAATCAAATATATTGACAGCAGTATGCAATGTGCAAGCTAACTGAAGGATTGAATAGTGCACACAAACTCACATATTCTGGAGTTTCAGAAAGGCTTAATTCAAGCAACCTTACAAGAGGCTATTTCGGATTTGAGCCCGTAGTTTTTAAATTCCGATCAGGCAATCACGACTGCGTCGAGGACCGTCTTGAAGCTTCATCGAAGGGCTGAAGCTGCATTGAAGGTAAAATGGTGGAAAGAAAGAGAAAAAAAAAGGGTGAAGGAAATAATAGTAGATTTCAGCTAAGTTATATTATTAGTTATAGTTATTTAATTTCAGGCATTGTTTTTCATGCAAAGGATCTTTCCTCATTCTTTTATGTACCTATTTCTATTGTATTCTAGTTTTATTATGATAGAAAGCTATGGCCTGACTGTTGTTTTTTTTTTTATGTATATTTTTATTAATGCTTGATGATACAATGATTTGAGTCCTACAAAATTGAAGTTTCTTTTATTATAATGTCTGTTACTATAAAAATGAAAATTAATAGAATGATCTGAAATTCTTAAATGGAATGGCTTGCTATTTTGTTTTTGATTTGGAATATTCTCGTATTTACTTTAGTGGAGTAGCTATTTTATAGGAATTTCTATTACACGTTTTATGGAACAGTCATTCTTTCCATCAACTTATAGAATCGCTATTTTATGACTATTCTTTGTAGACTAAAAATATAATTTTAAAATTATCTTTGTTTACACATATATACACATACACGTATATATGCACATGCATTTACATATATCTATCATTACATATATATTTATATAATTACATTCATCTAATTATTTGTATAAAATTAAATATAATTAAAAAATAATATAAAATTTCATTAAATTATATTATGAGTATTTTAGAATTTTTTCTATTTATTTTTTATTCTATATTCTATTTTATCTAAGGGTGTGTTTAGTTCAGTGTTATCTTAGTGTTATGTTATGTTATTTAGAGAAGATAATTGTTTGGTTTAATGACATCTGCAAATAATCTTTTATTAATTAGATTATAAAATTATTAGTCAAAAGATGACATCTAAATTACATAACATAACACCAAGATAACAACAAACCAAATAACAATTCTAAGTAAATTGAAGAATTGTTATTTTATTTTTTTTAAGATAATAATTTTATTTTTATGAAATGATAATTTTATTTTAATCTTATTCCATTCAATTAAAATTAATATGTTGTCAACGGGAAGTAGCATGGGGCCCATGATCAGAAATTGTGGCTATCACGCGCTATTATGTGCTTGTGGGTTTTACATTTAGAAATGAGAAATTATATTTGAATACGATTTGAACTATAGCTATACAAATTTTGTATATGTATGCCCATGCATACAAATTATATATTACTCAAATATGTATGTTATGGATTCATGTACTCGTAATAGTGTGTATATATATATGTGCTTATTCATGTATTTATGTATGTATGTTTCACGCATTTGTTTGTGTCATGTATGCGTGTGCAATGCCTTCTTGCTTTTTTGAAGTTCAACGATTTTCAAGCTCTAATTTCGTCGAAGATACTCAAATCTCTTCCTCCATTTGAGATCAACTATGTCAAAGTATTGAAATATAAGACTGCCTCCTCGAACATAACATTTTACACAATAGGATCATATTCTTATTATCTTCTAATCATATAAACTGAAGAATATAGCCATATAAATAATATCCATTATAGTTTTTCTCTGTTAAAATATAAATATTTTAGTTTTAAATTTTAAATTACATCAATGTACTCGAAGGAGGTAGTAGTATTTGTCCTCACATGCAAAAACGCTTGGATCTAACTAGTTGTATCTTCTGATCTTTATGCAAAAATATCAATATATTCAAAACAGAGGTAGTGCTTTATAATTTTTTTTTTAAATTTAAAAATTATTGCATATATGTTCTAACTAGACAAATATAAGTTCAATACTACTAATAATAACATGCTCTTTTAAACATATATTGACTACTTTGAAAGATTTACTTACATTTATGTCACTCTGTAATTTTCAAATATTACTTAAGTTAACTGTTGTTAAATATAAATGAAATATATATAAAATTTTCTATTTATACTAAGTATACTACTATTTTTCTTCTCTTTTTTTTTTTATTCTTAAGACTTTCACTTATGCCAACATTACTTTTTTTTTTCACATTCCATTGCAGTGGCCTTCATCACTCTCTCTTTTTTCTACTGAGATATTTGAGTTAAAGCAAATAACGAAGTTTTGTACTATTTAATCATGATAATAGTGTCAATATTATATTATTAAAGATTATAAAGTTGTATAAGTATGGCTAAAATTTTTAAAATAATTAATATATAAATATAATTTTTATAGTGGTATATACGCAATTGTCTTGAAAATTAATGACCTTTAATTTGGCAAGGTCTAAATGGTTCCTATTAAATAATTAATTAACAAACATGCTATTTGTTTAATTACATAGTTAATGGCAAAATTTAACCATGTATTATATTTAAAAAATATTAAATGATCAAAATAGAAAGGAGTAATTTCACTTGGGCCCCTGAGATTTACTCGACTTACTATGCAGGTCCATAATTTTGAAAACATGTCAGATAAGTTCCCAAAACTTATTGTATAGGTCATTGTGGTCCTTAATATTTATAAAAAGCTTCCAATAAGGTCCAATTAAACATCTTCCGTTAAAAAATCATAATTTTTTTTATTGTAAAATTATAATTATATTACTGGTCCTCTACCAGCGCGCGAGCACTGGCGCGCCAGAGTTCAGAAATATGGATGAGTAAAAATAAGTATTTTGTAATTTTAAAAGTGTCGGATACCGTCACAGAAAGATCACAATGACCTATACAGTAAGTTTTGAGACATTTGACATGTTTTTAAAAATATAAACCTGCATGATAAGTTGGGTAAATTTGAGGGGCCTAAATGGAATTATCCCAAATAAAAATGGTAATTATTAATTAGTGAAAATCGGATTTAACTTCGATAGTCTTGTCTTCCCCAATCAAGCTCCTACCAATTTCGCCTCAGAATCAGCGGCAGCCGAGAGTTCAACCCTTCCTCCTCTTTCCATCCGAATGTCTCCTTCCACCTCCTCTTCCTGCCGCTGACGTCCTCCTTCCGAACCTCGGTCCTAGAAACCGCGATGCCGAGCGTCGCCGTGAAGCTTTACAGCGTCTTCTTCAAGCTCGTCCTCAAGCACCGCCTCCAGTCCCGCTTGGACGCCGCCGCCGCCGACGAGTTCGGCGTGACTTCCCGCCCGGAAGAGTCTACTGCACCCGCCAATCCCTCCTTCGCCGCTGACGGCGTCGCTACTAAGGACATTCACATCGATCCGCTGACCGCGTTATCCCTGCGTATCTTCCTTCCCGATACCTTCATTAATACTGGGCGCGCTTCCGCGAGGCACCCCTCTTCGTCCGATCTGGATAGCTCCCTCCGTACGAACGGCGTCTCCGCAGCCTCAGCCGCCGCCGATCGCCGCAGCGACGATGGCGCCGGATCCGTTGCCCCATACCGCGGCTACCTTCCCTCCCCCAGATCTCACCAGCGTTCGGTGTCGCGGCGGCTCCCAGTGATCTTGCAGTTCCATGGCGGCGGGTTCGTCTCGGGGAGCAATACATCCACGGCAAACGATTTATTCTGCCGGAGGATTGTCAAGCTGCTGGATGTGATTGTGATATCAGTCGGATATCGGCTTGCACCGGAGAACAGATACCCTGCTGCGTTTGACGATGGGCTTAAGGTTCTGCATTGGGTGGCAAAACAGGCGAACTTGGCGGAATGCAGCAAGTCGATCGGCAGCGGCCGGGGTAGCGACGCGAAAAGGATGGACTCCCAGAGGCATATTGTGAATGCATTTGGCGCGGCCACGGTAGAGCCCTGGCTAGCAGCTCATGGTGATCCCTCAAGGTGTGGTTTTCCAGCTCTGATACTGATTTAACTTCACTATCGTATGTTCATCTTGATGCCTGGATGGATTTATTTTCTTTTACTTGAATTTTGAGAAATGGAAAATTTGATTTGGATGAATTCTGCTGTCAACGAGGTTTTGCAATTACTAACGATGTAGGTATTGGTACTACATCTTAGAGTTTAGATCAAAATCTCAGCTTGACAGGATTTCTGTTTATTAGTACCTTGGAAAAGACATCCAACTTTACCTAACATTTAAGCAACCGTATCATATGTTACGCTTGGAGAGATTTCAGAGTGGGTTAAGGGTTTAGGATGTGGTGTTATATTGCTATTTGGAATTTTGCAACTTTGTTGCTACAACAGAAGTGTTCTACTTTTTGAATGAGTGCATATTCTCGGATAGAAAAATAAATTTATTAAAATATTTTATTTCGGGGGAGGATCTGGATACTTGATTATATGCTTTATATTGGAGAAGTATGATCAATAGGGTGGTTAAGCATAGCTATTGAAGGTCATTTAAAGCATGATTTGGTCAGGAAATGCTAGTAAGTGGACAGTCTAGAAGATGACTGCTAGTTAGTAGACAATCTGGAGGATTGCATGATGAGAGTGATTAATTTCAGGCTCTAGACCGTAGCCTTTTCATATATTAGTTTGTGAGCAATTTAGATTTACTTCTTTGCTTCTCAGGTGGTCTCAAATGAATTGAATATGCCATCATTCCTTTGTGTTGAATGATTGATGGTGAAAATGGACATTGATGTAGTCATAAGCATGTTTCTTATTATGCATGCTGAAGTATATGCAACTTCTACATGGTAATGCTAGTTATATTATTTTTATAACTGATTTCTTAATGTTAAGAACTGTTCTCCTTCTAAAATCCTACTGTTAATTTGTAGTTCATAGTAAAGGCATGTTGCTGAAGTAGTGGAGAATTGCTACCCAGCATACGTTCTATTGGTTGTTGATCTGTGACCTATGAAGCATGGACACTTCAAGAATCATGCCGTGTCCGTGTCTGACACACGGACACTTGGGGACACGCGAGGACACCCGGGGACACCCGGGGACACCGTGTCGGACACGCCACATGGCGTGTCCTAATAAAATAATATAAAAAAAATAAAGGACACTTCTTGGACACGCGAGGACACTTCAGGACACCTTAGGACACTTCTGAAACACTTCTAGGGCCTCGTTTGGTTGAAGTCAATTTTTTTGTTCAACACAAATTTCAATTATAAAAAATAACTTTATTTCATATCCAACACAAATACAAATATTAGAATTGAAAGTGTTTCACAATCGTATCCTCACGTATCTGTATCCTATTTTTTTTAAATTTGTCATATTGCTATATCAGTATTGTATCTTATCTGTATCGCCGTATTGTACTCATATTTCATAAATTTTATCCAATATAAATCAAAATTCTAAGTTATCCAAGTTAAATCAAATTTCTTCTTTCTTTATTGCCCTTAAGTCTTTCGAAAATGAACCAATCGCAAAAAGTTTAGAATTCTAGCTTCACCCTTATTCTTCTTTCATCTTCAACACTGATAGCTTTTACTTTCTCTTATTATCGTGCTCCTTGTGATTGTCCTAATAAGTAAAATTGTATTTTCTCTTACTCAAAGTGAACACTAAATTTATATCTCAAATCTTTTTAACATCGACGGCTTTTGTTTTCAAGTTCTCATCTTGATTTTATGATACTTTAGTACTATTTACAAGTTGTTTATACTTAAAAATTTAAGTTTGTATCATGTTATATATATATATATTTTTAAGTATGAATTGTTAATTTTATTATTGTATTTGGCGTGTAATGCCGTGTCCGTGTCCTATATTTTGAAAAATCACCGTGTCGCCGTGTCGTGTTGTGTCGTATCCCGTGTCCCCGTGTCGTGTCCGTGCTTCATAGTCTGTGACATTATGTAACCATTATTTATTAGGAATATTTTGATGATTCTTGTGATGTGCCTGATATGCAAAGATTGCATACAGGAATTGGTATCAAGCTCCATTTTTTTTAAGAGCGCCTCTGTATTTTGTGCTCATTTCTGTTTAAAATGTGATGTATTAAGGATTTTATTGGGTGAAAGATTGTTACAGTCTTGCTTTAGAGCATTGTTATGGTGCTTAACCTTTTAAAGCTAAAATGTTAATCGCATTGTAGTTAGTTTTTGGCAGTCATGGGTGTTTCTTAGATGTTCATCAAAATGTTGTGATTAAGTGCCATAACATAATCCTTCACCTAATATCATGCATGTCAAAGAATTTAATTTGTTTGTTCCCTCAATTCCTTTAAAATATTCAAACCAATCCCTAAAATGGACTTAAATATTTCAAGTGGTTTTTTTAAAGCAGTTTTCATCCATTTTCTTTGATTGCATTACCAAAATGTGATGTATTATAAAATTACTATAATACCCTTGCATTTTCTCTCCTTCTCTCTCCCTCTTTTCAATCTTCCAAGCCTCTATCTTCATTGCATTTGACCATCTCCATTGCCAACAGAGGTCTTCCTCTCCTTTTTATCTCCCTTCCTCTTTATCTATCTCCTCTGTGACAAAGATGACAACGAAGCTTGTGACACATCTTCATAATATTCATCGTCTTCCTTGGCAGCCTTCAATGTGAGGTACACGATATGGTGATCTAAGGGTGGGGGGACATTGGAGAAGGGAGAAAGGGAATAGAGAGGAAGGAAAAGAGAGATGGAGTGAGAGACGGAGAGATAGAAATCCACTAGTTTGATTGGATCTGGAAGAAAAAGGAAGGAGAAAGGGAAAAGGCAGCAAGTAGAGAGAGAGAGAGTTTGTGTGGGAAAGGGAAAAGGGGTTGCTAGTTTCATCATATTTGGAAGAGCTAAAGTAGAGAAGGGGAACAAAGAGAAGGGAAGTGGAATGGAGAAAGAGGAAGAAAGAGCCTTTGGTTTGATTGGATTTAGAAGAGAGAGAGAGAGAGAAAGGGAAAAAGAGAGAAGGGGGAAAAAGAGAGAGAGAGAGGAGGAAAAAAGAGTTGGGGAAAGGGGAAGAGAGGACCATTGTTTTGATTGGATCTGGAAATGAGAGAAAGGGTGAATGGGAAAGAGAGAAAAGGGAAGAGAGAGAGAGAGAGGAAGAAAGGGGTAGGGCAGAGGTAGATGATGCTTTTCATTTAATGGCCCTGCACCTCTAAGCTCTGTTCTAGTATCATCCTTCTCATCTACCATTGCTATCGATAGCACCACTGTCAAAGTTGGATGGAATTTTGGGGTTTTGTTGCTGATGGGTTGCAGAGGCTGGGGTTGATGCTGAGAGAGAGAGAGGTGTGGGGGCAGAGGAAAAAGAAATGGAGAGAAGAAGGGGTAATATTGCAACTTCATACTATTCCATTAGTTTTTTCATGGAAGAACCTAACATAAAAAATTAATATACTTGAGGTACCAAATAGATAGCTTTTGAAAACCATGAACCTACGTGATATTAAGCTCTAACCTAAGGAACCTTTAGTCTATGATACCTAACGGTGTTTCCACTGTAGCTTTCTATCTAATCATGCTTTGAAATGTTAGCTAGCTAATTGCTACATGACTTGTATCGATTTATTGTTTGTAACATTTGTCATCATGCTTGCTTTGGAAGCTTGATATCAATGAAGCCACTTCTGAGATGCTTTTTTTGATACCATCGGAAACTTATGATTTGTTCCATGTGGGGCACAGACAGTTCAATGGAACCCTGACTAACTCTCTGCTGTACATGTCATTAAAGACTTTACATTTGATTTGTTGTTTCTTTTTTGGTGTTGCATGTAATTTGGACGTGAGATTACATGGAGATGCATTTTTTTTGTCACGTGGTACACCTCTGTTATGGTTGCAAGTTGACTGTTTTAGTTGGACACACTAGCATAACTGTCATAGGAAGGCTGTGGAGACATCATCGAAAACTATGACATTTACTCGCTTTTCTTATTGTCATGATGATGACTAATCATCATTATCATTGGAAACTCTTTATCTTTTTTTTTTCTCTTACCTTATGCATTCTTTTACTCCTTTAGCTGCCCGTTTTATTTTCTTATTAAGAAATTATTTGGTAATTTTGTGTTGTGCATATTTAATCTGATGGTAGCTTTTGCTATAACTAAACTTACTAAACATGTCTTCTAGTTGATTGCTTGGTGTTACAAGTCTTATGATATAAACCTACATAGTTTATGTTAAAAACTAAACTAGTAACAGACGTGCTGGTTGACCATTTTTGGAGCCAAGTGTCAATGGAGTAAGGACTAATATGTATTCTCTTGTACCTGTATATGGAGATGACTTAGTTAAGCCCAATCGACCAACTGTTGGTCCTCCAAAATTGTGATCAGGATTTTTCTTATTTCTTTGGCTCTTTAGATGCCAGCTTAGTATTTATTCTGAAAATTACTTGATTTTAATGTAAGTTCGCGTACAGTATCATTTATTTTATTCTTTAGAGAGATGATAATTTTGGAGTTGAGTGTATTTTTGCAGTAGTTAGAAAAAGTTTTGTAAAATAATCCTTAGGCTATCTTTATTATATATATATATATGTCATAAAAATTCAAGTCATTAACAAGAACTAAGAGATAGACGAATGGAGACAAATTAAAACCAACTAAACACAATATATTTTCAATGATTTACTATTTTATTCACTTGACTCATTCAAAAGTGAAACTCTGATGTTTTCACTTTTGTTGCATGCAATGTGAGTCTAACATTAGGATTTCAATTGATCAATAAAGAAATCACTAACAATAAAATTTAGAGTCATCGAAATGAAAATGTCAAAATGGATGCATGCGAAGAGTAGAAATGATGGTTATTAGGATGTTGGTGTAATTATCGAAAAGAATGGACTTATGTTGTATGGACATGCACAACGTAGAGAAGTTGGGGAAACACTAGAACAAGTTGGTAATTTTGTGATTTATGGAAAGTGTGTTAACCTAAAAGTAACTTGATTAGATGTTATTCAAAAAAAATAAGATGAGATAGGGTTGATGTCATAAATTACATCGAATATGATTAATTGGTGAGATAGGATTCAGAAAGTTGTTGATTATGATGACCCCAATGATGATGATGGCATTTTTGCAGCAGTTATGCTTTGTCCATAGAACAAGTATCACAATTGTGGAATGTGAAAGTGTGAGTTTTTTGACTCAATGAAAAATTATATAGCTAAATAATTGAGGAAGTAAAACATTCCTTAGATGATTGGGGTGATTGTTTTGACGTTTGCTGATGCTGCGTCCTGCATGTTTCCTGGATTTCAACATAACAGAAAACAGTATTCTTTATGCCTTTGCGTTATGGTGTGGGGTTTAGTTTCAGTTTTACTGTAGCACCATCTGTTCTTGTGATGTTAATAATCAGATTTGCTTCAAAGTGAAGGAACCTTAGAACAGGAAATGATGTCCTGAAACAGGTGTTTCTGTTCTATCCTGTAAGAGATTAAGTTTGTTTATGGAATGAAAATGGTGTCTCCATTTGTTAGCTTAAAGCTTATTTATGATATCACTTTCATCATCCAATACTCGCATTTTTGGTGTACTTGTCTGTTGTTCTAGTCTCACATGAAAAATTCAGTGTCTTGCGATGTGCTGTCCTTTCATTAAAATATTAGTGCTTTACTTAAAAAAAAAAAAAATTAGTGCTGCAGGTATTGTAATCCTATTTTCCATTATTTGTGTTACTATATGCCTTGATCCTTCTTCAATTCTTTCTTCTGAATGTTCTTTTCTTCTCTGATTGGTGCCAACCTCTGCTCCGGCTGGGCTTCAGCTGTGGATCTGTTTTATACTTCAAATATAAAATTTGCTTATTTTACATGATTTTTTAAGGCTAACTGAACATAATGTAGTAAGATAATTTGAAGGAATGGGATGATTGAAATCATCTAAAACAAGCCTTTGTTAGACTGGAGTCAGATTAGGATCAGCTACAGCTAAGAGATTGGTGCGAAAGAAATCTGTGACTCCATCTTCTTAATCAAATTGCTTATTGACAGTATTGCCCTAGTCACATCACTTGCTTCATGTCAGCACAGATGTGTTCTCCTGGGAGTAAGCTGTGGCGCAAACATTTCCGACTTTCTGGCTAGAAAGGCAGTTGAGTTAGGGAAGCTTCTAGATCCTGTGAAGGTCGTTGCGCAGGTTCTGATGTATCCCTTCTTCATCGGAAGTGTCCCAACGCATTCAGAAATAAAGCTCGCAAATTCCTACTTCTATGACAAAGCCATGTGTATACTTTCCTGGAAACTCTTCTTGCCCGAAAGTGAGTTCAGTTTAGACCATCCCGCAGCGAACCCGCTGGTACCAGGAAGAGGCCCACCATCTCTAAAGCTCATGCCGCCAACCCTCACCGTAGTTGCTGAGCATGATTGGATGAGGGACCGAGCAATTGCATATTCTGAAGAGCTGCGCAAGGTGAATGTAGATGCTCCCGTCCTCGAGTATAAAGATGCAGTTCATGAGTTTGCAACACTCGACATTCTGCTCAAGACGCCACAGGCCCAGGCCTGTGCTGAAGATATAGCAATCTGGGTGAAGAAATATATATCAACACGCGGTCACGAATTCTCCTATTAACTATATGGCAGTTAATCCACCTCTGTTTATCAGCGTCAATCTGTATCAATTCTATCAAGAAGAAAATCAAATTGATCATGAAACACTCATGAGGTCCAGCAATCAAGAAGGAGATCAAGAACTGAGATAGATAGATAGATAGAGAGAGAGAGGAGCTTGTTCTTCTTCGGTTTATAAATTTTTTTTTCCACCCACTTTACGATGTATAGTTTAAATTGTGAAATATGTAGAAGACACAGTTGAGTCTGATGAAATTGGAGTGATTGAATTGTGGTAGCAGGACAGAATTTATCATTGTTTTTCCTGCTTCTGTTAAATATCTTTGAATCTTTTTTTTTGTGTAAATTTGGGTTTAGTGGTTCCAATGATTCTAGTTGGATCGAACTTTACACTTCTGAAAAGTTAATTATCAGCTTTCATTCCTCAGTTTTGTTCATATTGTTTGATCTTTACCAAAATCTTGTTACTTTGGTTCTTGTAACATAAGTAATTGTAGTTTTTCTGTACTTTTCGATAATTTTTCAATAGGGGTTAACTGGCTAGAAATAGAATGTTTGATCAGACTATCATTGAAAAATGGTAATTATTTTCTTTAAAGAACATGAGTGTGAATAACTGGTAAAATGTAGGATTTAAATGTATTTTCCCATTTTCTTTATTGTATTTGTTAAGGGGTGGCAAAACTGTTCCAGCTGAATCTGTATCCAACCTGACTTGAATAACTCAATCCCAAGTTCCCAACTTGATTTGATTATTAAATGGGTTAAGTTCAGTATCTCGAATTTAATTCAATTAATAAATGGGTTGAGTTACTTGCCAACTCGATCGATCTGGTTATATAATAAATATTTATAAAGGTTTCTCAAATCGATTCGACTTGATCTTGTATAACTTGGTCTGGTTAAGTTCAATATCTCAAATTTTGTCATCTCGATAGAATGTCATGAGTATTTGTGCGTTCTGTGAATATGCTTCATTTAGTGCTTGAAATTTCACTTGAATGGTAAATGATGTGCGTGTTTATTTTTTTATTTTTAACTAATGCGGTGGTTGTATTGGAGATGTTTGGTTTAATATTATTTTGATGTTATGTGATATTATTTAAAAATAGGGGCATTTACGTACATATCCCTTAAATCATCCAAAAATGAAAACTAGTAGAATATATATATATTTGCAAATTTATTTATAATATTTGTATATACATATTATTGGTAATAAATATTCAAATAATTATAAATCAGCAAAAAATATATTTTGAAAATCTTGAGAAAGACCTAAATATGTTATTTTTGGATGATTTAGGGGGTTAAGTTGTAAAATTAAAAAATAAGGGGTTTAATATGTAATTCAAGATGATTTAAGGGGTATATATGTAATTCTCTCTTAAAAATAATAATTTTAATCCCTTCTTTGCTCTAGTCTTTTCAGCTCACTAGTGACTTGATAAGTTGATAGAAAGATTTATTTTAATATTAAAAAGCGTGTGAAATATAAAATATTTTAAATTCTAATTGAAAATGAAATAAAATTAATTTTATAATTAAAATTTGTATTGGATAAAAAAATTATCTTGAATCAAATGAGGCCTTGTTGTTGTTGACCTGGTCTAACAGTGAAGAAAACAACTGCTACAATTCGTAGGATGAAAGGAGCTTAAGTTGGTTTTTTGCTAAAGACTATTTTAAGGCCTCCTTTAATGTGGAGGGAGCAAAAAAAATTTTAAGGAGTGTTTGGTTTAATGTTATTTAGAGAAAGTAATTATTTGATTTAATGATATTTACAAAAAAAATTATTAGATTATAAAATTATTAGTCAAAAGAAGACATATAGATTACATAATATATGTCAACAAAAAAAAATAGATTACATAATATAATACTAAGATAACATCAAATCAAATGCTTACTAAAATTCTTTCAAAAATATTTTATTAATATTTTATATTATATATTTAATTTCATATATGTCACTAAAACTTAATTATTTTATGTATTTGATATTTAAATCTTTAATATTATATATTAATTATATAAATTATATAAAAATTATAAATTTTATTTTACATGTCATAATTTATTAGTGTAAGTTATAATTTTCATATAAATTTTATATCTAATATATAATATTAAAATTTTGATATCAAATATACCGAATAGCTAGATTTTAAAGATATGTATATAATTTTTTTTTTAATTTAAATATAAAAAATTAATTTTATTTTATATTTTATATAAATTTTAATATTATAAATTAACTTTATTTGATATACTGTAGTTATTTTAATAAAAAATTAATTATTATGTTAATTTAATATAATTTTTAATAATAAAATAACTCATTTCATCTTACCGCATTAATTTTTTTTTTGAATTCTAAAGGAATTTAAAATATTTCTAAAATATAATTCAATTAAACCATGCCAAAATGCATATCTATTATCTATAGATTCAAAATATATATATATTGGCACATGTAGAAAAAGAAAGGTTATAAATACAATTTTGACAAAAAGTGTGGTCTCATTAGAAATTGTAGCATTCCCGAACTCAATAATTTCTCGTCGATCTCGTCTTCGTGGATCCGGCGGAGGAGCGTTGGCGAGGATGGCGGCGGCTTTATCGACTGTTGCTGGGGGCACACTTCGCGCTCTGTCCCAAACCCCTAATCGTGAGACTGGGAGGAATTGCTCTTCTTTCTCTTCTGCAAATCGCTGTGCCAGCATTGTTCGCTCCGGCGAGCACCTCTCTGCTTTCGGGCCGTCTCAGTCTGACACTTTCTCGGGTAGCCGCGGCCATGGCCGGATGCGCGCACGAAGGTCGAGAGCCGGCATCTTCCTCCCCCACTTGATCTCTTCCATGGTCAGCTCTCTTCTTTCCTTCTGACTTCAATGCGACCTCATTTCTATTGTGTACGAGTAGTACAACATTTGCCAAAATTCTCACATGCCAAAACTCAAAACCATCTACTTTCTGCAACTAATTCTTCGTGCTACAGCATTTTTTTTGTTTGTTAAATTGGGAAAATTTCAGAAGCAGAAAAGTGTTAATGCTTGGCGTAGGATCCAAGTTGTTCCATTGACGGTGTGAAAACTGTTCAAAGCGTCCTTCAGTACAGCAGGTTCAGCAGGAGTAACGAGAGGTCCTCAGCAACATCAATACACAAATTCTGCAAATTCTAGGCAGTCAGTAGAATGCAAATTTCTTTGAAGGAGCCAGCCCTTGAAGGCAAGTGAAGTGGGAGCCGAAGCGAGGGCGATGTAGCTTTAGGTAGAACAAGTATAATTACAGCATCAGGAGAGTGGTTTGGAACAATGTTTCCTTAGCCTTGAGTGATTCTATTCTTGCGGTGATTGGAGGAGACTTAAAACTGTATCATGTCCCAAGAGGTGAGATGAGGGGGAAAATCCTGGATGCTACAGTCAAGGAATTTGTTATTTGCTTGTCTCAGAATGATCTACATGATCTCTGGTGTTTTGAACTTTTTGCAATGATAGAGAGGGTGAATGTAAGTACAATTGGATAAATTTCTTTTGAATTCTATTGCACTAATGACATTTCTTGGCTCCTAGGTGATGCACCTTACTTGGGTTGGACCCGACCACTGTCCCTTTCTTCGTACTGAGAAATTCAAATGTAAGCACTAGGGAGGGAAACTCAAACTTGAGGATGTTTGGCTCTTTTATAAAGCCGCTAGGTTCTGACTATGGTGTGGAACTGTTCGGTTGATGGAACTCAATGCTAAAAGGCAGGTGTGTTCGTACTTTGCATTTCAAGGAATGAAGTAAGGTGCACATGGAGGATTATTTTGCTCTGCTTGATAGTTGGAGCTGAATTTTGCTAGGTTGTAGGGTAGGAATCCAAGGGTGCTGGTCTCTCACCTGATTAGAATGCTTGCCTTTGAAGTTGGTAGTGGAGTTCAATTGGTGATGACCAAGTATGGAGTGGCCATACAATGTTTTTCCACGAAGGGAGAAGGCCTTATAAGTCCTAAAAGAATCAGATTAAGTAAGGTGTATAAAGCTGTTCACTGTCCAGTGGTCTATTCTTGCATGCAGCAGTCTATTTTCAGATCTGTAGGAAAATCAGCCATCTGGCTATGGCTGATGGTTGATTCGGCATCTGCCCATTTCTGGGGACGCAAACAAAATCTGGTGGCAGATGATTTTCTGCACAATCTTAAGAAATTTCAAGTTTCATGTTTTCTAACAAGTTACTTCTATACTAAATGCATGAAATGAACATGAAACTACATTCGAGCATAGGGGTGCTTATTTTTAAAGGTTAAATTTAATAAGTTTAAAATTAAACTTTAATATCTATTAGAAAAAAAGGTAAACCTTACATGAAGATATTTTTTTTATTGAGAGTTTTGTATGATGTGAAATAAAGTTAATTATGTTGGGATGTGTGAGAGATGTGATACAAATTAGTTATTATTTTGGTATGTATGTATGACGTGAAATAAAGTTAATTTTTTTAAAAAAAATATATGTATGATGTAAAATATAGCTAAATTTTAATATTAAATTAAATGTATGATGTAACTTGTCTAGTTAAAATTAATTAGGTTAATTCTAACCTTGCTAAACAAACAAATGTAAATTCCAAAACTTGCAAATCATTCAAATAGAGCAAAGAACAGTGAACCTTAGCATAGAATTTTTTTAAATATGTATCACAGTATATCGCTTAAGTTTCATGAGGAACCATAGAAGAAACTTTAATGTACTCCATGAATCCAACAAAGACACGCAATTCAAAGAGATTTAAACACATGAATTTCAGATTAAACAAGTGCCACTGCTGTAATTAGAGTTTACAAGATGAACAACATATAAGAGATTTCAAGGCTATGTAATGCAGTTTTCAGCCAATCAGTAAACAAATGTGGACACAAGGGAAAATAGATGGAATAACCCTAACTCTAAATGGATTTGGGTGTGAGATACCTCCAACTACATTTAGAGGGAAGGACTGCAGCTTCTCTACCTCCTTTCGAGCCTTGGCCACTTTCTTTGGCCCTGTTGAGAGCTGGAACTTCTCTGGTTCAAATCATCAACAAGTCCTCGTCTCAACATCCCCCACTCTTTTTATTGGTCTTTCCCCACTTTCATATGTGTATGACACCTCATAAATGAAAAATTATTAGGTTTAGATGTTTAAGGTGGCCAGGTGTTCGTGGGACAATTGCGGAAAGCCACGGAAGTGAGCGGCCCCCACTTCTGTAGAACGCCGCAAACAACATTAAGTTGTCGATAGGACTAAATGGATTGTCCGATTGGCCGACTGGATGGTCTGGTAGCCGATCGGATTATTTGTTCACTTTGACCGAACTATTTGTTTGACTGCCAAATCAAGTAGGTATTTATTAAAAAAAAGTAGGTATAGTTTGAGATCAGGTAGGTATTCATTTAGAATAGTATCACATGTAATTACATCTTCTCTAATTGATACTTGATTTCAAATTATACCTACTCTTTTGGATAAATACCTACCTTAATATCTACTTGTATGATGGCTGAACGGACAGTTAGGTCAGAGCGAACGAACTATCCATTCAGCTAATTAGACGGTTCGATCAATCAACCAGATTATTCGGTCGACCAACTGGACATTTTGTTCGCCTGCTAGGTAACCTAATCCCTTTTGCGGCATTCTGCGTGAAGTAGGGCCCTCTCACCTGTATGGCTCTTCGCGATTGGTGTTCAGATGCCTGACGTGGTCAGTCATCCGAACCTAATAACTTTTCCTCATAAACATGGTTGTAACTCCCTTGAACTGCCCTAGAAAGTGGATGAAATGGTGTTGATATTCTGTTGTTGTCTCTATATGTTAATCCATTTCTGGACTAGCACAATAATAGACTACCTCTTAGAAGTAGTAGGAAGAAGATTGAGAATGATTAGAATATGTATTCTATTCTTTTTTTTGGAAATATCTATGAACTGGAGGCTTGTTCTTGTTCCTTGTCCATAGATGGCTCTCCAAAATTATTCCTCGTGATAAGGCCGCAAGTTTAGTTGCTCTTATCTCTATGGACGAGATCAGTTGTGCCATATGATCTCATGTGAATAATCAAACTTTTGGCATTAATCATATTGCTAGCTCCTTTGTTAAAGTCTATTGAGATATCACTAGGTGAAGATTTTACCAAAGTTGTCCCCCATTTATTTGAAAGGGGTTCATGCCTTAACGATGAAAGGATACAATTGTTGCTCTCATCCCTAAGGTGTTGGTGTTTATAAGCCAGTTCAATTTTTATGTCTGCTAACTACAAAAAATATTGCTACGATTTTTTTACATGTAGAATGAAAGATCTTCTCTGTCTCCTTGTGGCTCAGGAACAAGGAGTCTTTGTTTTGGGACATAGAATTACTTATAATTGTTTGTTGGCACATTGACAACTTATGTGTCAATTTCAAGGCATATGGTGGTGAAAGTGGACATAGTGTAGGCTCATGACAAGATGCAGTGGGATTTCCCAAACTTGTCCACCATTTTGGAATCCTAGGGTAATGGTGTAGCTGGGTTCTTGCCTTTGTGTCACAACCCAAGTTTGTTCTTCTAATCAATGATAGACACTCAAATTGGATCGAGGTGACATGAAGACTTACATAGGGTTGCCCTCATCGCCTTATTTGTTTATCTTTTGTTCCAAGTTGCTATCTATTTTTATTCAACAAAAAATCAATAGATTCTATTCTTATGTTACAGCTATTATCTAATAGCTCACTGGTATCAAATCTTCTCTTTTCTAATGGCATATTTCTTTTTGCTTCTACCTATTCCCATGCAATTAGGGTTATGCATGTGATGAGTTCTTATTGTTCACTCTTTGGATAATAGGGGAATCGAGCTAAGTTTTTAGATTTTTTTTAGCAAGATGGATGCTAGGAGAAGGAAAAAGTTGCTAGCAAATAAGTTATATTGTAGGTAGCATGAGGGCAAATATTTGGGATATGCAAAAGGGTTGCTAAATGAAGAAAAAAGTTGCTAGCAAATAAGCTATGTTTCAGGTAGCATGAGGGCAAATATTTGGGTATCCCATTGATGTGTAGGTAGCCATTATGTCAATCTTCCAATGATTCTATCAAAACTAGGATCTCAGATGGCGCACGGTGGTTTAGAGTGTCCATAGCTTATCCTTAGCAGTCCAAGATGCCATCATCAATAGTGTTCTTACTAACATTTTGAATTTCTCCTTGCCCACTCATTTGTGCCTTCTAATAATGTCCTTGATGCTATTGAAAAACTTATTTAGAATTTTCTTGTGGAGTGGTGGTTTAAATAAATAATTTTGTGCGCTACCTTGGTTGGGAGGTTGTGGCTAACTAAAGTGGATTGGACATGTATCAGTTAAAGGAGTGGAGAAATATCCTTGTAGTTAAATTTGGGGGGTTCTTTGGGACTATTGGATTGATTCTACTTCCATTGCAAAATGGCCTACCTATGTCAATGCATTGGAGCCCTTACCTAATGGCGTGAGTGGGGTTTTGCAGGACTTTGGAGAATTGGATGATACTATTCTTCATCAGCTTCTTGGTGAATCTCTAATTCAGCGGATTAAAGGGTTGTCCGGGGTGGATGCACGCAACCTAACGCTTTTATATCACAAGCCTTCGATTCCCTTCAAGTTCCTACTAGTGTAGTATACAAAAACCTCTTTTTTGATCAAAATAGTGCAGGCTTGGAATTTGAAAACTCAGCTCTGCTAGTAGGAATAAGTTGTATAATCCGTAGTATAGAAACTGCACATTATTGAATTTACAGTATTTAAACTGCACATTATTAAATTTACAGCAAATGTTGTAAAGGTAACCTCCTCGGGAGACGCTGCTGTCACAAGCTCCTCCAACGTTTGTATGCAGAAAATGCCGGTTGCTGGAACAACTGAAGCTCCAAAATCTGCAAATGACCTCGTGAACCCACAGTGTATAATATAATAAGATAGTGCTGTGTTGAAATGCAGAATCTATAGCAACCTGAAGATATTACCTTTCCGAACCTGAAGGCTAGGGGGATACTGCAGCCCTCTCTGATCTGCACCAAACATTGCTCTGCATTTCACTGCTGATTCTGCGGCAAACTTAGCCTTTTCTGCATGATGTTGCTGCACCTCAGCTGCAGTTGAAGTGCAGAACTTTCAGGTTGCAGCAATTGTATGCCGGACTGCTGATTCACAGAATTCAGAGCAACCTGTAAATGAAGAATATACTTAAATGGGAGGGACTATATGTAAGGTCTTATGCCCTAAATGTAGAGGTATTGTCTATTTTAGTTTTAGAAGACTGCTTGACTTGAGTTTCCATCCTAAGAGGTCACCTATCCCAGGACTACTCTAGCTCATGAATGCTTAACCATAGAGTTCTCATCATTAGTATCATGATTTTTTCCTAAATGGCACCTCTGCAAGTTGGGGGAGTTTTGACATATATACCTTAAGATATCCCTCTAGCTTGTCCATGTGGAACTATTCTGCCATGCTTGTCCGTGTAGAATTTGCCTAATACTCTCTTTGCACCCCCTTCTTCCCTTGGGAGACTCAATATTTTTGTTGATGTTTGCCTTATCACAGCTCAAAGGCACGTGAAGTTGTGCTCCACAAAGCCCCTATCCTATCATTGCTTCAAGGTCATGGTCGACTTTGATGTAACATCCTGTGTCCCAGATATAGAGTATTGTTCGTTTTGGCTTTATGGAATCGCATGATTTAAATACTTCCTAGGAGGGCACTTATCCCAGGACTATTCCGGCTCAAGAATGCTTAACTTAATATTTACCATGACTAGTTTTACGATTTTGCCTCGAAAGGTATCTCTACAGATTGAGACCAAGTTTATATATATATATATGTTAGGATCTTTTCCTGATTTGTTCACATGAAACTATTTTATCGTGCTTGCTTGTGTGAGATTTTCCCTAGACATAATCCCAATCTATAGAGTCGTCTTTTGGGGCAAAACTTTAAAGTTAATAATAAGAACTCTGGCAGTTAAGCGTGCTTGAGTCAGACAAATCCTACTATGAATGTCCTTCTAAGAAATGCTCAAGTCACGCGGTTTCCTAAAACTAATGTGGACAAAATCTCTATATTTGGGATACGAGATGTTACACTATATATGAACTTTCAGTCTTCTTTTAATTGTAGTAAATTCAACAATCTGAAGTAGTATATATTACTGCAACTGCAACATATACAACTTTTGCTGCAAATATTCCTACTATCCCGGATAATCTAGAGGAGCTCATGAAGCTATCGCTTCACGAGTTTACAAGAACCCTCATGGTAGAGTTCTTTGAAATTTTAGGAAGTTTCACATTTATTTAGAAATTCCAATAGAATTGTTGATTTTTTAGTTGATGTAGCTGCATTTGATGATGTCTTGTGGGATGGGGCTATCCCTTCCATTTGAATAAGATTGCAATTTTTGACCTTTGTAATTATTGTTTTAGCATTTATTCCTATTTTTAGGTTACTTTCAGAAAAAGCGAGAGATTCAACTTTTTTACCTCAGTTTTGATTTATTTATTTTTTTGATTGGAGGCAGGAAGAGGTTGAGGAGACCTATGTTATGGTGAAACCTGATGGTGTTCAACGTGGCTTGGTATGTTGTCCTTTCATTTGTAGTTTCATTTGGAGTGTGTTAAGCTTATTATTTGTGTGCCTTTGAATCATGCTTTGCTTCCATGAATGTAGGTTGGAGAGATTATTTCACGGTTTGAGAAGAAGGGATTCCTGCTGAAAGGCCTGAAACTATTTCAATGTCCCAAAGAATTAGCAGAGGTTTTTTTCTCCACATTTTTTGTCTACTATGTAAAAAAAGAATCTTATTCTTAGGTTCATAAGATCATGAATCTAATGCATTTTTTTCTAGCCATTTGATATTTACCTAATATTTAAATTATTTTTATTTTTATGTTTTTTGTTGTGAGATTCTCTTTTAGTTTGACAGTATTATTGTGGTTGTTGATATTTATTTCTGCTATTTAATTTAAAGTAGAAATTGTTTTAATAGTATGCCCTTTTTTAGCTACTCTATTTTTTCTAAATGGTTATGTGAATGCCGCGAAATATTTATGGTCTTGCAAGGAGTTGGCTTCCTTAAATTTGTAAAGTATTTTATGCGTGAATGTCATGAAATATTTGTTCTCTTACTAGCAAGAGTTGTCTAACTTAAGTTTGAAAATGATTTTATGTTTGATAAATAAAAATCTCCATATTTTCTTGAAAGGAGCACTCTGTAGTATAAAAATAGGAATTATTCTAGGAAGCCTTCATATCTTGTTTTGATTTTAGATGGTGTTGTACCAGCGTCCTTACAACAATGGCCATGTTCGAGGACGTTATTTATGATATTCTATAAAAGTAAATTTATACCTTTTTTTCTTGCCTCAATTGATTCTCGCTTATGTTTCTTATTGGAAATAATGGTTGAAATGCAACTGCATTTTTATCTGTTAATTGAATAGGACTTCTTATTAAATATGAAACAAGCATAACTAACAAAGTTTATCTAAACTGAAATGTCAGTGGAACGGTTGATTGATATCATAAACTGCTTAAGAATGGAAATCAACATGGTGTAGAAATTCCAACTATGTTGCCAATGAGAAATTTTTTGGAATTATTTCAAAAGATATGTTGTTTACATTTGAGATTGGAGAAATCCTGCTGGAAAACATACAACAGAACTATAATGATTAACGATATACATAAGATCAAGTTTTGATAAATGTTGAAATAAATATTTTCCAACCTTCAACATGCACATTGTTTGCATCTTATCCAGGCATTGATCATTATTGAAAGGATGATCTGTTATTTTGGGATAAAGTTTCATAACTTTTTGATGTTATAAGATCGTCTGTAGAGGACTTTTCTTATAATTATTTTAGATGTAGCACGACAAAAAACTGCATAGCCGAGAACTACATAATCACATGAAATTCAAAGGCAATATCATCACTTGTATTTTGATGTTTAATTATTTCAATTGTAATTACAATGTGGATAAACTGCAGGTAGCTTTGTGAAATTCAGTTTGCTTGTATTTTCCTTTTCAGGAGCATTACAAAGAGCTAAGGGAGAAAACTTTCTATCCTAAACTGATAAACTACATCACTTCTGGTCCAGTTGTTTGTATGGTATGTTTTTAGTCATCTGTCTATTTGGAAGTAATGGGACTCGTTATTTGATAAGAGTGCAGTGGAAATGAAGGATTTATATAACTGACTCCACCTAGTGATAAAGGCTTGATGGTGGTGGTAGTGGTGATTATTGTTGTTGTTATCTTTTTGGTAGTAATGAAGGTGTAGACGAGCGTGTATTTAGTCATAAATCAACCCAATAATAGTGGGAACTTCACAATAGCTACTAGAGTTAATATTGATTCTTTTATGAATGGATTACAGTAACAATTAATTTTTAAGTTTATTCATTCTATTTATTTTCTGTTCTGTTTGAAGTAGGCATGGGAGGGTATTGGAGTAGTTGCTTCTGCCCGGAAGCTTATTGGAGCAACAAATCCTCTTCAAGCTGAACCAGGAACTATTCGTGGTGATTTAGCTGTTCAGACTGGGCGGTAGGACTGAGCATGTCCTGTGATTTCTTCAAGTTGTAACTTTTGTTTATTCATCAAAAGTATCTTTTATGTTGTTCTATGTTTCTTTTCAAACTTTTTTTACAAGGTTATAACAATGAATTTTCTGCAGAAATGTTGTCCATGGAAGTGACAGCCCTGACAACGGCCATCGAGAAGTTGGTAAGCCCTGGATTTTGTTGGATTTACAAATCTTAAAGGAATCATGTAAAGGTTATGTGGCAATACGAAGTGATGCGGGACGGAAAAAGGATGTCAATGATATTTATATTTATATTCAGCAAAATTGATTAGCAAATTATTTTAATTAAGAGAATTATTTTCTAGATAAATTATATGATAAATAAGATTTTTGAATCCCGTAAATTAAGATATTTTAAAATTAAAATTAAACTGGATCGTATGATAAATAAGAATTTATCTTAGATTAGGGCGTCAATTTAAATTCAATAAATTAGATCCGAGGTTCAAGAATTTAGGACAGACGTTTCACAGTTAAATCCAACAGTAATTGACACACAAAGAAATATCGGGTCGCACAATTAGAGCCAAATAAATAATTCAAGTCAAGCGAATAATTTATATTGAAATCAAATAATCAGCTTAATGAGGTTCAGGAAAGAATTTACCAGTGATTTGAATTGGAGAAGAGTCACCGACGATGATTAATTGATCTGATCGAGGGCGACACACGGATAACACGCAAACAGGCATGACGGGCAGGCGCAGGAGCGCACGCGGGCAGGAAGGCGTGCTCAGGCAGGCGGGCGCGCGGGTAGGCTGAGGCGTGGGCAGGCGGGCGCGTGGGGGGGCGGGCGCGCGGGAGCGCGGGCGGGCACGAGTGGGAGCTGGCGGGCGCGCGCACAGGTAGGCTGGAGCGCGGGAAGGCTTGAGGGCGGATGCGCGACTGCGCGGGCAGGGTGGGCGCGGCCGCTGTGAGGCGCGGCGAGGCGCAGCCGAGCGTGGGGCCACCAAGCGAGATCTTTATATAGAGAGATCCCATGTAGAAATTTGAAAATACAATATTAAATGTAGAAAATAAAATACCAAATAAATAAACGCAAATATGAAACTAATCCTGTTACAATAAAATCAGCTCCAAATGTTGTGAGTCTTCAAATCTTCCAGATATGCTCTGAATTAAATCAAATCAAATTTAAATAAAACTAATATAGAAATCTCTAATAGCTCTAATTAATTTGAATTTAAATTTTGATTCAGCACATGATGTCATCCTAGCCATCCTATTCGATGCTGATCTGTGTCCCCACCACGAAGCCTATGTTGTAATTCTGTTTTTGTTTTTAATATCAAAAAAAAAAAAATCAATCACAAAGAAAGAAGACCGTTGCATATGAGTTTCTCTTCTCCATTAACAAGTTAAATTGGTGGAGTGTTTTAGGAGTATTATGCAATAGAAAGATGGCTATCATGCTTGGTAGCACTTATTTGACACGTCACTCAAACCCATCAGTATGGACGACTCAAGGTCAACAAATATACTGGTGGAGAGACAAACTCCCTAGACAAACTGATGTGCTCAATCTCACTTGTGCACTGTATGGTGTCACCTTTAGGGATTTCACCTATCTAGTATTAATCAGGGTTAGACATATTCCACCTTGGCATGTTCAGATTAACACACTTCCTTTTGATCATATAAATTTGCTCTGACAGAGTTCAAATCCCTTAAAGAAATGTTTAGACTCCCGGATGAATGTCCAAATTCCCATGCGGGCTTTTGAACCCTCAAATAGTTGACTAGATCTAGTCGATTGTCCTACCATTTTAGATTGGCATCTTTCTGTAAGCCGGACAATATTCTTAGCTAGATACCCAATTTTCACTTAACACTGAACCTCTTTTTGAGGTATTTTAGAGCAAGGAATTTTGAGAAGGCAAAAGAATGCATTCGCATTGCTAACAAGAAAAGGAATTTATAGTCGCCCTAAGCTATTGGCACACTCCATCTACTTTTCACGTTGGCAAAGATTCGTATTGCCATCCAATGTCTCTTTGGCTACCTCAAGCTATGCGACAGTCCTAGGGTTACAAAGATAATACTTAAGGCCATCTAAGAGATGCTATGAAGCATGGACACTTTAAGAACCACGCCGTGTCCGTATCGGACACACGGACACTCGGGGATACGCGAGGACACTCGGGGACACCGTGTCGGACATGCCACGTGGCGTGTTCTAATAAAATAATATTAAAAAAATTAAAGGACACTTCTTGGACATGTGAGGACACTTTGGGACACCTTAGGACACTTCTGAGATACTTCTAAAATACTTCTGAGATATTTTTAGGATACTTCTGAGATGCAGGGCACTTCTAAAATGCAGGACACTTGTAGGACACATAAGATAGAATTGAATATATTTAATATTAATGTTAAATTTATTTATTAATATTATATACTTTTACTAAAATTTATGAATAAATTTACCTCATTTTTTTTATTATTGTTAAAATTTTATTTAATAAAGCTAAAATCTCTCTTATTATTGTTAAAATTTTACCTAATATAAGTCAAAATTTTAACTTAACTAAGTTAAATCAAATTTCTTCCTCTTTTGTTGCCCTTAAGCCTTGTGAAATGAACTAATCGCAAAAGTTTAGAACTCTAGCTTCACCTTTATCTTTCTTTCATCTTCAATACCGAGAGCTCTTACTTCCTCTTATTGTTGTGCTCACTGTGATTGTCCTAACATGCAAAATTATATTTTCTTTTATTTAAAGTGAACTCTAAATTTATATCTCAAATCTTTTTAATGCCGATGGCATTTGTTCTCATTTTGATTCTATGAGACTTCTTCAATGTTACTCATAAGTTATTTATACTTAAAATTTAAGTTTATATTATGTTTTATATATTTTTTAAATATGAATTGTTAATTTTATTATTGTATTTGACTTGTCATGTCGTGTCCATATCTTATATTTTAAAAAATCACCGTATTGCTGTGTCGTATCGTGTTGTGTCCCGTGTTCCTGTGTCGTGTCCGTGCTTTATAGAAGAGATGTTTCCAGCTATATATCTCTGTCAAAATAAAGGAAAATGCGTTTGATTGGTTCGACATTGTAACTCCCCGCCTTACTTCTTCCCCATTGCTTCCTTGGTTTTACTTCCTAATATTCCCTTTCGGCTGATCGACTTACTATTCATTCCCGTAGTGGGACAACTTTGTAACACTTTGGCCATCTAGACTCCTCTCCATACATTTTTCTAATAAAATGAATTTTTCTCTTCCCTTTAATAGGGTTTTCATTTCTTCAAGTAGTTCTTAATGTAAGACCTTAATTGTTAACAAATTTTTCCACATATATTTCTCCATTGCTTCTCTTTCCTCTTTGCGTGACATCATTGACTTTGAGAGACGGTCCCATCTTGATGAGTTGAACCCTCCAATTGCTCCATCTTGATGAGTTGAGGCAGGTCATTGCATCAACATTTTGTGTGATCTGTTTTAGACGTATGAACTTGAGAATTGTCAGGGTATCCTTGAAGGGCAACGTGGTCATCAAGGACAAGGCTACCGGGGCTCCAGTCTGGGTAGTGATTAGCTCAACATTTTCATTTATTGCTATTGTGAGGTCAACTCTATTGATTATGGTCACATGCAATCTTGTTTTTCTTTGTTGGCTCATCTTTAATGCAGTTGTTCAAGCATCAATTTGACCCAAACAGCTGAACCAAAAAAATGTTGGATAAGCTGAACTAAAAGTTAACAGATTAGACAAAACCCATAAATTAGATGTCAATGTATTCTTTGACTTCGATTCTGTTTGGGAAGAGATTAGAATCAAGCTTGGGCCTAAATTCAACCTTAATTTGACCCTCGAATTTCGAGAAAAAAAAATTGTTTAAAATAGTTGTTCAAGGTGGATTGCAATTAACCCCTACCTAATTGGGCCTACTTCCAAAAGAGATTGATGATATTTTGGCTTCTATCAATTGTATCATCATCGAATTATTGATGGTCTAAGTTTATGAATGATTTTTTGGCCGATGCTAAATTGATCCTCTCTGTTTAGTTTGCATTGTCTAAAAAAATCATCGATAAAAAGTTTCCATGATCTTGCACAATTTTGTTGGATTTTTAGTTATGACAATTTTAGCAGCGAACCAAACAGATCACTTTACATTCTTCTAAAGAAGCACTGTATTTTGTAGCACTTATACATGTATTGCATTTGGGTATTCTACATCCCGACTTTCCAACTTATTTGTGTTTTACTTTAAATTAAAGCTCTGTGGTTCAAGGAAGATGAGATATGTCAGTGGATTCCAGCACAAGCATCTTGGCTTAGGGAATAAATGCGACGAATGTGTTACTTTTCAAACAAGGTGAATGATTCAATTAACATATTCCTTTATCTATTATTTGAAGTGCTGATTGTTGAGCTGAATATTACTGCATGTGAAATTTCATTCCTTCTTTTCATTGCAACAAGCAATTTGTCATTCTTGTTCTTTCGTCTCAAGTTTATATAAAGCTAAAGTTGAGCAACTGTGAATGTCTTCACTCAAAAATCATGATACAAGCATATATAGTATTGAAAACTTTCTCGGTTTTCAGATGTGCAACTCGGTGATCAATTACATAAGGGTGGTTTTCGAGGTTGTTTATGCATTTGACTTTTACATGATTAGAGATCTTGCAATGGTCATAGAATTTGTTGTATCTTTAGTTGTTCTCTTGAGGTTTGCTCGGCCTTGTTTTATCAACCGGTTTCTCGAACCTATGGTAATAAACCACTTATACCCTGCTGCTCCTAACCTTGTTAGTCTTTAATCTTGCCCCGACCTTGAGTTAAGGCTTGTAAATGAATTGAGTTATCTCAGTTGAGATAAGCTATGAGCTAATTTTTTTTTTTGGATAATATGGGTTAGTAGCTAAACATAACTCTTCTTACTTTAGCTTGGGTGAATTACTTATTTGTTAAGTAACCTGAGTTAGTTAACCCCTACCCCATACTAAACAGTTTAGAAAATTTATGGCCTGATATTCTTTCTATGCTCATAATTTCAGTAAAATTCCATTATTGTTGTTTTTATTTATTTATTTTTCCTTTATAACTTTTTATCACCTCTCTTCTACTGTTGGAATACTGTGCTTATTGTGTTTGCTTGTTTCCCAGATAACCTATTAACCTTCTTTAAATACAGTTAGACTCAGGTAAAAAATGTTGGCACACAGCTTGTCCTTTCTGCGAGAGCATGACGGACGTAGAATTCTGTCATGATTCGTCTCTTGTATAGTGCCATTTTGACGAATCATTGGTTGATAGTAATCCACCTTGACTTCGGTCCCTGCCACATGTCGACATTAATGTCTAGGTTGGGGTCTCTTTGTTGTCGTCCTCTAGATTTCATTTCTAGTTAGAGTCTTCTGCTCTCTCGATGTGTCGTCTAAACCTCCGTTCTCTCAGCTCAACCTATTGTAGCTCTCAACTGGAACTGGAACTAATGACAAGGCTAAGACTTATTTCTTCTGCTTTTTCTATACCAAAAGCCGAAGTTGTGGCTGAGATTACTAGTTGGACTTAGCAATGATTATTACTCAGTGATTCGACCAATAGAGTTTTGTTTATATTTAGGAGCTGTTTTGTTTTTTGTTTTTTTTTTTTTTTTCTGAAACTTTGCTTTTTTCCACAACTTCATTTAGGAGTCATTTTGGTGTGGTGCTAAAAGTTGGTTTTGTTAGTAACTGACTTTATAATTTCTTTTTATTACTCTAGCGATATCGCGTGAGAAGGGGAAATGTTTCTCCTGTATGATTTTTTCTTGATCCTTGCTGAGGATCATTTGTTTTATACCTGATATACTTATTTTGTTTTTATAATATTTTAGACTACGACCTCTCTGTTCTCTTACATGTTTCTCTCATGAGTATAAGAAAAATAAAGAAAATACAAAGCTTCAGAACTTAGACACTCAGTGTAATAGTGCTGATTTCAGGCACGAGGGAACCCCCCTCACTGAGACCAATCTATTACACTCCTGACACTAGGGAGCAGATTGCCCGGGAGCTACCAGAACTCCTCTCCTCAACTATGGTTCCTTCAAATATTATGTTGATGGTGAGGCTAAGGAGTTAGGAGACGGAGGCAAGTCACTTCTGGCTCCCTGGCTAATCCTGCTGCTGGACTTTGGGAGGAGCACTCAGCCTAGCCACCTGGCCTCAAGGGAAGTAATTTGGCCCTCTTTAGGACTCCTGCGTAGGGGAGATAGGTGATATCCCCAGCCAATGTAGGACCTTGCTGAAGGAACCTCCTCTGGGCAATAGCTCCCAGCGTCGAAGAACCTGTCTGGTCCCTTAGGACCACAGAAGGGAAGAACAGCAGGACTTCTGATATTCTCCTGATTTAAGATGCTTACATCAACTAATGTCTGCAAAAAGACGTCAAAAGCTGCCTGGTTTTTCACGTGGTGACCCACCGGCGAGGTGCTGACGATATTTACTGCCCTCCTCACCGCTTCTTCCAGATCCTCCATACGTCGTCCCCGCCATCCGGAGCTATTCTCCACCAAGGCCCGCAAGGAGTGAACTTCAAACTCAGCAACTCCTCCCGGCGATGAGTTTTGGAGGCCGCCTCCTTCGCCCCCGACGTTACCTCCCTAGCCTTTGCAACCTCATCCCTTAGCCAGCTTCTTTCTTCTTTTAAGCCTCCTTCTCATCATATAACTCCTTTATCCTTTTTTGGAGGCCTTTGACATGAGCAGAATGGGCCTGGTTCACATTTGATAGGCTGTGGTAGAACTCTCCTCTTGCAGCCTCACTCTTACTGGCCCATTTCGCGTTACTCAGAGTACGGGAAGCCAACTTGTCTTCCAGTTTATACAACTTCTCTAGCTCCTCCCTGTGATCACCTTGGGAACGCTTTGTGACTTGCAACAAAGCGCCCTCCAGCTCCTCTATTCTCCGAAGATAGCGAGCCTCCCTTTCCTTTTTGCCCTTCAGAGACTTTACTACCTCCAGGACCTTGGAGGTGCTCCCCAAGATCTTCTCCTCCTCTCTCCTTATCTCGAACAACCTTTCTCCCAATACGCCCCATGTCTCTCCAGTGCTAAGGGCGACATTGGAGGCAGATGGAGGAACCCTCTCCTTCTCTTTAATCACTTCCTCCATCTTGCCTCTTGGCCCTTCAATGCCAAGGGCAACTCCGGGAGCAACCTGCAAGGGCACCTCCTTCTTCCTCTTAGTCGCCTCCTCCATCTTACTGCTTTCCTCCTCCCTTCCTTTTTTTTCCTTTTCCTCGTTCGCTGGAAGGAAAGAAGGGAAGACGGGCTTCCTTTTCTTCTCAGAAGGAGGGATTGATATACCAAGAGAAGCGGGACCGCAAATCTTGAGGGATGTCCTCTTCACGCCCTCTGCAGAAGGAACCCCGAACTTGGGAAGGAGCCGCTCAATCTCTTCATCCTTGAGCAGGATCTTCCCAGGCGCTAGTTTTTCCCCTACAATCGTCTCACTCACCAAGATCACCTCCTTCAGCTCTCTAGCCTTCAGAGGCGGTTTAACAGGAGAATTAGATATATTCTCCACTTCTATGGCCTTTGCACCTGCTAGCTCCTGCACAGACTCTGGCGTCTGCGCCAGCACCGCAGCTCCCACTCCTTCCTCTTGGAGCGCTTCAACAGGCTCCGTCGTCGCCGGTTAAACCGGCGACCCTTCAGATGGTTCCTATTGCCTCCTCTTCTCAGGAGGAGGGCCATCAACAGGAAGATCGCTGGCCCTCTTCTTTGAGAAGCTTGACAGGTTCACCCACTTCTTCCTCTCCGCCATCTCTCTAACAATCTACTCTCTTACAGAAACTCAGGAGCTGGAGGAACAGAATACAGATTGGCGGACACCGCCCACGTCTTATCCTAACAGGTCTAGGGTAGCGCGTCCACCATCGCGACGGTTCGCATTCCAGGACCCATATCAATATTCGCACCCTGACAATGCGGGGGGTTGATGTTAACACTTGGTTCCAGCGTTGCATCCTTGCCGTACACGTGACGCCTACCTGGCATTTAGCTTTTATTTACTTACTAATTCATCTTTCTGTTCTCACAGGTTTCTGACCCCGGTCAAACCTCGGACACGAAGGTTCAATCAAACCTTGGACACGAGGGTCAACCTAGCCTCGTCCACGACAAGCCAGGACCATCCTGATAACGTCGATGGCGATGTTGCGAAGCGGTGCCTGTCACAATCAGCTTGGCCCGATCGCGTCGTTCCCCGTATAAGGCCTTTCCAAGACACGCAAATCAAAGGTCTGTATGCCTCAGCTGTCACAGATCCCCAGATGCAGTACCAATATTAAAAGTTAGCGTTCTCCTTTTGCGGCTTTCGGTCCCTCCGGCGGCCGACAAGCAGCGCAAACCCAGAGCTTATTCGTCTCCTTTCCCCCGAAAAACCAGGACAAAGCTGTGCAATCCATCGCCTACAAATACCTCTGAACAGTCTTCAAGCAAAAGATCCGGCATCGAACATCCAAGATCAACAGATCAGAAGAGGGCACTCGCCCCAGGAAGAGCAGAATCTATCCTCTATCACCTCTTGTAAAACAGGAGCTTCAGAACAAGAAAACTCTCTCTTTCTCCTTCTTTCTCTCTCTCTCCCTCTTGTAAGCTCGTTGTGTTAGCCTTTACGGCTACATTTTTTTAATAGTGAAACTTCTTCGCTGATCGCTCAGTGGACGTAGGGGATTTCCTCCCCGAACCACCTTAAATCGTTGTGTGCTCTTCTGGATGCCCCGAACTCTCTCTCTCTCTCTGTTAAGTCTCAACTATCAGGCTTATTCCTCTGCGCGCCGTCTCTCAGGACTCTTTCTCTTTTTCGGTGTTTCTTGGGATCCCCTACATCTTACGTCAACAATAACTAACTTATATCACATTCCTCACATATCCTAACATAATAATTAAATTTATTTCACATTATTCACAATTTTCAATAAAAAAAATATTTTTATCTAAATTTAATTTTAACCTTACAAATAAACAAGTCCTACGTGCCGCTCGCTGCTCTAGCATTTTGAGCATCGTTAGCATTGAATTTCGTGAGAAATTCTCGGAGATCTGTGATAGAAAAAAAGAAGGTAGACATATTAAAAGCTCTTTGTAACAGCATTCAGGGAAATATACGACAATTATGTGATACACATAATGATTTATTTTGCAATCAGACGTGTATTTATTTTGTAAATATTCCTAAATTTTAATATTTTTTTATTTATATTAGCAATAAAATATGCTTTAAAGATAAATACTCATTAATACTACATAATAAAAGAGATTTCAAATAATTTGTAATTGTGTTCACACATGCCTGAGGATGTCACTCCCTCGACCACTAACTAATAATACCTAATTAAAGCAGTTAGGTATTACCAATTAATAATAATAATAATCATTATTATTATTATTATTATTTCTATCAATTTTTTTTAATAATAATTAATTAATTAATTATTCGAAAGCAACAAAATATCTTCCCTAATTGGACGGACAGTTAACGCCGTCAGTAACGTCACGGCTGTTATTTCGTTGGATCCAGCTGTGCGACGCGCCAATCGGGTTATTTTTTTATTGAATTTATTATTATATAATGTTTTTTTTGCTTGATTTATGCACAAATATAAAATAAAAAAAATGAATCTAAAATTAAAAAAATTCATACAAAATAAAAATAATATACTTTTGTGATGATATTTTTGACTTTATATATAAATATATACACACCCGCGCACACGCAAATGAAATAAAAATTATTATGTAATAAAAATTTTATAAAAAGATAGAAAATGGGAAATGATGAGAAAATTATGCGAAATGATTTTTCTTCATGAATTGTTTTTAACTTTAAATTTACTTTGATTTGAATTAATTATATTTTTTGAAAAATTTATGTATATAGCATAAAAAGTTTTTCTATTATTTATATATTATTTTTTTCATAAAATTCGAACTAAAAATGCCATGTATTTGAATTGAGTTATTATACATAAATTTTTTCTAATTTAAAATTAATTTTCATTTGAGACTAACTATATTTTTTTTATTTATATCTTATTAATTGCAAATTATTTTTTATTTATATTTTTAGGTATTAGATTAAGATAAAATATGATTTAAGTTGATCGAAGAACTGAGGATGTATGGCTACAAGTTTAATTAAAAGATAAAAAATTAATTAAATTTTATCTTAAATTAAATTTGAATTAATAATAAATGTGGCGAGCATAGTTCGAATAGAAATAAGATAAAAAAAATTTTGGTTATATTTTAAATCAAATCGGCATTAAATTAAAACATTTAAATTTAATTTCGAACAAGATCGGCGAGATCTGATCCACTACGGCCCTCATTATTGCCAGCGCAAGCCTTTAACGAAAAATCCAGACGGCATGTGGTCCACAGAAAAGCTGTGATTTGCTTTAATTGTCGTGCATTCGACGCTGGTAGAGTTTGACCTCCTAGAACAAACTGGTCCTCACAAACGTCAAAGCAAATCCAACGATTTGGACCGCATCTAAACAAGCTATTGTCCGACTCGTTTGCATGGGATTTTTATATTCATCCGGGCGCCACCTACCACGGCAGACTGGTTTTTTTCAAATTAAATAAAAAAAAATTAATCAAATATTTACAAATTCATTCCTTATTTTAAACATAAATTTATATATATCATTTATATATTAATTCTGATTTATCATCTATTAATTTAACATAATTAAAATTAACACATATAATTAATATTACTGCTATTCATATTTTTCATCTTTTTTTTAAAATTTGTTTTTATTTTAAGTTTTTATTTTTTTCAGTTTTTCTTCGTAACTTTATTAATGTAAATTTTTTTGAAACATACTAGATGCAATTTTAATTACATATATTAACTCTAATTTAGTTAAAATAATAACAAATAAAAATTAAAGTAATAATACTATTTGTAAATTCAGATTTAAAATAAGTAATGCCATTTATAAATATTTGATTTTGATTATTTCGTAAATATTTAATTTAGAAAATACTGCTTATAAAAAAAAATTTAATGCAAAGAATACAAATTTTTCAATAAAGTAAATTTACTCTTAAATAAATGCTACAATCCCCTATAAAATAACCACAAATATTTCAGTAGATTAATATTTTTATGTAATATTATTATTATATAAAAAATGAGTCAAGCTTAAGGAAGTATGTCTAGACTCAAATTCAATTCAATTTAATTTAAATCAACTAAAATCTATTTAATTTTGAGTTAAATTAAACTTAAATTTATTTTTATTTTAAATTTAAATATTTATTTTATTTATAATACAAATTTTCAGTTAAACTTATATTATTACATAAATATTTATTCATTAATTTTATCAAAATATATTCTATAAAATATTTTTTATGTACTTGAAGCGCCCTAAATATATATTAGAAAAATCTAAATTCGCACCGAGTAAAAAATTAGATATAACTTTGAACAAAAAGAACTAGTTTATTATGTTAAATAATTCAAGTAGAGATGTCAGCATGAATTTAAGTTCGAGTAAATTTAGCTCAACTTAAACTTATTTTTTTTAAATTTGAGTTGTGTTTCTGAGGTGTTTAAATTTTGTTTCAATTCGAGTTAATATTAAGTTGGTTATAAATTAAATTTATTTTATTTTAAGTTAGTAGATTTTAATTTAAGTTTGAATAGAATAAAATGCTAGTATGTATAATATATATATATATATATATGTTATATACATATACATACATAAAATCTATTTTGGTAAGTTCATTTTTAAATTAAATCACAAAACATTAAATTTTATCAATTGGTAAAAAAAATCAATGGGTAAAATAAATGTTTATATTATATATAATATTTTAGTTTTGAAATGTAAAAATAATATTTCAATTTTAATTCAATAGTTATTTAAAACTAATTTCTAGATAGTTTGACTTAATTCAAATTCAAAATTTTAAAATTTGAATTAATTCCAATCGGTTCAAATTTATTTAATTTTAAGTTAACTTTTAAATTAAATGAAACTTAATTTTTAATCATAATTTCAAGTTGGACGCACATTTCACATGTAATATATTATATATAATTTTTTAATTAAATTTATGTAATTCTATTCAATATATGTATATTATATAATATTTATATATAAAAAATATTTTAATATATATTAAAAAATTTAATATAAATATTATTTTAAAGTTGATTATAAATTAAATTAATTTTATTTATAATATATTAATTTTTAGATATAAAAATTTAATTTAATTTAAATTGAATAAAATATTAGCAAATTTAAGATTTTATGCTCACCCTTTAAATGCACGGGGGCGTCAAAATTATTTCTTTAATTTCAAATTAAATATCGTAATTGCTCTTCCCGAAATACCCTTATCTTCTTCCATAAATTTACCCGGCCAGCCCTTCATCTCTCCTTCCCTTTTGCTCTCTCGCGTCCTTCCGTAAGTTAGGGCTCGTCCGCACCCGACGCCTCCCAGCTAAGTTTCTCCTTTCTTTCTTTCTGATTTTAGGGTTTCAGTTCTGTGTTTTCGGAGTTTGTGGTGGTGTTCTTGCTTTAACTTTGATCTTGATCCTGGCGAAACGCGACCCCGATCCCATGTTTCTCTTCGTTGATACCTAGATTCTAGCAAGATCGAGGATTCTGGCAAAGACCTCGATGTTTCTGAGCGAAATTCCGCTCTATCATTGATGAATTATTCAACTCTCCGCATCTGCTTCCTCCAGTCATTTTCAGTTGTGTTTCTCTACTGGTTCTACGTTATCTCATGAACTGAGAATTGTGGCCGTTTTTTGATTGCTTCAATTCGAGAGATACGCCAATTTTTTTTCGAAATCAGTAGGGACTTTTCGGAATCGAGTGGATTTTTTTAATCAATCAAAGATGTCTCCAAAGCCGGCACGCCAATTTTCCAGCTCCGAGGAAGATTCTCGCCCCGGGATCGATGAGAGGAAGCGGAAGAGGATGGAGTCGAACAGGGAATCGGCTCGGAGATCTCGCATGAGGAAGCAGCAGCGTCTCGACGATCTCTTGCACGAAGTCGCTCGCCTGAAGAACGAGAACAGCCAAATCGAGATGCAGATCAGCATGTTCACGCAGCAGTATCTGAAGGTTGAATCCAACAACTCGATTCTGAGGACCCAAGTCATGGAATTGACTGATAGGCTCCGGTATCTGAATTCTGTTCTTCGGTTCATCGAGCAGCTCAGTGGGATGTCTATGGAGATTCAGGAGATTCCAGACCCCCTTCTCAAGCCATGGCAGCTACCTTGCCAGACTCACCCCATCATCGCCTCTGCCAATATGCTTCAGTGATCAATTCGTCAAAATTCGTATGTTAATTCTTCCCTCTGTCTACGTGTTGGGTTTCTTGTGTATGATTGACTATTGTATTGTAGCATCTCCTCCTCCTCTTCTTCTTCTTCTTCTTCTTCTTCCTCCTTGGTTTAGTTGCAGGAGAACCACTGCTTTACCATCAAAGCAGTTCTTGTTTCATAAGCTTGTAGCGTTGATATCTGTATGATATAAATATTTTGTACTTTTTCTTCTTTTAATTGTTCCCCTCTTTTGGTTTCTCGGAGTATAAAAACTATTGATTTTGTGAGGGTAAAATTGTGTATGATGAATTGATATCTGCTGATTTTTGTATGATCTTAAAACATCGTAGGCCTCCTTGTTTCCATCCTTTGGATCATGTTCTTCATGCAGAATTCAGATCTCATGATTGAGGAAATCAAATACTTATATTGTAATGAAATTTGTGATAATAGACAAGATAATAAAATAAAATTGAGTAATGTGTTAAAAAGCTGAATTTGTGAAGGCCTTGATAAAGAGAAATTATTGCGTCCGAATAGTGCTATTGTGTCTGGATGGTGCTCCATCCGGACGCCAATTAGAGGCTGCCATGTGTGCAATACAGCTAGATTCGGGTACACGTGGCGGCCTCTGATTGGACGTCTGGATGGTGCTCCATCCGGACGCAATAATTTCAGTTGTACTGTCGAGGAAATTTCAGTTGGATCAATGAGCAACTCTCGCTGAGGAAGCACCGACAAGAAAAGATAGTTGTTGAGATGACGCGTGGATGTTAAATAAATTAATTTTTGGGTAAATTACACTTAGGTCTTTGAGTTTAAAGTTTAATAACGCACAGGTCTATGTTTAATATCGGGATTCCTGAGTTTTAATAAATTATCAAATCAGTATTTTTTTATTTTTTTACTATTAAAAGTTTTTTAAAATTATTATTATACCCCTCCCTCTCTTTCTCTCTCCTCCCGATCCCCGCCGACGGCCACCGGCGTGCTCCTCGCGTGCTTGAGGATCGGGAGGAGAGAGGGCAGGGGTATAATGTTAATTTTAAAAATTTTTAATAAAAATGCCGGCGTGCTCCTCGTGCTTGAGGATTTGGAAGAGAGAGGGGAGGGATATAATGTTAATTTTAAAAAAAATTAATAAAAAAATAAAAAAGAAGCATTTGATATTTTATTAAAACTTAAGGACCTTGATGTTAAATATAAAAAACATGGACATGTTGCGTTATTAAGCTTTAAACTTAGGGACTTGGGTGTAATTTACTCATAAAAAATTATGTACAACAATAACAATCGAGCTGTAATCCCACTAGATGGGGTCAGTTATATGAATACTTTGTTGTCATTGCGCTTTATCAATTAATAAATTCTCATCTAAGTGTAAATAATTAAGATTACTTTTTATAATTTTTTGTTGTCTTTTTTGGTCTCCTTCTTTCATTTTGTATATGAGCAAGATTTAATAATTTGATTTTTCTAACTGAAGCTTTAATCAACTTAAAATTTATATGTCTAAATTATCTAAGCTGATTTTTTCTAAGTTTATCCTTAATTAGTGCAACACTAATTTTCTTTCGGATATATATATTTCTCATTCTATCTTTTCAAATATATCCACACATCTACCTTATTCAGCTTCGATCATCATCCTCATTTCTGATTTAGAGGCTTCTGAGGTTTGGAGTTAGTTGAAGTATATTTTAAAAATATTTTAATTTTTTTAAAAATATAAAGAAAATAATAAAATATTTTATATTATAATGTATAATAAAATTATTTTATAATTATTTTTTTGTTAGTATAATGTAAAATAAAATTATTTTTTAATATTAAAATTTATATAAAATATAAAATAAAATTAATTTAATATTTAATTTATATATAATATGAATAAATATAAAATATTAATAATAAATATTTCTAAAATAATTTGAGATTTTTTTTTTCTCTATACTAATGTAAAATCCGAACATCAGAGATAGAGTGATGAAATATAATCAAGAATTGGAAAAATTATTGTGTGCGCCGCGCGCACCGGTCGGACGTCCAATCAGAGGGCGCCACGTGTGCCCGGACCCAACTGTATGACACACGTGGCGCCCTCTTATTGGGTTCCGGACGGTGCGTCGTCCGAACCCAATAACTTCTTCAAGAATTGAGAAATTAAACGATGCAAAGCGTTAGTCAAACCCAATATAGGTGAATTAGGCATGTTCACTTAAAACCGAAAATCGCTCCATAAAATCGATCAAAAAATCAAACACGAGTTTTGATTTCGATCGAATCTGTCAAAAGTCAACCAAAACAGTTGAAATTCATTTCTTTCCAAAAGATTATATTCGATAATTATCATTTACAATGTAACTTAAATTTACAGAAAAAAACCGAAATTGTCATTACTGAAGCTACCAAAATTATTAAAACTGTTGAAATTAATACTTTCATATTGTAACTAAAACCGAAATTAAAATTGAATTTTAAAATTTTGCATGCAAACGCACTCTACATACGTTATATTATACACATATTATATACATTACACAAAACATAATCCCGAACTCACAACCTTATGGCTACATTAATCGATTAATTTAATTTTATTTAAGTTAATAAGTATAATATGATATATATTTAAAATTAGAGAGGTTGGTACTAAATTATCCCCAATATTAAAAGCGTTGATCAGTTGAAATTTTAGTCCCACATCGCTCCACTGAAGATATTGCAGAGGACATAAAAATAAAACCTCTGCGACTACTTGTTTGTCTGCTTCTTACGTATGAAGATCTAGATTGATCTCATTTTAAACTATTCTGCACCTCAGGATCAAGCAACCAAAGTCAACACAGGAACTTGGTCAAAACAAGCTCATAATATCAAATTTGCCACCAAAAATATAAAATGCGATCAAGGAATATATTCCTTTTTATCAATGAAATAAAAAACACTAATCTTTTCATCTATGATTTCAAAAAAATGATAGAGATGATTTCTAGTTGATTCAAATCGACAAAGTAAAAATGTTAAAATCGTTGAAAATAAAAAGAAGATGAAACGAACACAGTTCACGTGAAAAAATCTAAGAATTGAAAGATAAATCAGAATTTAAGGCAACTCATTTGTGTAAGAAAAAATATATTTTTCGTTATTGTTTCGATCATTGAGTTGTTGCCTCTGTCAAAAGCAACGAAAACATTTATAATGATGAAGATCGGTGTGAATGTTTAAGTGTTGCAGCAACTTTTTTCTTGTTGAAATTTTTTGAAAGAATAGCCGTTAAATAGAAGAAGATATTACTGAATAGTGATTGCTGAATGCAAAGTATTAAAGGGCGATGGTGGGATGGGACCAAGCCTAACCGCTAGACATAAATTTTAGATTTTAAACCCAATACGACATGAGATGAGCATGAGTTTGGCACATAACCGGCGGATCAAGTTAAGAGTTTACCAAACTTGGCCCAATTCTATTCTATCGACATCCCTAACTAGCAGAGAAGCTGGTGAGAAAAAGGTTACGCTGACTTCACACAACGAGGTCCATCACTCGACATATCAAGTTGCGAAGACAAGTCATCCGAGCAAAGAACAGACGTAAAATTATCGAATAACCCTCAAAAGAATAGTAATTCACTTTTTATGAGTAAAGTTTGTTGTTGTATGTGTTGTTTTACTCCAAAAACTTAGTAGGATTTTGGCATCACATTTTTTTTTTCTTATATATGTTCTCATTATACTCTGATTTCATGCATATCTGAAACTTATTAGGCAAAAAATAATCTTTCCAAAGATTGAATACGCATGAAAGAAACATAAATATATGAATAATTAACCCTAACATTGAGGTCAGCTGATACCATCAATTTTATATAGAGAGCAAATAAAAACAAAAAAAAATGTCCACTTTCCGTAGCCTTCCACGTTTCCTTCTAATAATCAATTAATTATTATGAGATAAGGGATATAAGACAACCTATGGATGTTGGATGCATTCACCACCAGCTACAAACAATGCAACTCAGATAAGTTGTCTCCATGCTATTAAAACTACGAGCGACCGCGCGCGCGCGCACACACACGTAAGCATGTACGCAAGAACGCACGCACGCACGCAAATACACAAACAAGCACACACACAAACATATATATATATATACATAATATTTTCATTACTTTGCAATAAATATAAGGAGGCATTTGGTTCAGTGTTATTTTGGTGTTATATCATGTAATCTAAATATTATGACATCTAAATATTATAATTTTATGAAAGATTATTTATAAATGTCATTAAACCAAATAATTACTTTCTTTAAATAATATAACATAACATCAAAATAATATTGAATCAAACGCCTTATCATTAAAAGTTATGCTTCTTGATGCATCTAAGTATAGAAAATAAAAAAAATGAAGTCAATATATATAGATAGATAGATAGATAGCTTCTCCCTATCATTCATGCCAAAGGTCCAACTTATAGACAAGAACTGTCAAACGTGATGAGCAATGTAAAAAGCCCAGAGGGGAACATCTAGGTGATATTCTCCCAATTATGTTCTCCGATCGACACATTTTTGTCCTAAACATCCTGACCAGTGATAATGCAAAGGTGGACTCAAATAAAATTAAATCTTAGTCGTCATATAATATATCCTAGTGCTGTAAATACTCCTCATTGTGAAGATGGGGAACAAGGCTTTTGGTTTAACTAAGCCCGATTTCTTTACTATAACTAAAAAAAAAAAATTTCTTGCCGTTTCCTAATGTTTCCCAACTTGAGAATAATGAGAAGAATGATCCCTTTCAATTATCCCTTTAATCACCTTCTCACTCTTTACTGATCTTTCCTATGTTATACCTCGTCATCTTTCCTTTAGCCACAGCTTATCATACTCAAGATTAGCTTTCGTCTCTCGTTCTTTAGCCAAATACGATCCGCCAATTAGAGCTTTGATCGTAACAAGCTAGTACACAGCACGTTCAAAAACCTTCTTGAGAATATCCCAATGAGAATTCAATTATCCATGCGAGCGCCACGCGACTCACGAACGCAATGACTTTCTATTTGACGGAGAAAGCCGTCTAATCCCAACTCCCCATGATGCTTTATGCAGGATTTTGCATCAACAAACGTATTTCAAGACCACACAAGATTTCTAAATTAATGCTTTTAATTTTTAATTTTGTTGACAAGTATTTATTTTATTAATTTACTGTCATTGATTATTTTAAGCAACTTTTACGTTACACAAAATGAAAGGGGACAGCATCGTTCATGATAAGAATAGAGATTTCATCATATTATAAAATGATAAACGTAGTTAATTATATTATCATTTTAGAATATAGTGAGCTACACTCTTTTTATTAGTTGGCAGACAGATAATGTCAATTTTAAATAGCTTTCACAGAAGTCAAATTGGGAGTATTCAAATGCCAAAAAAAAAAAAAATGCTATAAACTCAAGCAATCAGATGCACTCAATTATTCTTTAGTCAAAATCAATTTTAACTTGCATCTTAAAACTAAACAATATATATCTATGACACATGATTTTAAATAAAATCAGTTATATTTTGACAAAATTATAACATAAAGACAATTAAATTTAAATTAATTAGAACATAACTCATTCCATTCGAGAATCGAACCAATACTCTCAATCTAGTAAGTTTGGTTTGTAGCTTCTTCTGACTAGAATTAGTAAAGGGTTTTCGACCGATTCCATTTCCTTCCTCCGAAACAGGTAGAACTGACCGGTCCGATCTGGCAAGGAGTCGATATGGAACCGGTTTTGAAACTACTGTGGACTCGGTTTTGCACGAGCAAGAAGCTAACGACAGTCACTATGGCATGGCCAGGGCTTTTTTGTAGGTTCTATTTTTTCCTTCTCTTCCTTATAGACACCATTATGGAACCAGTTCAGTTAAGTTTTTTTTATTTTATAAACTTTCAATTCTATCATTGTACTTGGCATGAGCCTCCTCATCCACAGGAAACATGATCCAACGGAGCCAGGAGACATACCAAGTGAAAGAGATGCTCCGAATTTAAGGCCATTGGCCACAATTGCCTTGAATTTCTTTCCTTGATTATCCAAAACACCCTCCGAGTTAACGAAACACTTTCTGAATGCAAGCTTAAAAGAGTGGGGAAAGGGGCAAGTGGCCTTCCCCAACCTGCTCGGAGAGAGGGAAGAGTTAAAAGAATGGGAGAGGAAACAGGCGGCTCGCCCCCTAAGACGGAGAGAGGGGGGGAAGGGGGATGGGGCTGCTTGCTCCTCAAGAGAAGCAGGAGAGAGAGGAGAGAGACAGAGGGTAGAGAGAATAAAGAGAAGGATTTACATATAATTTACCCAACAATAAAATAACACACTAAAATCAAATTAAATTCCAGAACTATCTAAGAAAATCTTCACAAGCTTCAAAGTCTGTAAACAAAGGACAAGTTATTTGGTTTTCGAGCATGAGATCATTATTATCATATCCCAATCTTTAGCTGGTAATATTAAAGAACTGAAAAAATTCAAGAATGTCATCTAACCAAGAGGAAATCATCCATTACACTTCTGGAACGATGACGCTGATCTCGCCCTTCTCCAGCATGTCATAGAAGGCTCTGATTTTTCGCTGCTCATTCCAGTGGTGCATCTTCCAGAGTCCCCCAGCGAAGAGGCCAAGAGTAATGCCAATGCATATTTCTTTCACAACACTTGGGCCTTTCAGGGTAGCATGAGCAACCTTGTGGGCAGCCATGCTACTCTAATACTGTGATGAATGCCTGCATCACATGAAGGCAATTATCATCAGGACCACTACTACAAATATTTGAAGTCAATTTCATCAATGCTTTTCTTAGAAATCATTTCTATGATGAGATTTATTATAGTCAGGTGTCTCGCAGATTCCTAGTTTCTAATGGGTGGCACTATATGATATGTGATTGGTATTCAGTGTTATATCTTTCTCCTTTCTCATGTTCAGCTCTAAAACATTTACTTCTTCAGGTATTCTTATCCTCTCTCTCTCTCTCACAGTTAGAGATTAATGGTCCATGGATCAACTTTATGATACATCTCAACCCTCTCTTAAATACTAAATTTAGCAAACTCGCTGCAATACTGCATTAAAAGTAGAAGCCCTTATCATTACATGCAGATACTTGTCCTTCAAAGCATATAGCAGCAGTGAAAAATCATGCTCATACAACCAAATGCCATCAGCATCTCAAATTAGTTCAAATTAGTTCTTACCATCGCTGAGGTAAGACTGGCAATTAATTATGACTCAGATTATAAGGCAGAGCATCAACATTGTTCCCTCCGTAACTTAGGTTAGTTGGTTTCATCAAGGGCTATATTAGTCTCCATGTTCTAGTAGTCCTCTCATACTGTTCAGGTAGACCTTTGGTAGCAACAAAACAAGTAAACAACCTACCTGTTTTGCCCCTGCATATATACCAATTTCTTCCATTATCCACCACAAGAGATGCAAGTCATCTGAACCCACTTCAGGCCAGCAATATGAATCAATAACACTGCAGCATGCTGCATGATATTTATAGGGCGCTTGGTTCAATATTATCTTGATGCTATGTCATGTTATCTAGAGAAAATAATTATTTGGCTTGACATTTTTAGATAACCTTCTAAAAAATTATAAAATTATCATTCAATAAATGACATCTAGATAACATGATATAACATCAAAATAACATCAAACCAAACGCCCTCTTAGATAATTGCTTCATTACTTCGAAAAATAGCACAGTAGCCGTAGTTAGAGAGAAGGCTGCCTTAAAGGCAAGAGCAACTTGAGCAGTTTATTTGAGAGATTTCTAAGTCCTTGTCTTTGCACACTAAGCCTCGTTTGGTTCGAGCTTTTTTTTTAGACATGAAAAAATAATAATTTTATTTTTTAAATTTAACGGAAGAGAAATTTATTTTACCATTAGAAAATATGTAAAATGTGAAATACTTTTAATTCTGATATTCGTATTTGTATTAGATGTGAAATAAAGTTGATTTTTATAGTTGAAATTTGTGTTGGGCAAAAAATTCCCCTCGAACCAAACGAGGCCTAAAGGTTTTGATGACCAAAGCTTCTTTGACACTAACAAAGACTCGATCTCTCTATCAAAAAAACAAAAACAAAGACACGATCTCAAGCTCATTGTGGTCTGCTACAAATAAACAGTTGACAATTTTTGAACTATTTGATAACTGATTACAACTCTCCTTCCACCGAGCTTACTGAATGGCTTCGCAAAATAAATAAGGTCCATATAGCTTGGACCTATGTGCAATTAGATCCCTATAATTTCTAAATAAATCAAGTAGGTTCTCTAGTTTGAAATAAAATGTAAATAAGTCCTTTGGTATTAATTAAAGTATTTAATGGAAGATATTTTCTCTAATTGATAGGTCATTTTGGACTTTATTTTCATCTAAAATATAAATTTACCCTTTAATTAATGAAATTAGTCCATGAGTTAGAGAAAATGTCCTCCATTGAATTTTTTTATTAATTTCACTGGATCTATTTGCACATTACCTAAAACTAGAAAGTCGACTTGTTTAATTTAAAAATTAGAGAGATCTAAATGCACATAGGCTTAAACTAGAAGGACCTTGTTGTTATTAACCCAATAAACAAAAAAGTTTGATATGGGTAAGTTTAAATTTAAAGGGCATCATGAACCATCATACTCTACTCTCATCACTCGAGCATACTTAGATGAGTTATTATGGGTTCTAGTTTCTAGTTTTAGTATTATTGCACCCACCTGACAAGGGTATTTACATTTTTAAACAAATGCATATTATCAGTCTACACAAGATAGCACAAATTGCAAAAAAAATTAAATGATACCTAGCATGGAGTAAATCAGCCATTTCTATATTTCTTTTAGGTGGTGTTTGGTTTGATACTATCTTGATATTATTATCTAAATGTCATAACATCTAAATATTATCTTTGATTAAGAATTCCATAATTTTTTAGAAAGTTATCTAAAGATTTTATCAAATAAAATAATTATTTTTTTAAGATAACATCTACATAATATTGAACCAAACAAATATTTGGGAGAACATTTCGTTGGAGAACCAGACAAATATTCTAACAAAATGATGAATAATAACTGCTCTGTTTGAGAAAGAAGGATATGAAGTTTTTGCTCATCACAGTAAATTCATCATGTAAGAACTATATCTTGTTCAAAAACAACAAAGCCTTCATCTGAAAAGATATCTTGCTAAGAGAGAATAAATCATTGAAATTTGGGAGAACGTTTCATTGCTGAAATATATATATGTGTGTGTGTGTGTGAGAGAGATTTTCATTGCTGAAATATTGATGAGGAGCTGTCCAGCTGTTTAAAATTGTAATTAATTGAGCCTTAGCATAGGATTCTAGTTCAATGCTTAAACAAAACAATCTCCACAAACTTAAAAAAACTTCTTCCATCAATCAGGGATCTTGATAAACAGAATAGTTTTTACCTTAAACAATCTTATAAGTTACTATTCTTAAGATACAAGTTACCTGATAGAGGTATTTTCACTAGGAGCTCACAAAAAAATTTGCAAAGTCATTCATAATAGATTAGAGGAATATTTATGCTTCAAAACTTAAAAAAAAAAAAGAATAATAAAAAATAATAATAAAACAAACAGGAGGATAATGCTAATGAGAATGACAACTTGAAATATCACAAAAAGAATTGTATGGTCAAACTTATTATGCACAATCTACATTGGCATGGACATGATTATACAGGACGGGCAAGAATTGAAACCACACAGAATGATTTTATAGAGGCAAGTTATGCTAGAAAAACCTATCTAAAGGCATGTAGCAAGAATGACATCAATATAATATTCTCACCCAAGCATTGATCGATCCACCATTTATTGTGCATATATATATATATATATGATTTTGATAGGTATAGACCTATGAAATATGGACACTTCATGTACATAGTTATATTTGATATTAATGAGACCATGCCTACAAAATACAGATATTTCCAAAGGGTTGAAATCTATGTCGTACTTGTATTGGATACAATATTTTCATATATGCCTAATATATATATATAGAATAAATCACAGTGTCTTTGAATAAAAAATAAAATAAATTACTTGAATATACAAGGGATGTGGTGGGGATACAGACGAAATGCAGTCAAAGTATACATAAGTACGGTGAAATGCAGTCAATGCATGGGTGACTGAGTATCTAAGCATAATTCTACACAATTCCTCACATTTTTTATCTTGCTAGGTGACCGTATATCTCTAGTAGCTCATCAAATTTCTGTTGAAGTCCCATCCCACCTAGTGAATGTCATTGTATTTCTCCATCGTCGGGCACCTCTCCCCACAATGCTTCTCTTCTCTCATGTAAAGAATAACGAGCACTCTACCAAGTACCAAATGAGCTACAACTCCTTTTAAAGTAGATGGAGATAGCAATATACAAACATACAAATTAATATATTTCATAATTTACATGGCTTATCCTTGCAGGTCCCATATTCTATATTTTCAAGATTTGGTGCATCATTGTACCAGTACTGCATTGTATTTGTATCATTCATAATTAGACTTACTTTATGTATGTAGGAAAATCAACTAGTGGTCTTGTATGGGTTTGATTGTATTTGGATGTGTTTAGATCCTTTTTGGGACAAACAGGTTAAAACATGTGTTATTTAGCAAGGTGCTAAACAAGTCAAATAAGAGTTCTTGCTTTTTGCAAAAGCCAAGAAAACCAACCGACAAGACAACATCGCCCAATTCCATTGCTGACCAGAAAATGGAGCAGACAACAGAATCGATGGTGAACCCTTCTGGTAGTTTTGCAGACATGCTATTAATAGGTTTCGGCCTTCTTCCGCATCTACCCACTTTCACCATCACTTGGGAACGTGAAATTAAAAATTTTACATTATAAATTAACCACCATTCTTCCAAGTGTCTCCCCACTATTTTCACATTTTAGGAACATAGAATTGAGGTTTCTACACTATGAATTAACTCCACCACCCTCCTTCCTTCACCACCCTCCTTCTTTCATGAAAGGAGGCTTGTTGATGTTAATGATTTCAACTTGAGATTATGAGTGAAGAAAGAGAGTTCTTCCATTGTTCTTGCTATCGAGCATAGGTGGTCCACTAGATTTGAGGGGAAGCAAGTGCTATCTTGGATGCATCTTGAGGTTCTTTGAGGTTTTCCTTGATCTTGTTATTTTTGTCACTGTTGTCTTAAAATTTCTAGGGTTTCATCCCATTGCTTGTTATCCCTTTCCACTATGCAAAATCAGTTTACGAAATTAATTGACATTGTTTTGCCATTTTGACCAAATTATGGGAGTCTCCACCAAATTAATATTGTTGATTTCTTGCTCACATGGTTATCTTCTCACAATTGCATGAGATTGAACCTTATGTGGATGATTACTAGTTTATGTGCGAAAGTTCAATGAAATGGCATAGAACATCTTCATCAAAATCAAAACTTCTTAAAAACTTGTATTTTGCACACAACATAGCATAAATGGAGATTTTAGTTTAATTCTCCCCATCGCAGCATGAGTTTTACATGTTGCATGTTAAAAGTTATTAAATGCTTGTCAATTGCATGTTCATGTTCTTGTTTTAGGTTAGCTAGGTTTTAAGTTTTAATTAAATTTGGAAGCTTGAAGTTCCAAACAGTCAATTAAATGTTCTTGTTTTAGGTTAGCTAGGTTCTAAGTTTTAATTAAATTTGGGCAAAAGGGTCAAAATAGGCGTTATTAGGAGTCGGACTAAATGGGTCAAACATGAGTTATCTAGAAAGACTTATTTATGCACTAGCTAGAAGCTGGACTGGAATCGATGGAACAAGCCCTTACACCAGTTTTTCAGACGTGCTGTTGACAAGTTCCTTTTTCATGTGTCTCCCAACTCTCTTCATGACTTGGGAACATGGAATAGTGGTCTCTACACTATAAATTAACTCCCTCCATTCATGAAACAAGGCCTGCTGATGTTAACTTCTACTTAAGATTGTAAGTGAAAGAAGACAGTTCTTCCGTTGTTCTTTCTGTTTAGCACAAGTGATGCTCTAGATTAGTGTTGCACAGAGCGGCCACAAGCTGCCATCATTGAATGTGTATTGAGATTCCTTTAAGGTTTAGGACTTCTATAGTTCATCCCCTGATTCTTTTCCTATTTTTCTCACTGTTTCTTGAAATTTCTATGATTTCATCATATTTGCTTGTTATTTCCCTTTCCACTTTGCAATAACATTCTATGAACTTAATTGAAATATTTTCCTTTGTTTGGATCAAATTTTGGGAGTCTCTAAAATATTAATACTAATGATTTCCTGTTCACGAGATAATCTTCTCACAATTGCGTAAGGATTAAACTTGCTAATTCTGCATGGATTGAACCTTATAACTTGGATAAACGCTAACATATGTGCCTAAGAATCAAACTTGTTGAAACTTGATAATTTTTTCTATTTCTTGCATAAGTTCAGTGATTTTGCATGGAACATCTACATCTCAATCAGAACATTGATAACTTACATGCTTTGCAAACAACAAGGTCTAATTGAAGACTTTCGTTTAATTCTTCCAATCATTGCATGAATTTCCTTTTAAATGTTTTTTCTTTTTTGATACTTATCATTGCATGAATTGTGCATGTTTTTAAATGCTTATCAATTGCATGTTCATGTTCATTTGCATTTTAGGTTAGTTAAGTTCAAGTTTTAATTAAATCTGAAAGCCAAAAGCTCCAAAATGTGAATCAATAAAACCTACCTGCTGATTCCCTAGAAACCAGCAAGTCACCAAATCAACTGACGGCCACAATAGGCTGTCGGCCTCCTTCCACCTGATCCAAAAGAGGCGGCTAGCCAAAATTGGCCAGCCACTTACTTTCTAGCAAGAATCCCGATTTTGCATTTTCACATGCTTCAACCTTTCAACTAGGATTTTTTAAATTTGAACCACCCACATAGACATAACCAAGGCCAAATTAATATTGGCAATCACATCAAGCAACCCACATACTGCCATCACTTGCATAACAATCTATGCTGGCAATGCCACGGAAAAAAAAAATATAATCATCTAGTTGAGAAAAGTATCAAATTAATTAAAGCAAAAAAATCATTAATCCATCAAGAAGATTAGCCATAAAAATGTCAGGTACTGAGCATCAAATTCTTTATTTCAAGCTCAATGATCAATAATCTAGTCAACTGGGTCAACTGAAATTTCAGTCATGGTTGAGCTGCGGCAGCATTATGACTTTTAAGCAGTGATATTTCCTTTGAATACTTTTAACCTGAATATTTGTTCAAATTGTGCGTGGTATCATTTTTGGTTTCTTCCTCCCCATGTTCTGATAACAGTTGGAATTTTTAAATTATCCAGAGATCCTATCTTTATTTAAAAAAAAATGTTAAAACCAGAAGAAGCCTAGGTTGCCCGTAAAGTGCATAGTCTAAACACATTGATAAGTCTTCTTGCACCACTTCATCTTTCTGACTGTATTCTTCATAATCAAGATTTCTGTCACCCCGCATTGGTCAACCAATTTCAATGGTTAAGTTATTAAAACTGCCGAGCAATTCTCAAAGAAATAATCATAATTCTGTTAAGAGCGTATACATAAAATTGTCAAAGAATCACTTTCAGATGCTTATTAGGAACTCAAAATTTACTACAGCATTTTTAATTGCATTGTAGAGTGAAAAGTATACTTCTACAAAACAATAGAATAGGCACAGGAACTAAAAATTGTTTTTTAGAAAAACTTTGTTTGACTACTATAAAGAAGAAAAGGTGTAATTAATGAACATTCTCTTTACAGTACCAATTCGTTCTCTTCTAGTAAAGAAATAAACTATTGTTTTTTACCAAGGTCTGATTTCTTGTTTTTGCCAGAAAAAGTCTACATCCACTGAATGCCTAAAAGATGAAATAGAAAGTAAAGATTGGTCACCTATATAATAAAAATAAACTAAAAGAAGGGAGATCCTGAAAATATTGGAGCATAGAACTTGCAATGGATGGGAATTGAAAGACTTGGCATTTCATTGTCAAAGATGCCTTAAGGGCCTTCCCCATCATGCCTATTTTCAGGCAATAGGAGGGGATACAACAACAACAACAACCAAGCCTTAATCCCACTAGGTGGGGTCAGCTACATGAATCCTTTGTTTCCATTGCGCTCTATCAGTTACCAAATTCTTATCTAAGTTTAAGTAACTAAGATCACTCCTTATAGTTTCTTGCCATGTCTTCTTTGGTCTCCCTCTTCCTCTTTGTACATGGGCAAAATCCAGTAACTCAATTTTTCTAACTGGAGCTTCAATTGGCCTGCGATTTAGATGTCCAAACCATCGAAGCCGACTTTCTCTAAGTTTATCCTCAATTGGTGCAACACCAACTTTCTTTCGGATATACTCATTTCTCATTCTATCCTTTCGTGTATATCCACACATCCACCTTAACATCCTCATTTCTGCAACATTTATTTTATTTGTATGTTTCTTCTTTGCAGGCAGGCAATAGGAGGGGATAAAAGGAAAAAATCTTTTTTTTTGGAGAATAAAAAAATAAAACTTCAATAGAGTATATCTAGTATCTACAAAGCTATACACCATAAAAAATAAACCATTTAATTTTCCACTTTGAAGTTGAAAGAATATAAGTGTCTAGTCCTAGTTGCAATTAGGCGTACAACTATCTTACTAACAACTTCAGCTAAAATACAAGAACTTGCCACCAAACACTGAACAACGAATTTGTTGCTCATGATCCCACTGAACAACGAATTTGTTGCTCATGATCCCACTGAACAACGAATTTGTTGCTCATGATCCCACTGAACAACGAATTTGTTGCTCATGATCCCGGTTCTCTTTACTAACGTAGAACTCATTGCAGATGGATAATCACTACACGATGTCTTAAGATTAAACTTACATACAAGTTGAATGTTCACTTTCTTCCTGATGAGAACAGTTCATTCCCAAAAAAACATTAATGCAGATGGATAATCACTACCCGATGTCTTAAGATTCAACTCACATACAAGTTGAATGTTCACTTTCTTCCTGATGAGAATAGTTCATTCCCAAAAAAACATTAATGCATACAAACAAGGTCATTGGTTGCTTTGTGAGATATAATTGAAATAAATAAAGTAATCAGAATAGCAAGCTAGTTTTCTAACATATAACATGCTTATTTATCTGTAGATAAGTTTTACTTGTAGCATGAAAGATCATCATGAAGGACTGATGGTTAAATATGAAATAGAAAAAAGTTGATACCTTACATTGTTACGTAAGTGGTATCTACATCATCAATATATCCTATAGATTGTGAATGAAAAACAGTTGATATATTCAATAATTTCTATAATTCAATATCCGAGGGCGTTCTCCTAATTGTCACAGTTTAGCAAAGGAAATAGGGTCGCAAATCAGAAGAATAACTAATCCACACACCCAGAGTTCAATCAGACTAATAGTGTTTTGCAAAAATAAGATAAAAGAGGTAATCATAAAAAATTAACAATATCCTACGAAAATAGATATGAGAAGATTTGACACGTTCAACAGTACGATCTAAAAATGTTTCTATGGTCCTATATAAGATTGTCCTTTTCTCGATTAATCATTAATCTTAGTTTGCAACAGAGAGAGTGATGCAAATCATAAGAACAACAAATCTGCATACGTTGAGACAATAAAGTAATAATTATTTACAACAAATAAAATAACATGGAGAACTATACCAGGATTAGGCCGAGTATAAAAATTAAAACATTGATAATTGACAATCCAAAGATGCTTAATTTTTCTGTACCAAAAGCTCCATTTAGCATCGAGAACCAGTGAAGCGGTTTCCAAAAATCAAGAAATATCAGATCATCCAACAGATAACACACAAAAAAAAAGAAAAAAAAAACACATCCCAAGCAAGGGCACCGTACCAAAATCCACCATGTATTCATGAAATACGCACAAAATCCAAATTCCTAGAAACGAACAAGTTAAGACCGCCAATGTACATCTCACGGTCAAAAATCAACTACAAGCACGAACCAACAAAAGGCGAAACCATTCACAGAATATATTCTCCAAGAATAACGAAGACAAGGAGTTTCAAAAAATTCTGCCGCACTCCCAGATAGACGCAAAATGGTCGGAGCCGACCAAAAAGAACATTGAAACCATCTCAACAAGGAAAATTAGGGATGATATCAGATTAGCAATAAGAAAGATAATTCTAGGAGGTCATGATAAATGGAGAAGAAGGAAGCAATGATTACCTTAATCAGACTGAGAAGAAGAAGAAGAGCAAGAGCAAGGCTGGGTGAGGAAGAAGAGAGAGGTCGAATACTAAAGCGGCGGCTCTAGGGCAGGGCAAATTTTTGCTTCCAGATCGCGACCACGTAAGCCAAAAACAGTCCAATAAAATAGCGCCCCGTGGTGCGACGCGGACCCACAGCGGCGAAAGCGGCAGTGGAACAGAATGGCGTAAATGTAATTTTTAAAAAGCTAAAAGGGCAAATTACACCTAGGTTTTGAGTTTAACGCTTAATAACGCACAGATTCACATTTTTAAAATAATAACATCGAGTCACTGAATTTTAATAAATTATTAAATGGATCCTTCTTTTTATTTTTCTATTATTAAAAAAATTTAAAATTACTATTTTACCCCCTTGCCTCTCTCTCCCTCCTCCCAATTCCGCACACGCGCGAGGTCGCAGCCGCTAGCGACTGTGCGACCAGCGCGAGTGAGCGGGATCGGGAAGAGAGAGAGAGAGGCGAGGGGGTATCCTCCCGATTTCGCTCCCGTGCATGGGCGTGGGCCGCGCAGCAGCCTTTGGACATGTCGCGCAGCCGCCAGACTCGCCAGCGGCCGCGGCCTCGCGCATGCTCGGGATCGGGAGGAGAGAGAGGGGCAGTAAAATGATAATTTTAAAAAATAATAATAAAAAAAATAATCTATTTGATAATTTAATAAAACTCAAAGATCTCGATGTTATAATTTTAAAAACGTGGATCTGTGCATTATTAAGCGTTAAACTCAAAGACCTGGGTATAATTTGCCCAAAGATAAATTAAAATCTTTAAGCACCTTTCTCTTTGACAATTCAAAATTAACTACATTTAATTTTAACTAAGCATTTCACATCATACATAAAATATAATATTAAAAATTAAATTTATTTCACATCCTACACAGATTACTAAAAATTAAATCTTATAAACAAACAGACCCTAAACGTTCTCGCAATTTCTTCCTCATCTCGCAAAAATCCTAATTCCTTCCATCTTCTTAATCACTTGACTCCCTATCTCACTCGCTACCTCGCATTCTTCCACCTGTAGAAACATTAATTTCTTCCGTCCTTTCAATCGCTTGACTCCCCATCTCACTCGCCACCTTGCCATCACTCCACCTACAAGATCCTCGCCATTGCTCACCGACAATTATAGAAAAAGGCAAGCTCATTTACCACCTCGCGTTAACTTTAATCGAATGTCATTCTTTCTATTTTCTTGTGGTGATAGTCTTGATGTTCTATTATTGCTCGATTGGAGGATGAAAAATTGAATAAAATTGTCAGTTCAAACTTAGATTTCACTGAAAAGATTGCTAGTAATGCAAGTAATCGGAACACCCAAGTTTACATTAATAGCGGAGAAATTATAAAAATCGAAGATAGTCTTTGCATATAATTATTTGTGCTATTTTTTTGATAACTTATTCATCATTTTATTTGATGCTTGATTTCATTATTTTTTGTGTTTTTATATGTTCTGTCGTGAGATTTCAAAGAACTTCATGAATATAATTATTGATTATATTTAATAGACAAAATTTATCATGTGCTCAGCCTTTTTATTTAACTTGTTTTAAGATATTTAGAGCTTGAAGTAAGAGTTTCATAACATATTTAATATAATTTGTAATACATATCAATAAGGTGTGTTTGTTTGTAAGGTTAAATTTAAGAAGGTTAAAATTAAATTTAGATAGAGATATTTTTTTATTAAAAGTTGTGAATGATGTGAAATAAAGTTAGTTATTATATTGGGATATATGAGGGATGTGATATAAAGTTAGTTATTATGTTGGAATATGTGAGGGATGTGATATAAGTTAGTTATTATTTTAGTAATATGTGTAGGATGTGAAATAAATTTAATTTTTAATATTAAATTTTATGTGTGATGTGATATGCCTGGTTAAATTTAAACCAAGTTAATTTTAAACTTCTAGACAAACGGGATAATTTTTATTTTTAATATTTGAATTTAAAATTTTTAAAGTCTCTATATTGATCTTATGCAAGTCTTATTTCAGAATGTTATAAGGATTAGAGGCAATATCATATTTCTTCTTTTTGAAATAAGAAATTAAGTATAATGTATTTTACATTGTGCTCGATAGATCTTTTTTGTCTATGGCTGAACACACTTATACTGTGTTTTTATTGCAGGAGTCGATCACCATAAGAAAAATATGCTATTTGGAATATAAATTCTTTTGAATAGTTATTTAAAACTTTCTTGATTATGATTAATGACAAAAATTTATTTACTATATTCACTAATTATGATCAAGCAATATTTAAAGTTGTGATGCCAAATATTAGACATCGAATATATCAATAGAAAGTTTCTTCAAAGCTTTTTACATTTAAAAACTATAAGAAGCTCAATAAATTATTTAAAAAATACATGAATTAGAGTGACATATAAGAAGAGTTTGAAGATACATGATGTAAAATACTTGAATATAGTGGGTTACAAGAAAATGAATAGCTCCGTAGCCTTTATGAGATAAAACACAAGTGATTTACAGTAATGAATAAAGATGTAATAAATCTTAGCATTTTATCTGCTCAATAGAATGAGAGCACTAATAGTATTTGTCATGAGATTTCTAAACCAGCCAATACTCTTACTGATTGCATCTTAAGTATGAAAAAAATTGTAGCTATATGATAACAAACTAAAGTTGAGAATGATTATAGGTGTAATCAAGGTACGATAATTCCTACAGTAAATAACTCTTCACTCCTTAAATAAGTTCTTAAAATCTATACTGTTAAATTTTCAAAAAATATTTGATTCCTATTTTATCTAAAATCTCTTTTGTCTCTTCAGGAATATTATTCTCAATTTTAATAAATACCTTGTTGATAGTCTAAGAAAATATTTGAATTGTATATATGATAATCATGCTTGTCCTTTTTCTACTTTTTCTTTTTATTTTTGTAACTCCACCGTGCAGCATATCTGCATATTTAAAATAAATAAAGATTAAATGAGTTATTACATTATGAAAAATATTAATTAATAAAAGTGTACATAATTTATATATAAGAACAAAATAAAGCTAAACTGATATACACAAGAACTACATTTTTTTGCTAAAGAACATATATTCAATGCAAGAAATGTAGGAGAAAAAAATATATATAGCAAAAACACGTTAAGAATTTCTTAAAATTAACATAAGTAATTAATTCACGTTTTTTACAAATTTAAAAAATAAAATTGTTTAAAAAAATATTTATTAAACATATTTAAAAATATTCGTTAAAATTTTTAATCAGTGAATAAAATATTAATTAATTAACTAACGTAAATTTTTAAAAATACTCATTTATATTTCCATTTAAAATATTCCTATCCCACTTATTCCCTTCAATTTAGAATATTTTAAATCCATATAAATTTATGATAAATTCTTAAAGTGAAATCAAACATTTAAATTTAAATCCGGATGAAATAATAAAATAACATTATTTTATATTATAATATTAAATTTTTTTATTTAAAAATTAAATTATTCTAAAAATTAATTCTAATTAAATAAAAAATTGATATTAATTTTATTTAATAGAGGGATGTATAATATAATATAATATATTTTTAATTATTGGGTAAAATTAATATTCAAAAATTTTAGAATATTCAGAGTTCGCCGAAGAAAGTCAGACAGAAACCACCTGTCACACTCCATGAACCCATTACTGATTACTCCCATCACCTACGTCTTCTTCCTCGTCTGGTTCAGCGAACAAATTTCTGAATTTTCTCTCCCCAAATCTCCTTCACTGTTCACTATTCCGACGACTCTCTCTCTTGCGCGCCCCTGCGCACCGTTGCAAATGTGCAGAATCCATGAAGAGGCAGAGGAGCTTCTCCATCAAAAACACGATACCCCTCTTCATCTCCTTCACCATCCCTTTCTCTGTTCTGCTGTCTTTTTGGGCTTTCGGCTCCTCTAACTCTGCTTCCTCTCAAACCCAACTCCTACTCAGCCCAGGCGGCCTTAAAGACTCAAAACCCGAGGTTTCTGCTTCTTCCGGTACCAACCTCTCCGTCGCCGAGCCAAAAGCTATGATCTTGATGGAAACCCATGGACCGGAAGCTGCCGTTCCCCCTAAAGCTTCGTATTCAGTAGAAGTTGGTCGAAATGGGGATTTTACTGATACCCATCTCAGCAACTTCACTATTTGGTCAAGTGAGAGCATGGGTTTAGTTGGGAGAAGCAATGGTTCCATTATTGGTGGAGCCTTCTCAATTTCTTCAAGCAATAGGACTATTTCTTCAATAGTTGAGGAGGTTGGAGCAGAAGCTTGTGATGTTTCTGATGGAAGATGGGTCTACGATGAGAGCTATCCCCTCTATTCAAGCGATTCATGCCCTTACATAGATGAAGCGTTTAGTTGTGAGGCCAATGGGAGAATGGACAGGGACTACATGAAATGGAGATGGCAACCAAATCATTGTAACATCCCAAGGTACAGCATTCTCACTTCTATATGCACAGTTTGGTTCAGGATTATAGGAAGTGAACTTAGTTTTGAGCTTAGTTACGCTTTAAGTGAAAGTTCATTTAGCTGTTAGTGTGACTACAACACTTTTGTCCTGTGTTTGATTGCTATCAAGATCAAATTTTGATTTAATGAATTCAGTGAGAGCATTTTCATAGTTCCTGCTAACATTGAGGGCCATTATGAAGCTGGAAAAGAACACACCAAAAATTTCATCTGGGCTCTAAGGTCGAGATCGTGTTTCATGAAGGTCCACAAATTTGAAATCCAAGTATCTGAGTCCTAGTTGGGCTTAGCTTTCATGGAGGTCCTCATTAACTTTCCCGTTAATTTTTGTTAAATGCCAAAGAATAATGCTATATAAAATAAATGTCGTAGAAATGAGGATGTTAAGGTGAATGCCTAGGTATACACGAAAGGATAGAATGAGAAATGAGTATATCTGTGAGAAAGCTGTAGTTGCAGCACTTGAGGTAAACTTAGAGAAAGTCAGCTTAGATGGTTGGGCATGTAAATCGTAAGCCGATTAAAGCTTCAGTTAAGAAAATTGAGTTATTAGATTTTGCCAATGTACAAAGAAGATGAGGGAGACCAAAGAACACATGACAAGAAACTATAATGTGTGATCTTACCTACTTAGACCTAAACAAAGATTTGTTAATTGATAAGAGCATAATAGAAACAATGAATTCATGTAGCCGACTCCACCTAGTGGGATTAATGCTTCGTTGTTGTTATACCAAAAAATAATGCTATATATCCTCAAAAATGACAAAAAATGTTCTAGGACCTTTGGACAATACCTTTATCAATTGCATAAGTACATTATTCACTAGACAATACACTAATACAATGGACAAAAGCATTATCCAAAAGTTCTTGAACTCTTTTGGACTGCTTTTTTTGGTGACTGTATTTTCCAATACAAAAATACCCTCATCTCCTCCACTCCCCTCCCCCCCTAAATGTCATTGGCTCCTTAGTTCTGCTCATGCTCTTTCTTTCTCGACTTGACCAACTCATCCCCTTCCCTCCTTATTGTGAACCTCCGCCAACATTTCCTTCTTCCTGTGGCCCTTCATCATGTTATCATGGCCAAGCAGGTTTTTTTGAAATGAAAGGAGCTCTCGCACATTGTGGACCTCTTAGCTTTGTCAGCATTTCGCTTCATCTCCATTCCACCCCTCTATCCATGTCTCCCACCCTCTAGTATCCTTCCTTTCTTGGCTGCTAACCCTAGTCCCTATTCTTTGGACTAGTTAGCCTATTGCTCTCCTTGACCTGGTGGTGTTGAAGGTGTTAGGGGAAGAAGCTCTCCTTGTAGAACCATCCCACCTCTAATAGTTTTTGGCAAGGTTGCTGGCAATGCTCCCATGGAGAGGAAAAAATCCTCCGTTTTCTCCTTGACACATGGAGTTTCTTCATTCACTGGAGACCATGCTTTGTCTCCAATTTCAAACTCCCAAGCCCTATAGCCCTTGATACTTGATTCTCATCAAAGAAAGCTTGGGTTTTTACTGAAGGAGAAGCACTGAACGACAATGGTAAGACTTCGGTAGTTAGGAAAGATTTTGACCCATGCCAGTTACTTGTAGCCCAACATGCCTTTTGTAGGATCACTAGATTTGAGCTGGAAGTTGATGTAGGAGTTGCAGATGGATGAAGAGTGCTAATTGGAGCTTCCCATTGTGAATGAGGTTTGGATTTTAGTGTCAGAGAGACAAAAAGTTTAGATTAGTGATAGGGTGGTGGTTACAATAGAGGGCTTGGTATGAGAAAGAGAGGATGAGGATATTTTGGATACTTTAACAAAAATTAAATGGAAAAAATAACAGACGGATCTCTGTGAAAATAAAATCAAATCTCATGGACTTGGATGAAAGGATTTCGAATTTATGGAATTCCATGAAACTAGGGTCCAACCTCAGGGACCAGATGAACTTTACCTAAAAGATTTTTTTTTTTTTTTGGAAATTATGAAATTATGCTTGGATTAAAAGTGGGATGGGGTTTTAATCGCCAACTAAATAATATAAATCGTAAGATTAAGGTTTGCAATTTGCAATAATTTGAAATTCGCTGTTTATATGTTTAGGTTCAACCCTCTCAACTTCCTGGAGTTGATCAGAGGCAAAAGGCTGGTTTTTGTTGGTGATTCGATTAATAGGAACCAATGGGAATCCATGATGTGTTTATTAAGGATAGCAATTGCAGATCCTAACCGGGTATATGAAGCTCGAGGCCGAAGGATTACAAAAGAAAAAGGTGTTTACAACTTCAAATTTGTGGTATGAATGTTAAACTCTTCTTTTGAAGTGTCCTGGGGGGGTAAATCACTGATTGTTTTTGGTTTGCTGGGTTGCAGGATTACCAATGTAGTCTTGAGTTCTATGTGTCTCATTTTCTGGTTCACGAGAGCAAGGCGAGGGTAAGGCGAAAGAGAGTCCAGACTTTGCGAATCGATACTATGGATAGAAGCTCATCAAAATGGAGAGGGGCTGATATACTGGTTTTCAATACTGGACACTGGTGGCATCATTACAAAACTAAAGCTGGGTGAGCGCAGTTTCTTCATCTGTCACACTAAATATTAGCTTCTTTTAAAGATATATGTAGCTGGAAATGAGAAGGGCATCATGCTTCATAAATCATAAAGGAAAAAAGGAATAAGAAATATAATTTATGAACAATATTTGAGGCCTTACACTACTGAAAGATTCCACATGATTTTTTTTTTCTTATGCATTTGATAGAAAACATTCAGAAATATGGCAATTAACAAAAAAGGGATTTGCATACAACATGCTATTTGTATATATGCATGTAAAAATAAAGTCATTGATTGATACTAGTGGTGGCAAACGGACTGAACCGGATTGGAACTGAATCTGTAGGTTCCGCTTCTGTAATTTGGTGGAAAGTGATTTTGGCGAAACTGGTTCGAACCAGGGAACCAGAGATTGATCCTATTAGTTGAAGAGCTTAATCCTTATTAGTAAAAAAATAAGTTGTTTGTTAACATATTTCAATCCTAATAGTTAAAGAGCTTGTTGGTCCTATTCCAACTTCATCCACCTTAACAACTAACAAGTATTTGACTGTTAAGCTTAATTCATTGCTACTTCTTTGGTTTGATTGTAATAATTTGTCTCAATTGTCTTATCTTCTCGTTACACCCAGTTCCCTAGGTAAAGCAGGCTAACAGCTTAGCTTGTTTTAAGACTATTTTGGGCATGCTATGGAAATTTAATATTTGCCTTGAGATGTATGCATGACTGAAAATAAAATTTATACCTGAAACAAAGTAGATTTTTTATAAGCTAATGTGCACATTTTGAAGAGAGAAAAAAGGCTAATGATATTGCTTCCTTATGGTTCTTTCACAAGCTATTTTCTTTATCATTTATTTCATGGATTCATAAGAACATGACTATGCTCATTCCTCTTGATAAACAAAACCATAATATTTTCATGTTAAACTTTGCACGTCTAAGTTCATTAAAATTTCATTCTTGGCTTCCCCAACAGAGTGAATTACTATCAAGAAGGAGATAAGGTCCATCCCCACCTTAACGTTTCAGTTGCTTTCAGTAAGTCTTTCATGACTTGGGCTTCGTGGGTCGATCAAAACATCGACCCGAATAAAACCCGAGTTTTCTTTCGAAGTTCATCACCATCACATTTCAGGTCAGCGTTCATTTTCTATTCCTCTTCCAAGAGAAATAATGAATAATTTTCTTACTGTGTCTCTATAAATGCTTCCAGTGGTGGGGAATGGAATTCTGGAGGTCACTGCAAAGAGAGCACAGGACCCCTGAATTTTACTATTGTACCAAGTACTCCTGAGAAGAACTTGATCATAGATCAAGTCATCAAGCAAATGAAAACTCCTGTGATAATCCTCAACATAACAAGTTTATCTGGGCTTAGAATAGATGGGCATCCATCAATTTATGGAAGAAAATCTGGAAATCAACCTTCATTAAGCTCTCAGGATTGCAGCCATTGGTGCCTTCCAGGAGTTCCTGATACTTGGAATGAACTTCTGTACTATTATCTGCAAATCAGCCATAGATAGTAATTTATGACAAAGGCTTTAAAGGGAGTTTCACTAACATGTAACCTGAGAAAGCTTACTTGCAATGGGGATGATTTTGTGTCCATTTTTCAATATTTTAAATTGCTTTTTGCCACATTTTCATGAAGAATCTGCCACCTTCACAGTTGAGATTTGGTTTCGATCAGGAAAAAAAATGCATTTTATGGACAACAGAATTTCCTGCAAGACAGATCAGGCTCTATATGCTGTTGTTTTTTACTTGGAAAATTTATTAAGATAATCAAGGAAACCGAATTTATTTCTGTTTATGTGTACATTTTCATATACATTATTTTGTTGAATTAGAAACACACATTCTCGTTTATTTTCTGTAAGATATACACAATATTTAAACAGAAACTACAACTTATGCGATTTTCTTAGCGCGATAATGGGAAACTGAGGAATCATCTCTCCTAGATCCCTCTGGCTTCCTTGCCCATGCAGGTGCCTGATCAGGTCCATAACGGTAGTCATAAAAGAGCTCCTCACCTGCTTCAATATGCTCTTTAGCATAAATTCCGACCCGATGATCTCCAGCCACCAGCATCACCTGAAAAGTTACAAGTTCATAGAAGCAGAAACATGCTTTTTCAGCTCGAGTAAGTTAATGGGTGCAATGTACCTTTGCATAGCAATTAGGATTGGATGAATGATTTGCAAACTTCAGTTTGTCGCCTTTCCGATAAGCATCCAATACAAACTGCATTTAGACAAACTATAATTTCACACAACTGAATCAAGCTGCCAATATGTTCTACAACAACAACACTAACAACCACTAGATAAGGTCAGCTACATGATCTTGTGCTTCCATTTCACTCCATCAAATAATGTCTTATTTAACTTCAAGTATGTAAGATTGTTCCTTATAATTTTTTATTATTTTTTTAGTCTTCCCTCTTTTTATATGAGCAAAATAAAATAATTCTCCTTATTGGAGCATCTTTCGACTTATAATTTATATGTATAAACCATCTACAAATAATAAATTCAGCTGTAAACTAAAAACGAGTCAATAGACATCAAACTTCATATCCAGGTTATTTTCAATCTATAAAGCATCAATACTCCATGAAGTCTAACGTATCCGTATTTGATACTGAAACTCCCTGATACTTCATCAATACGTATCTAATTTGTCACGTAGCGTATCAATTTTTATTTTTATTTTTAAAAAACTTCAATATTTACCGGATTTGCTCGATATTTATCCGATACTTATTCGATACTTTTAATTAGAGAAAAAATATTAAAATAGTAGGTCTCACCCACACGATAAAAAATAAAAGAGCTCACGTAATTGTGATCATATAAAGTTTTGCGCATGCAAGTGCTTTAGCAATACAAAAAAGATTTGGTATCTACAAGCAGCTGTATCATCTACTTTAGTTGTTCTATTTTTATGGTCTTACAAATACTGGTATTATTTCTGCTTTTTCTACCTCAACTGCTACCGTTTTTGCTTCTGTTAAACATCAATTACTTTTTTTTAACTTAATCAAACTAATATTACGAAAAAAATAGGACTTTGATCTTTTTTATTTTATCTATTTATTTAATTAAAAATTCAGAGAAATGAAAACATGTATCTACTTTGATCAAGTCAATATACCTCAGTTTATGTCATAGATCTATATTATTATCAATTATATCGAATTTGTACTGAGCTAATTGATTTAAATTAAAACCGAAACTAATCTACTGATATATGTGTGTATATATATATATATATATATATATATATATATATATATATATATATATATATTTAAACTCTCATCTCACTTAGACAAATTGGAAAGTAATTAAACAAATTTTATGAAATTATTTTAATTTAAGATTTTTTTTGAAAATTAATAGTTGTTAAAGAATATTTTTATTTTTTCAAGTTGAATTATCCATAATATTTTTTTAGTGATATTAAGAACGTTTGAAAAAAAAAATTAATTTGAAGAAAATTTAAAAAATATTTTTGAAATTCATAGCAAAAAGATTATAAATCATTCTGATTTAGAGTTAAACTTTAAATATGAGAATATGACATATTATACACATATAATAGTTGTATTCTGACATATCTGTATCCTAATTTTTTTTAAGTTTGACATAGTGTCGTATCTATATTGTATCGTATTTGTATCGACATATCGCACTCATGTTTCATAGTTTTCAATCTACCCCTCCATCTCTTATTGTCGTGACTTACTCTTCACAATTACATACAAGAATCTCTAGATGATGGACAATAGAAAAGTAAATTTGTGTGCATTAATGCTCTTTAGATTTTCTAAGGTGGGAACCTCATAACAGTAAGTACAAATAAAAAGAACTCGAGATCAAGAGCCAACTTAACACAAACTACATTGTCTCTAGAAGATATAATGACAATTTCCAAAAAATAGATATATTGTCATACTCACCTGATCATTTAAATCAAAAAGGAAGGACGAGTTTGCTCGATCATAGATCTTCCCACGTTTATCTGCTTCCTTGTGTGAAATTAACTCGCCAGTGTACTCGCCAAGATAATCGTTTTTGTTAACAGGATTCTAAAGCAGCATAGGAGTGTCATCACTTATCACAATACAATAGTATACAAATAAAAATCTTTTGCAAAAATAAAAAAAGGAAAAAAATATACTTTTATAAATGCTCCCCATCCAGCAACGTCAGACCTTGCCAATAAAATCTGTATCATGTATAGGAGATAGCATGTAATATTATCATAGATGAAATATAAAGCACGCATTAAAAAAATGTAGCCTCACTCTTTGTTGCTGCTTTAAGAGGAGCTTCATGTTTCCACACTGATATCCATCACCTCGAGATAATGGTTCACCTAGTGAGCCATCTCCACAACTATAAATAATCATTGTTAGGATAAATAACCTTTTGGTTGGTAAAAATGCTAAAATGACAAATTTTTTTTTTTTAATATTTCAATAACAATGACAGACAGGTTTACGAACCCTCATTTTAGTCAATAGCAAACATCAGTCAACATATCTTCAAATTTTCTACTTTATTTAATAATGTAACGTGACCTGAAAATGCATGTTGTTTCATCTGTTTCAAGAGAAATCTATTACATGCAACGACTTAATTTAGTTTGGAGTCGGTAATATTCAGCAACAATCATCTATTATAAGAGTTTGACACTATTTTCGTAAAATTTTTCCTAATTGTTTTTGGTGCATAAATACATGCAATAAACCCATCACGATTACTAAACAGACCAAGGACACGACCAAAGAGATCGCTTCTAAAAGGAGGAAGCCGTATATTCTTCTCCGTTCTCCTTTTTTAAGCCTAGAAATTCCAATGTCTGGGTCAAGAATTATATAATAGAGTATATTTAGGAACAGATTATAATAAGTTTCCTCATTGTGAAAGATTATGCACTGAATATAATACAAATTGTAACCAAAAGATAATAATAAAGATATCATGATTTGGAAAAATAATTATCAAAGCAACATCTATACAATGCTTTGTTTAGATTTTCCCCTTTTGAAAATCATACTTACATCATCATTCATTACTATATCCTCAATAAGTAACCAATTCATTCGGTAAAATTTCAACTAAAAATTTTAATGGAAGTAAACATATCCAACGTCTCACAAGTTTTTGAACTGTGTGGAAAGAGGAAATGAAGGGGAAGATGGGATTTTGGAACATAAGAATGAAGAGAGAGGGAGAGAGGGAGAGAGGAAGAGAGACTGCGGCCCTTAGTATAAATAACACATGCATCTAGATGAAAGCAATGATAAGCCATTTCTGGTTTACCTAACCCAACAATTTCGGCAGACATCGGGATCACATTCGCGTCCAGCAGCAAAACAAGGACATTGCCGGCTTCTACACTGGCTCTTAGCACAGTGGCACCCTCTAAAGCGATTTTTGCAACTCTTGGAACACCTGAAAAATCAGAAAAATATTCTATCTACTTCAAGAAACATATTCATGAACTCCGTGAAACAATGCATTCCAAATCCTTATAGTGGATAGAAAAGAATCCAGAACTGCTTCAGGTTACAAAGAACAACTTTGTCAAGTTCAAGTTATTTCCCATCTCAAGAAACAAAGATCTAGAGAAGAAAAAAGTGAGTGTTTAGCTTGCGTTGTAAATTAAATTAGATGAATTATGTTTTGGCAGGTACCCGCAATACTTTTCGCAACAAGTTCCATTTTCCATGCAAGTGCATTGTTTCCCACATATTTGCTGGCAACCACATGGAGTATATTGCTTGCACGGTTGTTGCTTCCCATCACCTATTCTTTTTCGAATAGATGGATGACCAGCAGATTTCCACGTATACTTCAGCTTCTTAGCTCTGCCCCTTTTACGCCACACCCTAGTCCTTAAAGGTACATCTTGCTCCTGTCAAAAAAGCACTGCATTGGTAAGTGGTGTGGACATCTCTACTATTGACTACTTAGACTATGTCATCTCATAAACGTCTGGACATGCTAGTGCTGATAACAAACTCGTTTACATATGCCATAAATAATTCAAGAAGCTGAAACACATCCATGTTAATTACGTGCAAAAAATAAAACGGCTATGATTGTACCCAAATGGCATTAGTAAATGATCTCAAGATAGAAAAACCTTTACAAAGTAGCATTAGTAAAAGAAAGAGGTTTCTCATGATAAAGAACAACAAAGAAAATCCAGATACAGAAATTTCATTTCTCCTCTCCGTTCAGCTATCTCTTTTACATGCTATAACAAAAACAATAAGCATCAAGTAGGAAATACAAAACTTCATATAAAACATAGGGATAGGATCCCATAATTTTTTGTTCCTGGAATCTTTTAAATTCGTGTTTTAAAGAAATGCATAACTGTACATCCTCTATTTCAGTTCAGCCAACTCAAGCAAGCCATACCCATCAAAAAAAAAAAAAAAACTCATACAAGCCATGAAGAAAAAAAACAGGTGAAGAGTGTAAATGTTTGAAGAGATATAGCACCTCAACAAATGCAAAATGAATCAGATAGAAAACAATTCAATATGAGAGACTCAGAAGTAACTGTGGTTTACATTGTCACATCTTCCACTGTTTTCCAAGCATGAATTAGACAATAAAGGTCTGCTCTGCAGTGAAGCCCCACCATTAAACATGTATTTTGATACCTCCACACAAGTCTTCATGCCAGAAAGAAGATTTCTTGCAATGAGGCAACTGCAAAGTTAAAATAAACAGGTAAACTGCAGCGTTCAAGTTCCAATTGAGTAGCAGGAAAAACTACAACAGATTTCAAATTTAAATATGCGTAATTTCATTGGTGCAGAAGCAATCTATATCTTCCTATTGTCAAAAGACAGAATCACACACACAAGCCTACGACCTAATCAAATTACAGATTTGGATCTCAAATGTTCAAATTTACATGTAGACCCCTCAAATCTTTTAAACACCACAAACGGCACACCCTGTAGTTAATCTCCATCTCAAATTTAATGGAATATGCAAAATATTTCTTTCAGTTGACAATCGCCATTGTCATCAATGCACCGTTATCAGTCTGTCATCACTGAATCGTAATCTGTGGCCATTGACACATACAACACCTCACAAGTGAGCTCACAATTTGTTAAACCCAGCTAATTTGAGTTTGCCACATGCGGTACCCTGCAGAAAGAGAGCATATTTGTGGTGCTTAAAAGAGATTTTTTTTTGAAATTTTTTCCCATGAAAAGTTGCTTAAAAGAGATTTGGTCCACCAATTTGAATATTGGGGTCCAAATGTGAAAGTTCACTAGGTTTGTGTCCCATGATTTAAGACATATTTGTAACAAACACTTGGATAGCTACCAATTAACCACCAATACAAAAAATGTGTACCCTCACAAAGCTCTGTTAATTTTTTTTTTTTTTATATTGCAACCAAAACTATATACTTTTAGTTAGAAGTGAAGCACCTGTTTTTCCCAAATATTTCCACGCCCTTCAAGTAAAGATCTTTCTCCATTATACTCCAACCTTTCGCTGGCTCCCTTGTGGAACTCAATAAGCTTCTCACCGGGAAAAATTCAGTCAGCTTCTTTCCTTTGTCCTTTCTGTTTTTACCATGGTGATCAGTTTTAGAGGGATGTTTAGTGGAATCCAAGGAAGGTGCAAGAATTTGGCATTTGGAATCGGGAATTGAACAGATACTTGAGTCTAACATAACTATTTCTTTACTTGGTGGAGACACATCTGATGTCGATTGTTTTTTCTGCTTTTTATCGGCGGGACCAACATCTGCTCCAAAGGTAGAATTGGATTTACCATCAGGCACATTATCATGCTTTAAGATCTTGCGCTTACTGACATTACCTACAGATTCTGATTGAAGATCACCAACACCTGCTTCTATTTCAAAAGAGGAATCAAGAGTGCTACTTCGATTATTCTCAACAGTCTCTGAAGTAACAATAGTCAGTTTATCCACATGAGAGCATAGTCCCTCAGAAGTTGCTAGGTTTGCAATATCATCCTCATCGGGATTTGAATCTTCAGATTCCAAGGGAAATGCAACTTCAATGTTGTCTGCCTGGTTTGAATCTTTAGGTTGAATCGAACTAAAGCTTGGGATGATATGGCTCGCTCTGACATGTTCTCTTACCTGCAAATTAATATAGAACTTCCATAAACAAATTTCACACAGATAAGGAAACTTGTTATAATACAAAAATACAGTGATTATGAAGCCACTCATCAAGTCAGACAAAAATCAGAAATACAAACAAGGGAACATTCAAGAACTAAGGGACATGTGGCTTATCATAGAAGATATACTCTCAGATAGCACTCCTCACTGCAGGGATTTTTATTTTCTTCAAGATCATTTCCATATGGCTGCTTTTCACTCTGCCATGCAAAAGGCTTCTATTAAACCAGCAAACACTTGATTTCTGCTGCAAATAACACTTTTCAGGATAACTCACTGGGAAAGCAAGAGTTTGAGAACAACCGTGAAGACGACAATCAAACATCTGAAGCATTATTTACCATTGATGAGCAATATTGTTCAAACAAAATAAGAACACATATTTAACACAATAAGCTTGTGTGGAGATTACCAAGCAACGTCGACAGAAAAGATTATCGAAGGAATCCAAAGCTGCATTAAGCGTCTTATCAAGCAATGACTTGGACTCCAATCCACTGGGAGATTCAGGCTTTTTATTATCTATTTCCTGGTATTTTTCTAGAAGTATTTCACATCTTTCCTGCACATGCACATCTTTGATCACAGAAATGAGCTAACAGGAAAATAACAGATCTAATCCAAGCAATGTCAACACAAACTTCAGAAAAAGGAATCATGCAGCATATGATAGTCGGTATTTTGATAAAGCTTGTCATAATGACAACTTGGAAATTAAAATCATATGAAAATTACATCCCATGTACAATGCATGGGACAAAATTGTGGCATATATGTAACAAATGCTGTAATTTTTATAAGATTTTAGTGGCTAATATGTAATATTAAAATTTTGGGTGTCAATATGTAAAATGTCTAGATTTTAAAGGTATCTATGTGATTGCCCCCTTTTGTTTTTATTATATAGAAAAGGGTCCTTATGCCAAAGGCTTCCTGCTTTGTGAGGCTCAGGGGAGGTTAGTCCATTACATAGCCTTCCCTTTATCTTCAATAAAGAGGATGTTTCCAAGACTTATCTTCAAAATTCAGGCTTTTTATCTTTTTCCAGGTATTTTCTATAAGTATTGCACGTCTTATCTGCACACAAACTTTAGAAAAATGCATTGTTCAGCATATGATGGTATTTTGATAAAGCTTGTTACTAATGATAACTGGATAATCGTGATGATTGCGGTTAAAATAGAATGTTATGCTGTAGGTTTTTTTATATAAAAAGGGTGTCCCCGCGCCAAAGGCTCCCTGCTTTGCAAGCTCGAGGTTGGTTAGTCCATTGCACGTAGCCTTCCCTTTGTCTTCAATAAAGCTTGTTTCAATTATTAAAAAAAAAACACATGACAATCCAGCTACCTCAATTTCATCTGGTGTTGCATCAATGGATTGACACAGAATGTGCATAACATCTTGATTTAGCCCATGCTCCTGAACTACCTTCCTGAAATAATGAAACTGAAAATCTAAATTGCTATGCATTCTTCCTAAAAATTCTAAGAATTTCAGATAAGGAGTGTAAAATAATTGTAATCTCCTTTCTTCTTTCTGTTAAATTCATCTAAGATATTTTTTATACTCAATCCTAAGTAATATAAAAATTCCCAAAAGAAGATCAGTTCATAAACAAAGCTAAGTAGATAATGAATTGATATTTATTTTAAAACAATCTATCATGTGACTAATAATCCTACAGATGATGGCAAATGTTCTGGCTATTTGATCAGGGCTTTGAGGACTTGCAGTCATAGCTAAGGCAGCTCTCTTTCTTAAGATCCTGTATCTTTTATATAATAGACCTATTTCGTACATTCAAAATGTGACTTGATCTGATCAAGATATAAGTTTCGTCAACTATGTATTAATAGTATAGTTGGCTTCAGACTTCTTTTGATCTGGTAAAATATAACTTATAATATTTGGCATGAAATGGCTAATAGTTGGCTATTCATTTTGACCGTTTTCTTAATGTTTTCATAATAGTGTGTAGAACTTTTATGCACTAGTTACGGTAAGATTCTAGCCTAGTCCGCCACAAGTAAATAACCTCACGCTATGACTAGAATAGAAATTTGAACACTCTTCTTTGTCTTGATCACACACACGACAAATTGAGCTTACCACAACATTTGGTCTTCTCCTTCAGTGAAGTCATGTTTCTCATCCTCTGCTTCTACAAACTCTCCTTCACTATCACTGCATATTAGTGTTTCATTTCCATGCGGATCATAATAAATCTGCCTCCTTCCTAGAACAGATTGATCCTCTGCCATTCTTTGATTCCTGTACAGTCATTTCAGTATAAGATATAGACATGAAGTAGGAAATTAATCAACAGAGCTGAAAGAAAAACAAAGAATAATAACAAAAAGCTAATTACATGGTATGATGCCACTTTTCAGAATGTAATGCAAATTTTATTGTGTTCTTCTAAATTCGTCTCAATGAACAAAGCGCAAGCTTCTTCAGATAAAACTTAGTACAAAGAAAAAGACAAAAACGACAATGTAATAAATTTTTAAAACTATTTTCAACAAACAAAAATATACATCACATTGCATTTGTTAACTAATATTCTCCATTAACTCTCAGCCTTACACATGGTATGTTGGAGATTAAAAAACACACAAGAACTATTACATGTGTCCCACAAGTTACTTGTATCTCATAGTCAGTTTCCTGGATAGAAATCACAGCTCTCAAAACATTTTAACAAAAAGGAATGAACAATCATCTTCTTCATTTCTAGAACTAAGCTTACAGGTCTCCTATTTGTAACTATAAATAGCAGTTACTCAGCAACTTCGAATAGTTCAAAAACTCTTTACTAAAAGAAATTGATGCATCTTAAAACTACCAACTGTCGGTGTCATGTTTTTTTCCTTTCAGTGTTTTCATGTAAAAACTTAGATTCGCGTTTTGTTCGTAAACTCATAATCTCATATGTTCAATGACTGTTGATGAAATTTAGGGTCGACAGTAAGTTGCTTATGTTGACAAACTGCAAGGAAGCCATTGTTCTATTGCCTCTTTCCTTCAAAGTGCCGGTGCACCCTCATACCCCATCATCACAATGATGCTGTTAATGATCAGCTTTTGCTAGTGAGATTCAGGTTCCACCAGTGAACCAACAACCAACTCCTCCTATAGTGCATGTCTGCAAAGTTCCTTTCCAGCTTTCCTGTAGAGGGATGATTTCTTAGATCGCATGAAGGTCAAGATCAATGACTTCATCTAACAGCAATTGCACCTCCCACTAATGTCTAATGACGAACATTCATCTTTTTCATTTCTACAGGTAACCTTTCGAGTGTTCTATTTGTAATAACACCAACCTCATCAAAGTCCTCTTCAACTGGTTCCAAAACTTTACACTCAAAAGAACTTAATGCATCTTAAAACTGCCAACTCCAGGTATCATGGTCTTTTCCTTCCAGGTTTTCCACGTAAAAACTTTTCCAGCACTTTCATCTTTAAATTTCATGCTTTGTTCGTCCACTCGTAATCTGATACGTTAATTGACTGTTGATGAAATGTACAACAATTTGGTGCTCCTGTTCTCTTTTCTTTTCCTTAAAATGATATGCACGCCCTCTGATGGAGAGCCAACACCCATCACCACAACAATGCTGATGATTAGACATCTTTTACTAGCAAGGCTCAAATTCCACTAGCGAACCAATAACTGACTTCTCCTATAGTAGTGCTCTCTACACATCTGCAAAGTTCCTCTCCGACTTTCCCATTGAGGGATGATCTCCACAATCAATAATATATGGCCCAAATGATCACAACGTTCATGCCAGCAATATCCAGATGAACGCAACAATATGCAATCCTTTGCAAATAGTAATGACCAATCGACATCCATGACACCACATGTGGCAGACCATCCGGTCATGACTACATCGCCATGGCCCCCAACCCCACAACTAGTAGCATATCAACCTCCATTGGCAACACCTTAGCTGAATGCTGCTCATCTGCCTATTAGTATTCCACCTCTTACGCCAGCTCCCACAGTGGCCCCTACTCCTTTGTCCAATTATAGCGAATAAGCCTGTGCTGCAAAAGGAAATTCATTCTGGAGTTGGAAGCTAATTTCCATCTAGTTCCAGCTATGTAGTAAGTAGTCTATCACTCCTTTCATAAAGACACTGCAGCAGCTCTGCTTCTCACAAATTTCAACATAAAAAATTTAATGGCTACAATAGAAAGTTGAGTCCCTAACATGTTCAGTGGCTTAAATCCGCTTTACTATTATTTGCTCCTCTCATCGATGCCATGAAGTGCCAATTCTTGTCAATACATTCAAGGACGCAACACTTAGTAAGTCAACAAGCTCTCAACTAGATCAATGCACAGCTTCACCAAATTCTCTAGGAATTCTACACCAAGTTCCTAGCCCCTAAGAAGGCTACTTAAATAGGTTTTACCATGACTTAGTTTTGAAAAGGAAAAACTGAGTCTTCAAAAATGTCTATTGGTTTTTTGACACCAAGCAAAAAACCAAGGACCCAGATGTCCTCTATTGAAGGTAAAAAAATGCGAAAGCTTCTTTAGGTCATCGACCAATTCTTCGCCAACCTACTTCAAGGATGTACCGCAAAAAATCCAAAGACAACGCTGTTGAAGCCATCAAATAAGCCTTCTCAAAAAATGGTCAAATCTTTTCGAGAAAGGTTCTCAACTCCTCAACTCCAAGAACAATAGTCCTAGCTTTAATATCAACCACAAAGGGGATATTTATAATTATGAAATGAGGCATGCACTGAACAAAACACAGCAGAACATATTTACTATGGTTTAACAATCTAAGTCTACACACACTTCCACCAATCAACACCAATTTGAAACCTGCCCATATCTGACTAATTTCTGTGAACTCCACAAAACTATGGTAAATAGTTGCACCATTGTAAGAACTTTAAGGCAGCAGTAAATAGGCTTGATGAAGGGAACTTTCATGAATTCTTTGAGTAGAAGACTCGAAAGGTTTAACAAATCGTTTTTGACACCCCACAGGAACAAAGGTAGCTCCAGTAGCCCGTGGATCATCCCTGATGCCACCATCGCAAGTATCTCCAATGACCACTCCCTCCATCCTACAGTTTTTGGCTATGATCTGTGAATAGAAGGCACTACCCTTTATCATATCCTGTTTTCCATACCATAGCGAGAAATGTTAATTCAATCCCAACCATGCTAGCTTTATCCTTCATCCCTGAAGATCTTCTTGCCAAAAAGAATGCTTATGATGACCGCACAATTACCATGGTAGAGTTATAGAATTAACATCTATTATCTTCTCATAGATATAAGGAGATTAGTTGGCATAGCTATTAATTCACCATTCTGCATATTACGAATAACACCTGCTTTCTTCGGCAAAGACCATCTTAGGTTTCTCTGGAGAAATACTTTCGTCAATCAGATTTCTCTCTTTGCAAGAGGTGTGTAAAAATACCTGAAGAACCAAAACCGAACAAGTACCGAATCGAAACAGACCAATTCAGTTCAATTTTGGTTTTAAAATTTTCAGAACCGAATGACTCAGCTCGATTCTCTATTCTAACATTCAGAAATTGGAACTGAACTAAATATTCAATTTAATAATTAGTAACTATTAATAATTGAATGCTGATCTACAGAAAAAAATATATAAATAAAATAAGTGTTGTAGAAATGAGGATGCTAAAGTATACGTGTGGGTATGTACGAAAGGATAAAATCAAAAATGAGTATATTCGTGAAAAAGTTGGAGTTGCATCAATTGAGGATAAACTTAAAAAAGGTCGGTTTAGATGGTTTGGACATGTAAATCGTAGGCCAATTAAAACTCCAATTAGAAAAATTGAGTTATTACATTTTGCTCACGTACAAAGAGGAAAATGGAGACAAAACAAGATATGGAAAGAAACTATAAGGAGTAAATTTACTCACTTAGATCTAAATAAAGATTTATTAATTGATAGAGCGCAATGTAAACAAATGATTCATATAATCGACCCCACCTAGTGAGATTAAAACTTGATTATTATTATTGTACAATATATAAATTGAATTTTTTATTTTATTACCATAAAATAAGTCTATAATATTATGAAAAAATTAAATATATTATTTTATTTATATTTATTAATACTAAATTGAAAATTTATTTTTTTTTATTAGTATTGTTATAAAGATTCTGAGATAAAGTATTGAAGAAAAAATAATAAGTCAAAATCCTATCCTCGGACTTGATGGTAGAATCTTAAAAATGAGAACAGATGTTATTTAACAAGGAGGTTCTACAACTTGGGCAGTGGAACATTAACGGAAAAACTGATCTTATATGATTGACGGTTACTAACCGCATCCGTAAGGTGACGAAGGATGAATTGGGAGAATCCGAAGGAATAATTTTAAATAATAAAGATGCTTGGTGGTGAAAAAATGATGCATAAAAAAATTAAATAGAAGAAAATTTATTATAAAGATTGTTTTAAAAATAAGAATAATAATAAGTGAGAAAAATATAAAGTGACTTGACGAAAATCTAAAAAAACAGCCAGCAATGTAAAAAATATGACTCTTGAGGACTTATATAAGAAACTAGACACTAAAGACATAATTTGGACATATAAATTCTAGGCCAATTGAAGAAATAGTTAGAAAAATTAAGTTATTGAATATTGCCCACATATAAAGAGGTAGAGGAAGACTAAAGAAGACATGACAAAAAATTATAAGGAGTGATCTTACTGACATAGAATTAGATAAGAATTTGTTAATTCATAGAGCACAATGAAAATAAAAGATTCATGTAGCCAACCCCAACTAGTGGGATTAAGGCTTAGTTGTTGTTATTGTTGTAATACTGTTATTTTATTTTCATGATCTATATTACAATGTAACACCTTAGTTAAATTATGTAACTTTCATTAAATAAATATTTTTTATAATTTATTAATTTTATTATATTTTTATCATTATTAATTTTCCTAAAATAAATACATGGTAAAACTTTCACTCAAATTTTATTGATGCATTGTAATGATAGTTATAATTCATAGTATTTAAAGTCCTTTCGCTATAAAATGAATTCTAGAATTATCTCTTAATCTATTATTCAATAAGAGTAAAAATTGGTACTGAATCAAACCTGAACAAAATTGGTTTGGTTTGGTTCGATTCCATTCCCAACATGGTGGAACTGACCTTGGTCGATTCAGGTGTAAGTTTTACCTAGGACCAATCCGAACCGACCGAGATGCACCCCTACTAGGGGTGGTAAAACAAGTTAACGGGCCAAGTTCGACTACAACTCAAATTCAACCCGACCTGAATAGCTCAAACCATTTATAAAAATGGTTGAAATCAATGACCTGAACCTGACTCGATTAATAAACGGTTCGATTCAACCCGCCAACCCAACCCAATTATAGAACAAATATTGATAAATAAGTAATTCGAACCTAACCGATTTAATTAATGGGTCAAAAGTCATGACTCATACTCGGAATTTTCGATTTGGGTTCGAGTCAGGGTCAGGTTTGGGTTGGATCATATATCAGCATTTCCCAATGATATTTTCAACGCTCCATCTTTTCCTCAAATTTCCAACTCCTAGAGATAGTCATGATCCGCAGAGACATTGGATGTCAAGCTTGCATCTGCTACAACTACTTTATTCAAATGCATACCAATTAGTATGACTCCCTCTGTCACTAAAGAAGGCAATATTTTTGCTCCTGTTGAGAGAGAAGATAACACTAACAATGAAACTCTTTCTTTTTACCTCAATGTGTTCGTTCCGGAAACCAAGACATGCCAGCTCTTGATAAGGAAGTCACAAAACATAGATTCAGTATTCTTCCGAAGACTCATCTTTTTTAACAAAAGAAGTGGAACTTCGAAGGAGAGTGGCAGCCGACAATTAGGAAAAATGTTGAAAAACTCCTTCGAGAAGTCCAACACCTAGGTTGGCTTTCCAATGTTATTCTCGTAAATAAGAACAATGAAAATGATGCGTGTGAGTGAATTTTACAGACTTAACATGCTTTTTCCGGCTATCAGCGAATCAAAATGATCAAGGAAGACAAAGAGAAGACTATATTCATTAGTAACAATCTACTACAAGGTAATACCATTTGGCTTAAAGAATGCACTACTATCAATAACTCATCAGCTTCATCTTCAAAGAGTAAATAGACTAAACCTTGAAGCATATATTGACAGTATTTTAGTCAATAGCCCAAATTTACTACATTTAAACAGATCCCAAAGAAACTTTTGACACTTAGAGGAAACATTAGATGAAACTTAATCCATCACAATGTACGTTTGGTGCTTCACTTGGAAAGTTCTTAGGCAACATGGTCTTTTCTTGCAACATCAAGGCACATCCAGACAAAAGTAAGGCAAACCTCTACATTTCTCCTTTGAATGCTGTTGTTGAGATCTAGAAACAGGCAAACATGCTAGACTAAGTAGGCTTATCTCATATTCTAAGGACATATATATATCTTCCTTTCTTCAAGCTTCTTTAGCATACGCTGAAAATCAAAAAGACCGAACAATGTGGGTAGCCTTCATTGCCTTGAAAAGATATTACAAAACTATACCTTACCTCACTGCTCCAGTAATAGGTGAATATCTCTTCCTATACTTAAGAGCTGACGATAATTCTATTATGTAGTCTTGGTCAAGGATGAGGATGGCATCCAAAGGCTTGTATATTTTGTGAGCCATATTCTTCGAGGCCCGAAAATCCTTTATTATGTTCTCGAAAAACTTTTGTACGTATTTAATATCGCCACCAGAAAACTAATAACCAATCCAAATATAAAGCCTTGGGTGTTGGAATTCATTTTAATCAAGGCATAGGAGTCAAGAAACTACAAGTCTATAGTGATTCCATGCTAATCGTCAACCAAGTCAACGTTCCTTTGAAAGACAGGAACAAAAAACTACAGAAGTGTTTATCAATGACAAAAGGTATTCTTCAGTGTTTTAAGAAGGTTGACGTGAATCACATTTCTTAAAAAGACATGGTTGTTGATCACTTAGGTAAACATGGTCGTATAGACATAACTCAAATTGTCAGTAGATTTGGTATTCCTCTAGAAATTATTTGTGACAACGACACGACCTTGGAAAGTAAAGCTATCAGGGACCTTCATTCTCGCTATGACATCAACTTGTGCTTTGCCTTTGTTCGACATCCACCGTCAAACAGCCAAGTAGAGTCTACTAATAGGAATGTTACACTCAGGAAATGCTTTAAATGTGTTGGCTCTATGTGAACTCCTGAACTTCCTGATGCCATTTTATCCATCAATACAACTCCTTCAAATTACTGGGAACACCCTTACTCTTTGACGTATAGAGGTGAAGTCAAAATCATAGAGTTTGACTATTTCTCTGCTTGAATGGCAGCAACAGCCAGCTATGATCCAAAGAATTAAAATACTGGCAAGTCTAAAATGGTGAAAATCACATATTTGATTTTAATTTTCTTGAAAGAACTAAAGAGTTGGTCATCATGAAAAAAAATGAAAACAGAAAGAGTCACACGGCTCTATGACAAACATATTAATTCAAATAAGCTTTCTCCTAGATATTTGGTCCTAATGAAGTGCAAGACATGTTTGCTAAAGAACTTCAACCTAATTCATGGGAACCAAGTGGTTCATAATGCTACCACCTTATATATGCTAATGGGATGTTGATTCCACACACTGAGTGGCATTTTAATAAGGTAAGTTAATTGACAAGTTATGGCTTGTCATGCCTTATTCATTGTATAAGGTAAGTAAATTGACAAGTTTAAAAGTACATCGACAAAAAGACAATTCCTAAGGCTATTCTCCAGCCATAGGGCAATCTTTCTTCGGCGGCTGGTCAACATCTTTGTTTCTCATTGAATAAAGAGCCCAAAACTCTGGTAAAGATTCATTGAAGCAAATGTCCATGGTAATCATGCGGTCAAACTCATCAGGTTTTTGACAACCTCTCTATGCACGACTTAGTGAGTAACTAACGATAAAGCTAAGCACTCTCAGCAGTTTTTCATACATCCCTTCAACGTGTTTCAAGTATTTGAAGAATTTATTAAAGTCTTCCACAACTGAAGCCATATTCATTGCAATAGATGACTCACTTCAGAATAGATTTTCTGAGTCTCTTGAATAACATTTTCTTCAACATTGGATAATTCATTCTCTAATAAATCTAACCTTTCGCACAGGCATAGAAATTTGATGTGATTTATCTTGGACAAGATTCTTTTCCATCTTAAGTGAGTGCTTCACATGGTAACTATGTTATCTCTTTCTAAAACCAACGCCTTGAGTGCATCCAAACACATATCATCATGAAATTTACTATTATCTGCATCCTGCTATAATACAATGAAATTTCATGAAGTCTAATCTATTTGTAATGTATTTGTATTAGATATTGATACATCCAAGTACTTCACGGATAGTTATCTGATACACCACATGACATATCTTTTATGTTATTAAAAGAATACTCATCTGATGCTTCTCAATACTTTCTGATATTTCTAATTAAAGAAAACAATATGTTGAGCCACGTGATCTAGCCACAATAAAAAAAATTAAATTATACATAGGCTTGCATGATGGGAGGGCAGCATGCTAGGATCACATGATTGAGAAAGTAAATAGCTTTATGCACGCTAAAGTTCTAGCAGCAGAAAAAGATCTGGATTTGCATTCTGCTGCTTTTGTTCTTCATCTGATCTTTTCTCACAAACTTGCAAATGTCAGTAATATTTCTGCTTCTTCTACCTCAGGTAATACTTTATCATAGATTGACTCAAAAAAAAAAAAACTTTATTATAGATACTATGCATGTCGCTATTTCCGTCAGAGACTAATTACACTGCGTGACTACTCAACCTCAGCCAAGCCCATACTACAGAAAAGATAGAATTTTGACCTTCATTTTATTTTATTCATTTATTTAATGAGTCAAAGACTCAAAGAGAGATAAACATTCAATTACTTTGATTAGATTAATATATATGTGCTCAAGTAATTGTACAATTTATATATTAGATCCCATTCGTATCGAGCTAATTAAATTATGTAAAATTTAAGTTGAAACTGAACCTAACCTATTCATATATTTTAAACTCTAATCTCACTTAAATATTCTGTGACTGAACAAACTTTAAGATATTATTCTAAATTTAAATTTTTTAAAACTCAATAGCAATTAGAAGAATATTTTTCATATTTTTCATAATATTGTTTTTAGTAGTATCAAGAATGTATGAGAACATAAAAATGTCATTAAATTCAAAAAAAGTTTAAAGAATTTTTTTAAAAAAATTTATGTCAACAAATTGTATAAATCATTCTTTCCTTTTTAAAAGAATAGGTGGAATTGTTATGTGGAATTATTAAGTAAAGGGAAGAAGATATAACAAAAGAGATTTGAGCGGAAGGAAAGATGCACTGTCGAAAGCTTGGGTTTCTTTCCTAACCTTGTTCAGATACCTATCAATGTTCCTACAATCCTTTCCTAAAGGAATCAATGATCTTGTTCAATAGATCATCAACTGCAGGAATGAACTCCCTAAAATGTGAAGAGTCCACTACAAATGACCTATTCTTATATCACAGTCCTTTCACAGAAAAGAACTTTCGCTGCCCACCCCTATAATCAATTAAATCGAAAACGTTCGTCCCACACAGGCTTCTAGGACAAAGTAGCAATTGTAGTTCCTGATGGGCTCTCACTTCAACACTACTCTAAGTGGATCAACATAAAAATAGTTCAGCTCCTTCAATACCTTCAGGAAGTTGTCTATCAAGGCTATCACATTCAAATTGGGCCTGGACGATCCAAAAAAAATTGAAAACCTAGATGAACTTTTCTCGAAATGTAGAAATAGATCAAACCTCAAGTGATGAATTACAATACTGAAGCTACCCTAAAATGGATGGTTCAACATGCGATATCCTAGGGAAGCTATAAGGTTATCCCTCTTCAGGTCATTGGCTTGCTCTTCGTCTTCTCCATAGCGCTGCTCCTCAATTGCTTTCTTTGACAATGCAACTGCTAAGAAGGAGAAGAAGCTTCTCAAAAAAGGAAAGATAATGCAAAAATATTGCCCAAGTTCTCGACCTTTCGTTTAGAAATGCTAAAGCAACGATTATTTTTAGTTGCTCTCAAATTTCAACACACGGATTCATTGCAATGGTTCATTAGTTTGATTTTCAAGGAATCTCTAACAGTTGGATTGCCTCAATGGTTTTTTTTCAAATTTCAGAAAAAATTAAACTTAGTAAAGGTCAATTTTCCAACAACATTTTCAAAAATTCTATTCAATAAAGTTTGTTCAAGATTACTTGTTTTATTTGTTATTGTCTTTTATTCATCTTCAACAACAATTTCAAACATTCCATCAAAGAATTTTTCAAGTAAAAAAGAACTTCCATTCATAGTGACATGCTTAAACACTATCTTATAGACAAGCAAAATGCCTCAAGAATAAAGAAAAATCAAAAAGGGAAGAATCTTCAAGTCTTGCCATTTTTGGTGTTTTTCTTCTTGAGTAGTCAAGGTGGCTCATCGATTGGAGCATCACCTCATAAGATCTGATTGTCATGCAATTTGGAATGTTGATTTTCTAGATTTGTCATTCCTTTACTGGGAGAACTTCTTTTGACTTGGTGTTCTTGAACCACAGAACAAGTGTCCATCCAATCATACTTGCCTTCTTTCTCTACTTCACAGAGGCTGTTCTGCTCGAGTAAAACTCTATTGTAACATCCATATGTGTTATTTTCTCTGTTCAAATCTTCATCTTGGTAACAAATATTGAAGATTCTTTGACGCACATCATGGAACACACAACCATTCAAAGCACAAATGCTTTAACCTACCCTTCAATTCCCTTTGCAGTCGCCAAAAAGAGTAATAAACAAAAAAGATAATCTGTGGATGGTACAGATCTTATCTTTGTTGACTATGGAGACCTCAAAGGCAAAATCAGATCAACATTAGCTTCATCATCTCCACCAGCACTGCTTACATCAGTATCATGTTCTTCAACTTCTTGTGGTGACCTTGAAGATGAAGAAAATTATCCAACGTTCTCTAAAGAACTGTACCAAGAACCCAACGTAGAGAGTACACTTAAAAGCGGCTTCATTATGTCGCCCTACTATTCCTATTATTTTTAGGCTATTCTACAGTGTTGTTAATAAAATTCCTATTATGTCACCCTATTTTCTCCTGCTTCTTTGCAACGTCTTCCACTATAATGATTTCGTCTTACCAAAATCTGAAGTAGTCTTCTCTTATGAGGAAGCTAGAAGACCAGCACCTCTCACCTAATTTCCTCCTCGCAATTTGAGAAATTAGTGGGGCAACCAGTGCGATTGTGTCTAAAGGCGACTTCTTGAACAGCCTTGACCTACACTTTTTCTCTCTTCCATCTTTATAACATCTAGTAGCTTCTTCTTAGCCAGAAAAGAACTTGATAATTTTGGATCCTATTTCTCTTCAAAGTGAGGTTCTTCATCAAAAGGCATCATACAGCACAAGACTCGAAGAGATCTTTCGCAGAAGCTTGAAAGAAAGAAAAGTTAAAATAAAGCTTATTTAAAGGCTTCCATTGACCACGTGTCATGCTTTAATTGGTTAAGATCATTATGGCCCCACATAAAATGATGCTCATTGCAATCTGGGGGCTAAATATTATGGCGAGTTTGAGACCAAAAGATAAACTAACAAAACTATGTTCGACAAAGATTATTCAAGACATTCTCGACAATAAGACTTGGTCAATGATTTTCGACAAGAGATCCTATCCAAAGTCTTTGACTATCAAATGTCCGTCAACAAGACCAACTTTTAGCTAGTTTACAAAAGGACTTCGAAGCAGGATAGGTAAAATAAAGAAATGCTTCTAGTGTGTTGTGTGATAAAAAAATTTCATCCAGATTTAAGGGTAAATTTTATAAAATTGTGGTAAGACTAGCAATGATATATGGTGCTGAATGCTGGCCTGCAAAGAGAAAACATACAAATAAAATAAATATTGCAGAAATAAGGATGCTAAAGTGGATGTGTGGATATACATGAAAGGGTAGAACGAGAAATGAGTATATCTAAGAAAATTGATATTGTACCAATTGAGGATAAACTTAGAGAAAGTCGACTTAGATAGTTTGGACATATAAATCGTAAGCCGATTGAAGCTCCAGTTAGAAAAATTGAGTTATTAGATTTTGCCCATGTACAAAGAGGAAGAGGGAGACCAAATAAGGCATGACAAGACATTATAAGGAGTGATCTTAGTTACTTAAACTTAGATAAGAATTTGTTAATTGATAGAGCGCAATGAAAATAAAAGATTCATGTAGCCGACCCCACCTAGTGGGATTAAGGCTTAGTTGTTGTTATTGTTGTTACAAAAGGACTTCCAATTAGTGATTGCAGCTCCCTCAGCCTCTTCATTTATTGAACTGAAAATTTAGACCTCTTACTCGCAACAATAAATAAAATTCTTCGATATATTCAGGATCTTCAACTGGCTCCAAAGCTCTGTATTCAAAGAACTTAATGTACTTAAGAATGCAATCTCTCGCCCTTCAAAACTTTAATGTATCTTACTCGTTTTCGCTACTTTTTTGCCATTCATTTCATGCCTTGTTTGTTCATTCATAATCTCATCTGTTAATAGACTGTAGATGAATTTAGCCTTAACAGCACTATATTAGTTATTGATGAGAAAGACATGCAGATGAAGCAACATCAATTCTTTAAAATACGCGTCCCTCGGGCAACATTTCAATTGATCAAAACCCGAGTAATAAGCCACCGGATAAAAGATTCCAGAATCAAGAAAAAAAAATTCAAAATCATCATTAATTCTGCATAAACCATACCTATTTAAAAAAATCCAGGTCGTGTATGGCGGTATCTTCTCGACAAATGGAAGCTTGTTGAGGCAAACAGCGCTCTTTCCCCCGTAATTGCTCCAGAACACAATCGAAGCGGATGCTGCTACTTCCTCCTGGATATTAGGAGTCTCTTTATCCGGCTCCCAGGAACCTACCTGACAAAGGGGACTCACAAACCTAACCGACAGCAAATTTTCTGCCACCGCCTGATCCTGCGCTTGATCCTTCTCCATGGACAATTCGAATAGATGGGAAGTGTAGACCTCCAGATTCTTCCGGTTCGCAATCAATTTCTCCTATTATTTATTCCCAGAAGAAAATCGCACTCAGTATCATAGGGCTTATAGAATTCGCCAGACAACGATGAGGTGGGATTTACATTGATTGAGATTAGCCGAGAAGATTGGATCTGCTTCTTAAGCTGGGAAAGCTTCCATGAGAGGCCGGCGGCGCTTTCCTTCTCCTGTTCTCCCGCGATAAGCCAATTAGGAAGGAAGGAGCAGAGAATAAGATAGATATCAATTGCGCTTTGATTAGGAATCGAGGAGAACTGAAGGTACCTATAAAAATCCCACCTTTAATCGACTAGAAGAAGAATCGGTAGCTCTGGAGGAAACAAACATCGTTGCGGCCGCCGGAGGGAACGGTTGCTTCTGACCCAAAAATGCGAGCTTCGTTTTAGTTGGATCGCATGGTTTTATTTCAAGAGCCAAATTCACGCTAGACAAAATAGAACCTCAGGCCGTAATTAATATATTAAGATCAATATATATATATATATATCATGATTTGGATGTTAAATA
>KZ451978.1:2546492-2659230 GCA_002786265.1 Apostasia shenzhenica
AAAAAATAACAATAATAATAATAATAAATAAATTTTTTAAATCATTCTACACAAATTCAAATATGAAAATTATTATTTTACTTTACATACTCAACAATTTAAAATAAAAATATCAATTTTATTTCACATTCTAGACCAAAATATTCAAATCGAGTATTTTGATCTAAGATGTGAAATAAAGTTTATATTTTTATTAAAAATTATTGAGTATGTGAAGTAAAATATTATTTTTTATATTAAAATTTGTGTAGAATAATTAAAATAATTTATTTATTATTATTATTGTTATTTTTTTAAATTAGTACTATTTTGGTCTTGTTTTGGTCCTCGCGTCAAACAGGATCTGTTTTAATTAATCACAAGAAAAATCTAATTACATATCTAAAATTAGAGAAATATACTTGCAATTAATTCTTGAAATATCTTTTTTACAATTATCTCTGTATTTAAAAAGAGAGTATGAAAATTGCTCCATTCATAACTACTAATATCATATATAATTAAAAAAACATTTAATTTAATATTATTTTATATTATTTAAATGAATTAATATGTATGCATTTTTTTAAGTAATAATTTTATAATTTTTTTAAAAAATAATCATCAAATTAAATAATTAAATTATTCAAATAATGTAATGTAAAATAATCAAATCCCCTTAAATTATTTTATTGTATATTTTCTAGAAGCTATTTTTATTATATATTTTAACTGAAATAATGGCTTATATATTAATAGAATTTTAAATATTGTTTACACGTTATAAATTTAAATTATGAAGCAATAAAATATAAAAAAATATAAATATTTAAAATCGTCTAAAATTATTTTTTTACTATGTAATTTTGTGGATAATATTTTTCTAAATAATCTCTAATATGCTTCAGATATTGATATATATTTTGTGTCTAAATATCAATTTATTTCATTATAATTATATTTTCTATTAGATTGAATTAAAATAGTAGTACTATAAAAGGTATTTTATAATTTTTCGTGATGATTTTCATATTTCAATATTAATATAAACTTAATATTTTAGTAATAATGTAAGATATGGAACAATCTATCGACTATCTATGCTATGTCCAGCAACAATTACAGTTGAATTTTTTTTTTATTTTCTATAAATTAGAATTTCATTTTCATCAATATATGTACAACTATTATAAAATTTTGAATAATTTTTTGAATATTTTTTCATCTCATAATTTTGTATTACAAATATTGATCATGTACAATATGCCGTAAGTTCTACTTTTATTGTATTATTAATTTCTTGTATTGTTCAAAATTTAAATGTTTTTAAAGTATTAATAAATTATGGCAATATGATAATCTCTTTTTTTGGGAAATTCATCAACATGAAGATTCAAGTAAATACAGAGATATTAGTAATATTAAATTAATAAATAATATAATAATAAATTTAATTATGATTGATACCTATAATTACAAGACCAAACATTTTTTTTCAATTTAACAGTAAAACACTATTTAACGCGAGTATCAAAATAATACTAATTTAAAAAATAATAATAATAGTAATAATAATAATAATAATAATAATAAATAAAATTTTTAAATCATTCTACACAAATTCTAATATAAAAAAAATATTATTTTACTTTACATACTCAATGATTGAAAATAAAAATATAAATTTTATTTAATATTTTAGATTAAAATATTTGAATTAAGTATTTTGATCTAGAATATAAAATAAAATTTATATTTTTATTAAAAGTTACTTTTTATATTAAATTTTGTATAGAATAATTAAAAAAAATATTTATTATTAATATTTTTTAAATTAGTATTATTTTGATTAGTCCTCACGCCAAATAGAGCCTTAAAAATTATGCTAATGATATATATTAGGACAATCAGATGATTTTTTATCTATGCATATATAGCTATAACATTAAAAACAATAACATATTTATATACAAAACAAAAAGGATCATGCATAATTGCAGACTCTAGATTTTCTACTCATCGAATCAATGAGGAAATGGAAGAGAGGGCCTTTTTGCTTGTTTGTTGATACCGCGAGAGTTCCAGAATTCCTCGACGACACGAGATTGAAGCTTCAGAGGAAGATACGGCGTTATTTTTCATTTTTTTAATGTGATTGAAGGCACCTCGCATCAACCTTAGTGATTCTAGAATTAGTTTTCTAGTTTTCTCATTGTCCCATCTGTTGAATTTACTGTTTTTAGGAGTTAATCCTCCTGTGTTCTTCAATTTCTTTGTTGTAACTAGTGAACTTTGTTTGACTGAATCAATTATATGTAGTTAAATTTCTATGGAATGCATGTGTTCTCTGGATTTTGATGAAGAGTAAGTTCAGCTATATCTTATTTTCCGTATCTATTGGCTTAGATCTACGACATAATTCGAAGAGGTTCACGAGCTAGACGTAAAATTTGTCTTTAGTTCACGAGCAGTCGGAGGAGATATCCGTAAAGCAAACCAGCTCGAGGCCAAGCAGAAGGGGAACCATGAATGCTAAAGAAAATCATGTATAATGAATGTGAACCAAAAAAAGTTCATGATAGCATAAAAAAGTTCATGTTCATCGTCAAATAAGGCTGCTCCGGAACCGCCACAGACATTGTGTTTGGATCTCAAAAGGGAAAACTTTATCGAAAAGATAAAAGGGCCGAAAGGCGAGCTCAGTCGAGTTTTTGATACGAAGAATCTTGACTTTAGCAAAGATCTCGAGGACGGAGATCAGAAGAGACAACTGGCTAAGAAAATGATGACTGTACCTTTACAAACTGCAATAAATGAACCAAAAATACAATAAAAAATGGAAATAATTGGGAAGGTGTTTGGCAATAAAGTAGATGACTATGACAAAGAAAGATCTCATCCATCTTCCAATTAGATCATGATTTAATCCAAAAAAGATTTAGGCAGCTTAAAGCTTTTTAAGCTGCTGAAGTCCCAACTTTTTAAGACAAATTTGAAACTAAACTTTAGTTAAAAATTGTAGTTAAAACTACTTTCAGCAGCTAAAGCATCCTAAATAGAAATGGTGAATCCCTACACATAACAGAGAATCAAACCCATGGGAGAGAAGCTTCAGGATTCATTCATCAAGCCTAGCTACAGCATTAGATCAAATCTAACTACTATGAACAGCTAGCAGCCAGCTGCTCTCATGAAGTTATCGAAAGGGCTTGCAGGTGGAAGCTTCAGTGCCCACCATGGCTCTGAAACCACCATCTCCTTTCTTCCCTGCACAGACACATCGTCGAATAGCTGCACGAGTTGACCGATTATCATCGTCATCAATAGCATTCAGCCGATTGACTATTCGAAATTTTATTAAATATAGTTTTAAATTTTGTCGTTAGTTATTACCGAAAGTTCAGATAATTTGAACTCACCTTGTTGCTCAGACTATGGGCTTGCAAAGTGGAAACTGAGTCATGGCTAGAAACTAGCCATGCTGAGAGTTTCTTCCTGGTGCCCATGTCGAAGGCTTCGCAGTGACTAGCCATGGTGCCATATGGAAGTGGAGAAGTTGATACAGAAGTTGCTGCCACCTGACCAGCTACATGTAATGCCTGTCACGTAAGAAAACAACATTACTTCAGAAAGAAGAGAAAAATAAAGAAAGCTTTTGTTTTGTCCATTTCCCTGTCCATATAGAAACATATAATGGCTTCAAACTTGTGCGATTTGTCCTATTGAAGCTAACCCAAATCAACATTAACCTAATAGATCACATCACACACAAATCTCAAAATTAAAAATTCACTTTAGTTCACAAACAAAATAACAAACTAATTTTATATCCTACACACCATCACAAGACAATAACTTTATTTCATATTATACACAATTTTTAAGATAAAAATATGACCATATAAGAATAACTTTACGTATTTGTTTGCCAGACTAGTTAACCTAGCTAAACAAGTTGACTGGCTAAACAACAGAGCTCAAGAGCGGCAGAACTAGAAGGTAGTAAACATGGTATAGAAGAAGATGATGGAGAAGAAGTCATATCAAGTTCTGTCAGCTCCTAGTTCAAGTAAGAAAGTGTTCGTATCTACCTGTTATTTCTCATGGTTTTGAATAGAAGACACAGATATAAGGATTAAGAAGTAAAAAACTTGCCAAATATGGGTTGAATGAAATTCTAACCACAGGTGTCTAAGTGAAACAATTCAGAAAACATGATCCTACCACAAATTGCCTCAAAAGACCAAAGCAATCTACTCAAAATAATTAAGAACAACTTTGTAAAGATTAACGGCACTGATGCAATCAAAGTCATTGGATACAATCATACAGATTCTAGCAGCTGCCCAACGTTAACAAATTGAGGCATCGGAGGTGGTGCAAGCATCTTTGGCACGAACTTGGGAAAGTCGGTAGATGGTGATTCACTTATCATGTCATCATCCAGAGATGAAGTTCTCGAATGCTCCTACAAACCATAAGAGTTTCATTAGCAGTCTCCAAGTTTAGTACAATGTCAACGCCGCATCATGCTCCGACATGCTTGAGATAGCCAAATAAATTGAACTTGCCTCATCAAAAGAAAGAGATTCTTCAGAAATTGTCAAAGCAGGGATGCTATCCCACCCAACAGATACAAATGCACTGTAGAAGGGCTCATCCTCAGGTGTGAAAGTCTCTGAAAGTTGTTTTGTCATGTCATTTTCATTCATCTGCAAGGGGAAGAACAAACTCTTTACGGTTATCTTTTAAGTACATTGCATAAAGAGGGTGTTGGGTTTAATGTTATTGTGATATTATGTCGTATTATTTGAAAAAACTAATAGTTTGGTTTGTTCACTACTAGGGATTCCTCTTTATAAGGATGAGGAAGAAGTCGAAGAGAGCTCGTTGAAGAAAGACTCATCGACGAAAGCATTATTGAAGACTACGTCGAAGACTAGAACCTAAAGTTGGGGTTTGACAAAAGTTCTTTGAAAACATCGACTAAGTCTAAGAATCAAGGGTTGAGGTCAAGCAACTTTGACAACCTCAAATAAAAAAGGGCCACAGACGGAGTTACACAAAACTGGGGTTTGGCTTCTATTGAGAAGCAAAACTTGAGCAACACAGTGTCTTGATAATCATAGTTTGAAACTGGGGTTTGGCTTGTAATAAGAACCTCAAGCCAAGCGAAATGCCATCCAAAAAAGGGCTTTCTAGTACCCTTTTCAAGAGAATCTTTGAAGTGGACTTCGAAGAGCAATGCCAAACATCGTGTTAATGTCTGAATTCTGAGGAGATACTAGATCGTCTATTCACTAAGAAGATATTTCCCTTAAATGAATAAAACGTGTGCTTCTAGAAGGTCAGGGAATCTTAGATAATTACAAGTGAGTTGTCATATAGACTTGCAAACCACATCATCCCACAACCAAATTGCCAGGAAGGAGTGCCTGCATTAACAATGACGTGCAAGGACGTTCACGGGACATCATATTGAAAAACCATCATCCATTCAACTATTAAAGGGGTGGTAGAATGAAGCTACTGTAGTGGTTGATGTAATTTTGGGGGAAGCTCTACCATAGTAAAGTCAAAGTTCCACAGTATAGAACATCAGAAGATCATTGCCAAGAGGTTATGCCCAGCAGTGTTGGTCTGAGGTAGGAGTGATCTAGTTTTGGAGTTCTATCGTCATCATTGATAGAGAAGTAGAAGAAGAATAGTGATGTCTTTATTTCTAAGTAGTTATAAACATTCACCTCTGTAACTCTTCGATGAGTTATCAAAGAGAGCTACTCAATCCAAATTCTATATAGCTAGTCGTCGGCCTTGCAGTAACCTTTGTTATTTAACATTCCATGAAATCCTATAGTTGTTTATCCTATAATGAGTAGAAGGTCATAGAAGAATATTTTTCGCAATTTTACTCTTATGTGTTGTAGCAGAAGTTTATAATCGAAACCTAGGGGGGTTTCGATAACGATGTTTAGCTTTCTTTGTCAAACAGGGTTTTCTTGACAAGGCTTTGTGATTTTCCTTTGTGATTTTTCCTTCAAACTCTAGAACTGACATGTTATGATAACATTGTAAAGAAATACAAAATTGTCACTATAAAATGACAATCACATGTCACCAAAAATTGAGTGACATCTAGATGTCAATTAATTATAATGACAAGAGGTGAGATTGGATTGGTTTCCTAAGAGGGAGGGGAAAGGAGAAGGGTTAGTGGAGACTGGAGAGGAGTTAGTTAAGAGTGGGATAAGAAAAATAAGTTAATAGTATCACCACTTTTTGATATAAGCACATTTAACCAAACAAACAATCATTTAGAAATAACACAAATCAAAACAACATTGAAAGCTAAATAACATAAATGTCTAGATTGCATTGAACTAAGTGCCCTCTAAACAACTCACATTGGTTAAACCAGAAAGGTGTTGGACCACAATATCAATGAGCCTGTAATCATTTTCAACCATTCTTTTTCTCAATTCAACAAGCACAGAAATGGAGGCTTCTTGATCAGCTTCAGAACCATATTCCTTCATATTTGATTGAGTTCTAGCATAAAATTGCAAGTCATCACCAATTCCCAAATATGGATCAATCTAAAAAACAAAACATCTGATAAGTGAAATAAACCAAATAGACTGAACTAATTGAAATGAAAAGAACAACGCACACTTCATAGCATAAACTACTGACACCAACACAAACATAAACAAAGCTTGAAGTGATGGTAACCCTAATCATGGCATACTCTGTAAATCAGGAGGGATTGAAAACTGAAATTATGATCACTCACATGGCAAGATATCAAAAATTTTAGAGATTCGACAAAGTGAGAGATCTTGTACACTTTCCCTGCAAAGGCCAGCATCCCAAGTGAAAGTGTAATGACTGATCTCTGGGAAGTAGGGGGTAAAACACCTACAAACCAACAATGAATAGAGCTGATTTTGTGAAATTGTGTAAGCTCACTTGGAGAAGAAAAACAATTTTGCATTTGTGAGATAAAATTGGACCAATGTCAGTCAATACTAACAAAAACATCTTACAATTTATGTCCAGCGAAGCATTTATAAGAGACAGTGGAAGATGAAAGAAGGGCGTAAGGCTATTATGGTTTTGATTCTGCCAAATGAAAATACATGTCAGTACTCCAAATCGAAAACAAAAAGAAGGTTAAAGAAAAGGAAGAACAGGTCTGATTCATAATTTCAGTAAAATGTCTTATCATGTCAGCAACTAAATTGTGATTTTAGCATAATAAAAATACAACCAAAATGTATTAATTAACTTGGAATTGAACGAAGCTGTCTATAATCATTCTTCTGCCTAACAATTTTCACAAAAATGTTTCCCATTCTGTGGAATCAGAAGTGGTGTCCTTTCATGTCAGCTTTTATGGTGGTACTAAAACTCATGACAATCCTAAACGATCAGGTAATAGAAAACGAATTGGAAATAGAAGTTGAAATATACAAAAAAGGTCTATACAATACAAAATTTAGAATGAAAGGCAATCAAATTACGTGATAATTGACCAACAAGTATATACTTAACATCAAAGAAATTCCAATGTCAAATACTTGAAACAAAAAACTGCCATTTTACCTGAATTAATACAGTGAACTAGTGCAAGATGTCATTCAATAGTTAAAATTGTTGGGAGCCCTTCCTCATAAGGTGAGGAGGCCGTCAAAGGTTGTTGAAGCAAGCTTCAAAAATGAATTCATCATCAAAGAAAGCTTGACGAAATTTTGACGAGCATTAAAACCTTGACCATGAGATTTAATGTGGACTGAGGTTTGAAAACCTCGAACGAAGAAGTGCCATGAATGAAGACTTATGAACAAGTGTTTGGATATTTGTCAAGAAGAAAAATCCAATAAAGTGAAACTTTATTGATTAGAACAAGGTTTGGAAAACCTCATCGAATGAAGTTCTCGAAGAAGCAATCTTCGAAGAATGGCACCAAACTTCGTAGAGAGCTCCCTGACTCAAAAGTGTTGCTTATTCATCCAATCATGAAAAAGAGTCATCCTTGTCGAATAGCATGTGTGCTTTCTAAAATGCCAGAAAATCCTGGAGTGGCAAAATAGACTTGCCAAATGGTTGTGCATCAAAGGCCACGCTAGCTATTAACCAAATTGTTAGGGGAGTGCATGTATAGTTGTACATGATATTGATATGCGGGGTGTATTCTTAGAAAGATACACTGAAAAACCATCACCCATTTCTCCTACTATAAAGGTGGTAGTGGTGTGATGTTGCAGTGTGGTTGATGCTACTATGAGGAAACTTTGTTAGAGTAAAGTTAGTGAGCATCAAGAGATCTTTGGCAAGAGGTTTAGTCCAGTAGCATTGATCCGAAATAAGGAGTGATTCGATTTTTGGAGTTTTGTCATCATTGGTGACGTTTTCATCACCAAAGAAAAAAGAGAATGGTCTTTGTTTTCACCCAGGGAAGCTTTAGGTGAAGACCCCTAGTACATCTTTGATAAGTCACCAAAGGTCTATCCAAACCAAATCCTATTACACCTTGTTGCCTGGCTTCTAGAAACTATCAATTTTTAGTCTCCCCACATAAAATTCTGTGGGCATTTATCTTCAAGTTGTATAAGATCCTAGAAAAGTATTTCCACATGTTGCTTTTTTGATATGTAGTCGAAGTTTGTAGTCTAAAAGATTTTGGATTCTCGACATTTGTTTTCTTCTTTCGAGAAGTTGACTTTAGCTTTTAGTATTAAATTAAGGTACAAACCATACATCGAGTTATATCCCCATTTAAGATATTAAAAAAATCAACAATGGAGGCATACCTATCTCCCAACAAAAATCACCTAGTGTAATTAAGTGTGCTAAAAAATCAACAGCACTATTCACATTACACTACATATGTGATATTCTACAAAAACAGAAAAATGGTCAAGGATAGGTTCTTGTTGTGGCTGATATCATCCTCTGCCTTCATATTGGTACAATCTATTGTGGATAAACTGTAGAACCACCAACAAGTCACCCTCTATCCAAAAGTCTGTTGTTCTAGGTGCTATTGTTGCCACGATCTTCAAACCCTTGAATGCAACACATTTTTCTCAGTAAGAACTGCACTCGTGAGGATTCTCTTGCCGCCGTTGGTGAGGAATTGTGTCAGGTGGTCTCGAATGATGAATACGAACAATGCCACCCCATTCCTCATACTGATCCATTAAAGTTAACCTTGAGCTACCCTGTACGTGGTGAAACATACAAGTCTTTAGAGGAGATACATGGCCCCAAAAGGGCATATAGATTCCAATGGCATGAACTTTAGAATTTCGGGCTCACCCGCAATGACAGAGAGTAGCTACTTCTAGCTGAAACTGTATGTCCCTCATATTACTTCTAACTATCTTTGTCCTGATCTCGAGTTTCACCTACAACGAAAATGTCAATGGAAATAAACCATGGATCCACTGAAGTATACTTATTATAGATTCTACAGTAACTATTTAGATGCAGAATGTTCTCAACTCTCCAATCCCATAGACATAAATTAGTATCCACTTATTCTTTCCGGTGCAGTCAATCCATAGTAGAGATGACATTCTTACAACACCATGAAACCTCAGAGCAAGAATCCTCTAACTCCAAGCGTCGGATTTTACCTTATGCAAATTGTAACCTTAACTAAGTAGTAGTCCACACTAATCTATCTATTGCAAAGCATCCCTAGTACAAGCACCATCAATGACATCATGCCTAGCTTCAGGATGATCTTCATTGTCATCTTGCCTATTTTATTTTGCCCCTTTTGTATTGCATTTCTTACATATGAGGACTATTTTATTAGCCCATGGTGAGAAGTTGTGTAAATTTGATAATTTTTTCATTCCCTGTGAGATAGACCAAACACTTGCTCCTCGCTAGCTACTACCACGTCCAACGGCCAGCCTTCCATTTGCCATTGCGGTGGCTACTACCGCTGCCATCATAGCCTGTCATTAGAAAGAACCTAAGAGAGACTCTCAAATGAGCCTACCATCATTGTTGTCACTGTTGTGGTCAGCACGTGGAGCTTTAATCGATGTGAAGTCAATCATGGTGATTAGTGCGATGCTGACCCCGTATTCTACGAGGCAGCCGCTGGTTTGCGACAAACCATCAGATTTCTCGATTCTTTGGTATATCTACGCACTTTCCCTCATTGAATCACTCGTTTTTATGCTTGTATCGACTTTCCAATCCTAGTTTGTGCTTTTTTCATGCCCATTTACTGATTTCCATATATTGAATTTCTTATACCATGTTACATTAAGTTTACACTTGCTCTTCTTGCTCATGGATGATTATTGGGAAAAAAAATTACGAATGGACTATAGAATATTTTTTGGTTTAATTATATGCGATTTCTCAATGTCATGTGCTAACATTTTGGAGGAAATTCCATGTTTTAGTGCTATCTTGTGAATATACATTGATTATTACTTGATTTGACCCAAAATTGATATAAAACTCCTACGATCACATTAAATTAGAGATTTGATTAATTTAGGGCATGTTTCACCATTATAATCTCCATTTAAAGCTCACTAAGATTGCATCCTAGACTCGCACATCATTTAGTGGATAGATTTGCATGAGTTGGACTTAGGCAATTCCCCTACATCACTATCCCCACCAGTGCTATAGGTCTTTTTGATGGCAAAACCTCTCTCCTTTGACTCATCACCCAAAAACTGACCCAATCTATCTATGTCCCACTATAGGCCTCTATAGTCTGCATGCTCAAAAAGGTCAGCTATCTGCTTAATGGAGTGGATGATAACCAAAGATTATTTAGAAAGAAAATAACAGTCCCTCCCTCCATTAGGTAAATCATATGACCCTCCACAACTCAACCACCTATGCAAATCAACTTTCAAATCTAAGAGTCCCCCTACCTCCCATCAAAGGCTGGCAGTGCGAAACGTTCTTTGGTTCGCTAGCACTCTCGCCAAATGCACTCAAAATTATCCATATACCTTGCTGCATGCATAACAACAAGGAACTATCTTCGAGATCTAAGATTAAGTATTCCAATCCCCTTTTCGCCTTCTATTTGCAAACATCCTCCCAGCCAACATAATGCATAATTTAGTCTTTGAGATACCACTATATAAGAATGTCCTAATAAACATCTTAATTTCATTGTCCTATTAATAAGTATAATCTACCCTTTTAGAGACAAACTCCTCACTCCCTAAGAACCAATCTGGCCTTTGACCGTTGCAATGATGGCTGTGAAATCAACTTTCTTCGATCTGCATGTGGTGAGTGGGATGCCGAGATAGCGACACTACCACTCCTGCATTCAGAGCACCCTCATAATGGTAGTCTTCCTATTTCTGGTAGTGGTGCAAGTGAATTTAATGGAGGATTTTCAAAATTGAATTTCATCCCTGAACTCTCACAATAGTAATCTGGGACACTTTTTACACAAGCTGCAGCATCCGACATAGCCTTCCCAAAGAATAGCAAGTCATATACAGACATATTGTGGGGGGTGGGGAGGGCCTGCTAGTGTGACCTTGGTACCAGCCATAGCTCTTCTCTGCATCTCCCTATGGATCGGGGCAAAGAATTCCAAAGGATGAAGAGGATGGGAGATAACGAACAACCCTGTCTCAGGCCCCTCCTTGCTACAATCCATGGCGAACACTCCCTAAAACTGTGAGGAGCGATGTGCATCCTTGAGGCCAACTCGTTCACACTTAAAGCACAGTGTAGTTATACCCACACAATCAAACCATAGAAAAAACTCGGCCTCTAAACCTTGCACCCACATGCTCGCTTTGAGAGGTTGCTTCAAGTCAACTTTAACACAAACTCGAGCACAAAGACCTCTTTCTCTGTTAGTGGTGCATTGATCAATCATAGTTGGTGTGCCAACATGAGTTGCTATCATGGCTAAATTTGAAGGGCTCCTCCAACAAGCTAGAGGAAGCTCTGGAAGTCTGCCAAATTGGAATAGTAGTAAAGGCAGCAGTAGAGGCTCTAAAATATGGCATATCAAGCCTAACCACTTGTCTTGCAATCAAACACGGTCCTCCTAACCACGTGTAGTTGCAGTCATCTTCATTCCCAAACTTGATCACAAAGTATCCATGGCTAATATCAATATGATCTGAAATCCACTCATTCCACCTCAATTCTTGTGTACCTCCATAGCAATAATGTGAAATGGAATCTTCCTTCCAAAAAGATGCCCTACTAAAGCAAACCTCCATCTTTGACTCACTCGAATTATTCCTTTGATATTATGTGGCACTTTGCTTTGTCTTAGTTGCATAGCCTTACCAACTAGGTCTTGAGGAATAGGTAAGTTACCCCCACCAGAATTGCATCCACCATCGATCACAACCCTCGAAGTGAGTGGACTAAACAATGCAATATAATCAAAAAAAAAAAAAAAACAATGCAATATAATCACTAGAGCTTTTAGAAAAAAAGGTTTCCATTTTATCATCAACAGAAGCATATATCACCTTGTGATGAGAAGAAAGAAGAGTCAAGCAGAAAGAATGAGCAATAGCCTCATAATTTGAAGGCAAATTATCCGGCTGATGAGCTTGCCTCCAAAAGGAAGAAAGTAATTGAGCAATCTGATCTTCCGTTAATGTAATAAAATTGGCTTCCTGCACCCATTTTAAAAAAGAATTAATTGCAAGCTCATTACAGATGCCTAGAGGTTTGCCAGGGTAACATTGTAATAAGAATAATTAAACAGCAAAGCATGTCAAGTGGATAAACTTGCAGGACATAAATGAATAATGATAAATTTCTTATATCAACAAAATTAATTGGCAAAATATTTTAATTAAGCACAAAATATTTTCTAAAAAATTATATAATAAATAAGATTTATAAATCACGCAAATTAAAATATTTTAAAATTAAATCGGATCGTTTGATAATTAAGAATCTATCAACTTTGTAGTTTCAGCTAAAGCTTATTTTAGATGGTTTATTTTATTATTTTTATTGTTTTTTCCCCTTTTGGTATTCAACACAAAAAGGTAAAAAGGTTTAACTAAATCTTAAACTTAAAGAATTGTGAAACTTAAAGTTCATTATTAGCAGGAGACCAAACTCATTTAAGGCTTGTACCTAGCAGAAGGTTATAGACAATATTTACGTCTACGTATCACTATCATGCCTCTTTGGTTAAAAGCCATTTTAGCCATGAGTTGAGCGCTAGCTAAGGACCAACCTCAGTTAAGGTTTATACCTCACAAAACAAACTATGTTTACATATACTCAATATCACGACTATTTGGTTTGGGGCCATTTTGGCTATGTCTATTGCCAAAATGACTTCCAACTCTTTTTTTAAGAAAACAAATAACAAACTTAGATTTCTATACAAAAAATTCTAATATAAAAATTCACTTTGTATTACATTTTACGCAATTCTTAATACAACAATCAAATTTATTTCATATCTTATATAATTTTTAATAGAGGGATTCACATACAAGATATGAAATTTTGTCAAAATTATGCATTTCACTCAAATACTTTAAAAATTATGTATATAACACTCGGTTCCTTGCAATACTAGACATTTCACCCAAATTTATATATTTTTTAGCTGTCATAGTAAATATTTAAAAACTTGCATTTCACTAAACTAAGCTCAGGGTATATTATGTATAATATAATCAAAAATCACTAAGACAGCGCTAAAAGAGCTATAATTTTTAAATTGGATGTGAAACGTGCAATTTTCAAAAAAATTGAATACTTACATTAGAATTTCATTCAGGCAAATCTCCTTTTTTAATATACAATAACAACATACAAGCATTTCCCATCATACATTAATTTCCCTTTTTAATATAACTAACTTTATTTTTCATATATGTATTTCGAAAAAAAAACATAAAAGGTTTTCCTCCAACCTTTTTTTCCTCTCCAAACATATAATTTCTATAAAATAATAATTCGAGATGCTGATTTCTAATATAGTCCCTGACACGAACAGCATGCTTTTCAAAAAACAAATACAGCACTGTCTCAAAGTTTTTGATAAATATGCTTATATAAAAAGAATGCTAGACAAGTCACAAATCAAAGAGATTTTCACTTACATTGAATGCTTAGTGTAAAAAAAAGGGAAAAGAAAATAACCAGTCTAAAATGGATTGTAGATGCTTACTGTTTCCGTTTTGTAGGTTGAAAGACCAGTCCTGTCGATTAAGTTGAAATTTAACTTGTGAAAATATGGTAAACATTTATGTAGCCATCCATGTTTCCGTTCATCGTCATTCAACTCAATTAAGTTACTTTCATCATTTCGGTTCCTTCCCTCATTCACACCCTCCCTTTCCCTTCGCAGTTTTTCAAACAAAGCAGTTGTTGAGGCAAATGCAGACATAGTTCTTGGATGCCGCTTCCACAGTTCAAGTAAACTCTCTGATTCGTTTCTTGGAAAAATGGAAGTTCGAGCAAGGATGACCCAAAACAACAAATGAGCACCCAAACGCACCTCAACATCTGGATGCAGCATTGCTTGCAGAAGCTGCAGCAAGAGTGCCTCAGGAAACATCTGAAGAACATGTCATTAACAGAGGAAATGGTTGAGTAATAAATAGACATATAATCTGCATTAATTAAGACTGAGTTTGCCGCTATTAACAGTAAAATCCATTTGCTAATTATTTTTTTAAGCGCACTAGCACCTTTCAACATTAGCTAACAAATCAATTATGCTTATTAACAGACAAGACATGAAAAGAAAAGCGAGTCATAACAACTTCAGGATTGCTGCGGTTGTTAATACTTTTACTCCTGACTTAATTCAGAGTGGCAGTCGCTCCAACTTTTGTTGAACTGGCCTTAATAGAGACGTAATGGCTCTAGAAAAATGAAATTTTTAGAGCAATTTTAAGGTTTAACAAAACTAATTTATGCTTGTTTGCTAATAGAATTATGTTACCTTTTTTAACAAAAAACTTACTAAGCAAGGAAAATAACATGAAAGGTTTACAAAAATCAACTTACAAATTGTGAATGCGTGCGGGAAGAAAGAGAAATGATATGGGCAAGAATCAGCAAAGATCCAATTGTAGCCCTAGCAGCAACAGCATTATTTGAAAGCTTCTCCAGGGTAATTGCCATCATGTCAAATAGTGGCACTGCATCGCCAATCTACAGTGTCGAAGTTATAGAGTAGAATTAGAACAGAAAAAATAGAAAACAAAATGAGAATGTAACTTCTACTTCTTATAGCATGCTAGAATTAAATCCAAAATACAAGTCAAACGACTCATAAATTTGATTATAAAGAAATACCACTAAAATGAACATCTGTAGGACATGAACAAGCTTACCCCTTTCGCAATCTCTAATAAACAGTCCTCAATGGAAGCTTGAAGCGAAATATGCCAGCTTGCTTCTTCTGGTCCAATTGTTTCCATAGTACTAGCTTGAAGACTTTTCCTCAAATGCCTGCATAAGTCACTTGCAATTCCAATTTCAGCCACCACAGATTGTACCCTTAGCTGTTTAACCAAGCAGGTGGCGATCTGCACTATGCTTGACTTTAGTAAAGGATCACATGAGATATTCTTGTGGTCAACATGATGGATCAGAGCAACCAAAACAAATTGCCCAGTTCCTATAAGTCGACAAAGCACATGGAAATGTAGAATTAGAGAATATTTCATCCATTTTTTTTTCCATCGAAAATTATAGTTAGGACTTAGGAGTTTATGATTAGCATAACAGGAATTTTGATTGAGTCGGACATGAATATCTGTTGGACACAACTAATTAACAAATTTGAGGCCCGCACCAATAGTTATAAGAAAACTATTTGATGATGATGACAACGATCGACACTTTTGTATGGAGTCATCATATTAATAAGAACAAGGTAGGGGTTCATCCAAATGATATTTTACAATATTTCTTCTATTATATTTATGTCATCAAGCAGGCCATTATCCAAGTGAGCGGCCAAATACAAATGACCATTGGAAGAAGATATGGTGGGGATGAATTCAAAAGTTGAGATGAGATCGCACTGTATTGATTTGGTAGGTGGAGGATTATCATACATGCAATACTGGTTTTATTTTATTTTTGTATTTTCATTACATGGGTTTAGGAATTTTTGGTATGTAAAAATTTTGATTTATTTCATATTGTCAATTTTCAAAAGCAATAGGCTTACATAAAGTCCTCCCCTAATATTGTAATATTGATGAATATTTGACTATGAGTGCAAACCTAGATTCAGGTTAAAAGTTCGACATTCCTATGAAGGGAGGAGCAATCATTTAACATCCTAATCATCTTTTGAGTGAAAAAACATCCTTCTGCCTCCACCCAACATCCCTTTCCTGCTCTATGATCCTCCAATTAACACCACGATCCTTCCTTCATTGTTCTTGACTCAAGCAGCTTCTACGTTTCAGCGCTGCAACACCTAGTGTGGTTCGCCTTGCACTAGCGAACATGAGCATCACATGGGTTTCCAATCGTCAAAAAGACATCTGAAATAGCCAACAAAGACAATCAGTCCCTCATCATTTTCCAAAGCATGTCAACAGAGCCCTCACAGCCTCACACCAATTGCACTGCCCTATTTTACACAACCCCATAAAGTAGAGGTCCTCGGACTTAAAGACGACATATATGAGAACAAGCCATTTATTTATAATTATGCAAAGGTCCTTGTATGCAATTTTTCATAAATTTGATTTGAAGCAATTGTAAAGAAGTTAATGAACCCATGAATTAGAGTTTAGCCTGCTTTAGTGTTCATTATGAAGATTTTGAAACATCACATCTAAGTTCAAGACCAAAAAGAAATGACCTTTAAGGAAAGGAACTCAATTGCAACTTTCCATACTTGTGACTTTGAACATGTTCAGAGAATGTGCATGAATTGAACACATCATACTCAATATTCAAAGTTCATATGTGAAAATCTATTGAGTGTTTTAATAGGTAGAAGACCTAAATAAAATTTCTGTTATAAGATCATTGATTGCAATTTCTAGGCAGCCTAAACATGGTTAACTACATGTGCACCTGAAAATGTCAATTTTCATCCAGGTTTTATACATAAAATGCTTAAAGAATTTTTAAAGCTTTAAGGTAAAACTTTAGAATTATATTCCTAGAGCTACCATATTATGTAAGAACTCATTTGCAATTTTCTCAAAATTTGTCATTTATTTTTAGTGATTTAAGGTTATTTAAATCTTATGTTGTACTTAGAAATAATATCGTAAACTAGGAGACCTTTAGGACATAATTTTCTTAAATTTATTATATAAATAATTTGCCAATTAAATATTATTAAGTTTTAAATTTACATAACATCTCAATCTTGTCTCGCATCATGCTGCTAGTGCTGCTTAATGGGTTGACTCGACCCAAAATCGAACCAAACTTGTTCATTAACAACAGGTAAAACCAAAAACCTATTAAAATAATATCAGTTCAATCTAGTTTCGGCTTAAGCTAGTCATATGGGTTGGTTCCAATTGTTGGTGCATTGTATCTAGCCTTTTTTTTCTTCCATGTGTGGTTATGCCATTTGCATAACTGCACACGCATTCTTTAATAAGGTTTTTGTTTTTATCTTTATTAGTGTAGGCCGACTTTATTTGGATTTTGTGAAGTAAATGAACCCTAGACACAATTTTCATTTTTTTCAATTTAAAATCCAATAGAATACCAATTAATTAAAATATAAAAAAATAATAATTACTGATTGATGTTCCCTTTTTTTATTTTAAATTCAATTTTCTTCTAAAAATAGGCCTAAAAATGATTGAATGCTACGATAACAATCAAGCCTTAATCCCACTAGGTAGGGTCAGCTACATAAATTCTTTAGTTTCCTTGCGTTCTATCAATTGACAAATTTTTATCTAAATCTAAGTAACTAAGATCACTCCTTGTAATTTCCTGTCATATCTTCTTTGATCCACCTCTTCCTCTTTGTACATAGCTAAGATCTAATAACTCAATTTTTCTAACTAGAGCTTCAATCGGCCTACGATTTATATGTCCAAACTATTTCAACTGACTTTTTCTAAGTTTATCTTCAATTGGTGCAACACCAAGTTTTTTTTGGATATACTCATTTCTCATTCTATCCTTTTGTGTATATCCACACATCTATCTTAACATCCTCATTTCTGCAATATTTATTTTATTTGTATATTTTCCCTTTACAGGCCAGCATTCAACATTATATATTATCGCTAGTCTTACTACAGTGTTATAAAATTTACCCTTAAGTTTAGATGAAATTTTTCTATCGCACAACACACCAGAAGTATTTCTCCATTTTTCTCATCCTGCTAATAACGTCATTATCTATTTCACCATCATTTTGTATAATTGATCCAAGGTATTTAAAGCGCTCACTCTTCTCAACAATTTGATCACCAATTGTCACATCACAAATATAAGTATTTTTTTTATGAAATATGCACTCTATATATTCAGTTTTTAATCTACTGAGATGAAAGCCTTTAGATTCTAGAGCATTCCTCCAAAACTCGAGTTTCACTTTAACTTTCTCTTTAGTTTTATTAATAAAGATAATATCATTTGTGAAGAGTATACACCAAGATATCTCAATCTTGGATGTCCAGTTAGGACTTTCATAGTCAAAGCAAAAAGATACGAACTTAAAGCTGAGCCTTGGTGTAATCCAACTGTAATAGAACAATCTTTAGTCAAACCTCTTTGTGTCCAAACACAGGTAACAACTCCTTTATACATGTCTTTAATAATTTGAATAAAAATAGTGTAAATCTTTTTCTCTTCTAAAACTCTCCAAAATACTTCTCTTGAAACTTTATCATAACCTTTTTTCTAAATCAATAAAAACCAAATGTAGGTTTTCATTTCTCTCCTTGAACTTCTTCATTAAACTTCTCAATAAATAAACAGCTTCTATAGTAGATCTACCTACCATAAAACCAAATTGATTCTCTGATATCTTAGTATTATGGCGTAACCTATGGTTGATCACTCTTTTTGAAAGTTTTACAGTATGACTCATTAATTTAATTCTTCTATAATTAGCATAATTCTGTACATCACCTTTATTCTTGTGAATAGGTACCAATATACTCTTTCTTCATTTATTTGGCATCTTTTTAACTTTCAAAATCATATTTAACAATCTAGTGAGCCAAGAAACTCCATCTCCTAAGCACTTTCAAAAATCTATTGGGATGTTATCCAATCCTACTACTTTTTTATACTTCACCTTTTTTAAAAATTTTCAGACTTCAGCTTTACTGATACGTCGGATGTAACAGTAATTTTTACTTTCTTTTAGGGTGCTAACTTCAGTGAGATCAATTGAATTTTCATAATCATCATTAAAAAATTGTTGAAAATAACTCATCTATTTATCTTTGATATCTTCTTATATGAAAATTACTTTTTGATCTTCATTTTTAATACATTTTACTTGAGTTAAGTTTTAATTTTTCTATCTCTTGCCATGGTCATCCTATATAATTGTCTTTTTCCTTCTTTAGTATATAAAAAATGATTGAATGCTACCTTCCAAAATTGTCAATCTTGTATCCTCCAAATATTAATTTGTCTCGATAATCGACGTTATAGCTAGCGATTATCAATATATGAAAGAAGTTGCTAGCTATGCTAACTTGATTCCAGTTTTTGTGAGAATGAAGTCCAAGATTTATCCGAGATCAATGATATCGCGATCCGAAATATATTCTGGAACAAAGCCCAACTAAAAATGAAGAGTAACAACCTTAACTAAAGTAGTTGCATCAACATAAACTCGTATAAAATGCAATAAGGTATGAAAATATTTTAATGCTATTGAAAAAGAAAATGTGAATTTAAGCATAATTGCATATTTCGCGGTCTATAAAATTTGTAAGAAATAACTTTTCCAAACTGGAAGGTATTGGTAATGTGATTGATACATTCAAAAAATATTTTGGTGAAGTTCCATGACTTTGATGAGAAAATGTACTAACCTACTACCATTGAACCCTCTTAAACTAAACTAAATCAAGAGGCCAGATCTAAGCCTTAGATTTCTTAAAACAACAAAGCAGAGATTACCAGACATACATTAAAGAAATGTCTAGTTATGTACGAAATTATAGGAACACTCTAATTCAATGCCTCAAAGGTTTACCTTGTATAGCAAGCCAAACTCTCTACTTAGTCACGACCTGCCATTAGATTTATAAACAATAGGGGTTGCAAAAATGCATTTTGACATTCGATCTACATAATCATGAATAAACATGTGTAGCCAATTTCAAATATATTTTAAATATATGTAAAGGCTTTTGTATTAATGTTAAAATTTTTGCAATCACTCTAGACAACACATCAAATAAAAGAATTACAATTATTAATTAATCAATATTTAAAACCTATTTAACATGGTGTTTTATTTAATGTTCATTGTGCATGTCACAATTTAAATTTGTGTATGCCTACATCTTTCTCACTTAACAATATAACGATTGATAAAATTAAGTTTATAGCAAAATGGATCTACAAAGCAAACATTCAATGTCAATAAAAATAGATTTGTCAATATGGAAGAAAAATCCTATCAAGTTTTTCCTAGTGATTGACATAACATAGAATTCTTTGCATCACTAAATTGATTCTATTTTTCTATATGAAGATTTAAGCACATCTTTTTCAAAACTAGCTAGTTCGAGACAATTTCAGGCCAAAACTAGCCCGGTCTGAGCCATTAAGCAGCCTAACGCATGCTAAGTATTGATTAGCATACTCATTCCAAATCATTAAGTTAGGCTGCATATGGTGATTTCAAAGACATGCATATTTATAAAACATTTGGACTTGAACGACAATGAGTAGAATATAATAAGAATAAATTTTATTGGAAAATTTAAATGGAAGTTAACCTAATGTCGTTTTGTGGTACTTAATTCTCCTTCCTGCTCAACTCAATCAACCGAACACTATTCACCACAATTACCATTTTTCCCTACAACATCATCTACCACATTCCCCTCTACTTGTCCGTCCCATCTTCTCCCTCTCTCAATTCCTTTTAAACTCCAGCAAAATGTCCATCAACAATGCTGCCAACATGGACCCTCCACCAGTGACTCCGCAATCCTCCTTTTCTATCATCTTCCCCTTCCAACTCATTATTTCACTACATCTTCTTAGTTCCAGTGTGCATCCATCGTCCTCCACAACTACTCTTGCTAAACCATCTTGCCAACAAAATCACCACTCTTGATTCACTTCATCCACTGCTACTCCGGTACTAAATAGAACCACACCATAATTGCCACATCTTTCTCCAATTGAACTTCTTCCACCAGATCCACCTTCCTTTCTTCCATCACCATCCTCTTCTTAACCCATCATCACAATCCTTCTCATGTATGACACCTAAGGGTCCAAACTGATATGTTGAGAAGAACCAGATGACAAAGTAATTTTTTCACATATATTTTCCCGTTCAAGCACCATCTTTAATGACACATCAAGCTTATGCCAATAATGAACATCAAAAAGAAAATCTACTTGAATGGTGGAGGCAATAATTTAACCAAAATGCAAATTCCTGAAGTAGAGGATCAGATGGCAAACCTTGAGAAAATACAAGCCCAAACAAATAATAAAACTTGATTGCAGTTGCAAATTAATTATAAAAGAAAAAGTTAAATGGTAGAATCACCAGAGCTTTTTGATAAATGTGCCATGTCCGACAAAACGTTCAGAGCCAATCCTTGATGAGGAGCCCAATGTCTACCCATGTCAAAGAAGTTAAACATTGGATCAAGAATGCATCGCATTGTTGTGGTTTCCTTAGCAAGTTCAGACAGTTTCTGTATGCATATTTGTGACCACACTTTTGGACTTTCACGCTCCTCTCTGCATCAGGACAAATATGCTAACATGCTATGTCCATCTAACACTAGTATTATAATCCATATACAGAACAATAGGCATGCAAACACTCTAGTGGTTCTGATTAAATAAGCTTTGTTTAAAAAGATGAAGTTCTTATCAATAAAAAAAGAGCTACAAGTGTTTCATACCTTCGTAGACCTCCTATGGTCAGTCAAACAGTTCAATACTACCCAACTAGTTGGCTACAACATTAAGAAAGCAGGAATAATGTGTTTTGCAGGAGAAAATAAAAGAAACAATGATTGAAAATTATTGCTGGGTGCTGAATCTGGGTAAATATCTGCGCACTGATAAAGATATATTAACCTCAATATCCAGTTTTCGCCTGACATGCAACAATAATTTGAAGGATAGTACAGTTTAACATTTGCATAAATATTATTGATTCAACATTCTGCTACCGTCAATTTGAATATAGCTTTGAATTAGTAGATATCCACAGGAGCTATATATGAATAAACATAGAGGGCAAATTTAATTTACTGGCATTTAATATGATTAAAAATGTATTTGATTTCATTCATTTTTCTTGAGGAAATTTAACCTCTGCTTTCAGTATGGAAGACTAGTGGCAATACCATCTGAGTTATTGCACTTTGGCCAGTATCATACATTTATACATACATATATACATAGATACATATATATATATGATGCACATAATTGACTACCTTGTCAACATAGAAGTATCCTGCGTTTCCGGCCACAGTCTTACAGCCAAATTATTTGGGCCAACATCAATAAGGACTTGTGGCCCTATTCTGGCATCACATCGAGTAACTTCATCAACCCAATTATGACGTTGCACCAGACCATCATCAGCATCATCTATTCCGTAATTCTCCAGAATTGCATGGATGATCTGCATCAAATTCATGAAACCCACATAAACTTTTGCTGCTTAGACATGGCATATAATCATATGATTTTTGGAGTTGTATTTTGCCTGAACATAATTTTATTAAATGCTTCCGGAAGATCAAACACTCTCATTTATTAATAATAAAGTTCAGTAATTCCCAAAAGATTTTGAATAGTAAGTAAAATGAAATTCAAAAAACCAAAAACATCACAGCACTACATTCTTTTACTTTTTTATCTGCAAAAAGGAACATAAACAAGCCATATCACTGAGGTGTTCATAAATGAAAGCAATCAGCAAAGATGGAAAACTTCGAATTTTCCATTTAACAAACTCATTCTGACAAATCCTTTCCCTCAATTTCCAGATACATTATGTTAAGATTTACATTTGTATCATACAACAATGACAGGACCAACAATGGGAAGGACATTCATTTCATAGAAAGATAATGGAGAAGGAATCAAATGACAAAACCTCTCACGTTGTAAATGATGCTACAGCATATACATAAAGAATGATCCAAAGTATATTACAACGTGAAAAGAAAGGCCGAGATTATAACAAGTAGCCTAAAGTTTTAAAAGTAGCAGCATAATTGTTTGGGTAAAATGAAACTTAATAAAAAAGACTTTCTTTCCGCAAAAATAATGACAATGGCAATATACGGGTATATGTACCTCGTTAAAATCAGCAAAGAAATAAGAATACTCTTTCATAAACCAAACCTGCCATAAAAACCAAATAAAACTTTTATCTACAAAAAGATATTTAAGGAAAAGCTATTCCTCAATACACAGGTAACCACAAAAAAATGGCGGATTACCATTGCCGATAAGCACTGCAAGCTTGCAGCACAGAGTAGGCCATTATGTTCCCCTCCTTCCTCTCGAGCTACCCTACTAACTTTAGGAACAAGAGTCTCAAGACTCTGTGCATATGTTGTGTCCGCCTGTTATTTTAAGGTCACAAAATGAAAGACAAATTTGGAAAGATCTTCAGCTATATATATTGGTGAGAAGTTAAAAAAAAAACAGTCAAACCTAATTAAACCTCTTTTCTACTTTGAAGTAATATATATATATATATATACGAACCAGTTATAGAAAGAAATGCATACAGATTTCCAACAAAAACAAGACCAAAATGGTTGAATCATCTTTCAATGAAATAGCACCAAAAATCATTACAATCCTGTGAAACAATACATTATAGCTGGTAAATTTCTATTAACTCCAATATAGATGGAAATCAAATCCTACAAAACATGATTCCTTATACTGATTGATATGCATTTTCATTAAAAAGTTCAATTTTCCCATATGGCCTCCAATAATTTATATGAATGAGTAAACAAATACACACCAGATTACTTAATATAGATTATTGAATACCATAATTCATTTTTTCCAATAAGATGTCATCTCTGCTGTTTGGCTCTTCAAATAAATTGTGGAATTCTGTAGTTTTTTTTTAAGTATATATGTCATCTCTGCTGATTGGATCCATTTAATGCAGCTATTGCATTTTCCCACTGACACTAAAATCTGAAGAACCCTAATACCATTAATAGAAATGATCTGTAATCAGAAAAAATCCCCCTTCACTCCAATTATGGCCAGACAAAACTTGGACAGATCGCAAGATGGGAGTCGTTCTCAGCTTCCCTCCTCCTTTCTCTCTGCTTGACCGCTTGCATGTTGAAGGAAGAGGAAACGAAGAGAGGCATGGTGACGAAGAAATGGATGAGAGAGGTGCTCCCTCAATAGTTAAGAATTTAAGAAAAGCTACTCGATTATCCTAGAATTTTACTTGACTCCATTTCTTCCACTTAACCTAATTGGAGTTTAATTTGCATCTCTTAATATTTATAGGAGTGCAGATAAAAGAGGTGGGCTAGCTAATTTGCCAACTACCATTTTGACCTTTTCCATATGCTTATTCCCATGCACAGAAGATAGGCTGCTTGCGACTATGCCTTGTGTGCTCACCATATCTTATGGCATATTCAAGTCTTGTCCTTTGCATGGTGAAGTTGTTGTGTACAAGGCGCTCAAGCTTAGTCAACTTTGGGATGTCGAAACCTTTGGACGGCTTATCAAGGCTGCTTCTTTGTTCTTTCTCAAGTTGACATGTCATCGCACTAATGCTTTGTTCTCTCAATCTGAGTTGTCCTTGATGGCAACACCTTGTTTTCTCTCAATTCAATGACCCAATGGATGAACAGGAACACGAAAACAAAAACAACAATTGGAACAGAGAATCTAATTGCATGTATAAAGTTGCAATCAAGAAGATAATGCAACATAAAATCCATTAACCTAAAAGCATCGTGAAGCCCAATTGAAGTCCACGAAGCACCTAATCAACACCGAGTAAAATCTTCTTAAGCTTCAAGACCCCATAATAGCAACAAAGAATGTGCTAAACCAGCTCTATTGTCAAGGACTCAAAAAGAATCTCGATATTGAAGCTTGGTGCTTTCTCATGTCATTGTCAAGGCCTCGATGTCCGAGTCTTGAGGACGATGCCTCGCAGTTCGGGGTCCTCGAGAATGTTCTCAATACTCAAGAAAATATCGTGGATAACCCTCTTGATTCCTCAAGAATCAACTTCTCGATCCCTCAGGGAATTTCCTTAAAGGTAGTCTTCTCTCTCAGCTTAATATAATGTTAGGGCCTATGATGTGTTATTGCTTAAGATGTCCACAAATGTTTATGAGGATCAACAAGGTGGCATAGAGGTTTGGGTTTTCTCAAAGTGTCAACCTTGAAATTCAACTCCTCAATATATTTTGGTGGGTCACAATGTTGTGGTGTCGGACACCGAGTTATTGTGCCAGTGTGCCGTGAGGAAATCGAGGGAGCCTATTGGATACCCAAATTTGATTCACAAATCAACAAGAGACACATGAAACATGGCAAATAAAGTGTGCCAAAATTCTACATTGTTTCATTGAAAGTAAGAGTTAGCAAAAGGATGCATAATCTCATCAGCTATGCCATAAAAAATACTTCTTCCATTTACAAAAGAATTGTACAAATTCTAGCAAAAAGGTGTGCTTGGTTCACCTGGCAATAAATAAATTTCGATAACGTTTGACATCCAAGAATCCTGAGCGAATCTCGTTGCTTTGCGTCCAATAAGGCCACAATGACATTCAACAGGTTGCCAGCAAAATAAGCCCTATTACAACCAATAAAGTTAATAATGCAGATTAGTGTAAATTCTAGATAAAATGACTATCCATCACACTTAAAAAAAACTGATGCTATAGTTAAAAAAATTAAAACCGTCTTGTATGCAAATCTGCAGTTCCATCAATCATGAGAAGCGAAGCATTTTCTTTCACTCAAGTAAATACAAAATATATCTCAATAACTTCATAAATAAAAACTTTAAAACTTGTATTTGAAATAGATAAACACGTATACACTAATAAGACTTTTACGTACTAGAGATATCGGGAGAGATTTCTTGGAGGCATAGAAGATAGTGGCAGTGAGGACAAAGCAAAAAACCCGAATCAAAATTTCTTCAACATGAGCAAAAATATTATAGTTGTATCTCTCGAGCAATCAAAAATTGTTTCAAACACTTGGGTAAGATCGAATGATGGTTAAAAAATCAAAGGAATCTATTCCAAAATATTATACTTCTATGAGCAAATCAACTCAATCATCCATTTCCTAATTCCTTCTGAAAGATATATTATCGACATAGATAATGAAATTATACAATACTTCCAATTAAAGCAAATCTTTCCACATTGCAGAAAATTATTTATCGTAACTAGAATTAACATAGACTAAAAACTCGAAACATTTAAGTAAATGTAGAAAGTTAAAAAGAACAGTGGTGTCAAAGTGAAGGGTAAAAGAAATCCAACACTTACATTTGCTCCTTACACAAGTAAAGAAGTTTACTGTAAACCTCCATGATAATTTTAATGAAGTTGACATGCTCATTTCGCAGCTCTTTATAATACTTCTGTTCGAGAAACTTCACAATCTGTCCAGAACAGGTTTTCGAATATCAATCATAGTACATGCCTTAACCTATAGGAATACATCAACAAACTTTCTACTAACCTTTGGGATGCGAATGTGGTTCTTGGCAGCATATTCGCAAAGCTTCACAATCTTTCTTTCATTTGGAGAACCATCCTGCATACACAAATTCAAAGAATGGAACCCTGTCTACATAACGTATTTGATAAACAAATAGATAGAAATTCCATGGAAAATGCTTTTCCAACAACCACCACTAGTGACACTAGTTATAGAAAAACTAGATGATGTCGGGTCAGATCAACTAAGACTTAGGCATCTGGTGGGAACACCACGATCGACCGTCGTTTCATTCCTGGCAGAGTTTACCATCGACGGCCGAGATCTAGCCACGCTGCTTCGATCTGGATCGATTGACTATTATGATAGATTTGGAAAGATGGATGTTGCAGATCGCTGACTTGGTAGATTAGAAATCTCTCATTCATTCTGATTGATTGGAGATTTCATTTTTGGGTGATTTTATTTCTCGCATTTATTTTGTATTAGTTGTTTCTATTTCTGTGATTATTATTTTAGGCATGTTATCTGGTACATCCTCGTTTGTGTGAGGAATTTATTACATTATGTATTTTTTCTTTATTGAGTCAGTTTGTATGGAGGTTTATATAAACGCCTCCATATTATTCTTATTTTCTAATGCTGAATGAATTTGACTTGTGTTTCCCTTGGGATTATTTGATTTTGGAATGAATCGATATCCTGGATAGGGAAGGGCTTGGGCCTTGGGTGAGAATCTCTAAACTCCACCGCTTCAGCTCCTCCCCTCTGGGTTTAATTCCATTCATCTTACATCCCTCAACAATCACCTCACCTCATCCTTGTCCACCTCGCCTGCTAGTTTGCGTTCTTGAATCCAGCTTGCTGACTCCGGTTCGACGTGATCGCGACGTCACATATCCACATCACTAACGACGCTCCCGACTACGATGGCCAAGCACACAGCTCCGCGCGACACCGTCGTGCGCGCCCAGTTGGCCACCCTGCACGTTGTCCTGAGCGCACTCGCGGCCCCGTGCCCGCCTAAGTCCGCTTAAGCCCATGTGCTCTCCCGCACGCCCGCCTGCGTCCGCCCGTCCGCCCGCGCGCCCTCCTTGCTCGCACCTGAGAGCCCCTGCAACTCTGCACGTGCCCCCGAAGCTGCCCGAAGCTGACAACCTTATTTGGGGGAAATTACATCGTGGACCCTGGACTCTCTTACTCAGGTACGAATTTTAACAAGGCCTTTAACCTAGTAAAGTCGAATAATCTGAATTTTTTTGCTCGCTTGTATTTGCTCGAACTTGTTTCACCTGTGCGACCTTTCATTATTGAGTGAATTTAAATTACTATTGATTAAATATTGTGAGTTCCTTAATCCTGTTCCCCGTTTCTGATTTGTTGAAAACCGGATTGCGCCCTAATCTGAATTGGTAATTTTTCAATTACCTTCGATCTAATTTATTTAAAATTTTAAAAGTAATCAGTTTTGCGGGTTTAATTAATTTCTGTCGTTACAAAATTATTTTCTGATATTTTAGCATTAGTTTGTGAATAATTTGCTTTATAAAATTGTTGATATTTAAACTGCATTATCATTCAACTGTCCCGCATCAGCATCGATATAATCTACAGTCTCGGACCTAAATTACATCAATTTTTATATGTGCACATAGTTATCTTATTTTCTGCACATTATTCTTGTCGTTTATTGAGTCGAACATTGGTCTACACTGGTAGGAATGCCCACTTTGCTGTTTTGTATATATTTTGGGTTGCTTTGTCTCTTATATTTGATTTGGGTCAATTTGGGTTCAAACTGGGTTCAAATTAAATCAAAATTAGCTCAAATTGAATAGGCTTGGAGTTGTTTGAGACGCATTTGAAGGTGGACTTCATAGTAATTTCCCCTTTAAATGGAGATTCAACCACCCCTAAGACCGATTGGTCTTCCTTTTCTTCCATTGTGATGAACCAGTAGCGAACCCTTTGACTCCGTTCAACTGCGCCAGCTTCATCCAATGCTGAGTCTCGCCCATGACACACGATAGCTCAATTTGCGTAAGATCCTCACCACGCTAGCCGCATCATCGCCTACGACATGCACAAGTAACCACCTTTCTTCTTTTATAAAGCTTCATCCATAGATTGCAAAGGGGCAACTAATGTTTTGCGATTTTCACCTGAAGTGTGTTGAGCAAAGAATGGTGTTCTTTGTCATTGTGAGTAGATCTGTGCAGGTGGTGGCACCGATTCAATATTGGAAGCACAGAGGGTTGCAGGATTCCTTCTCAAACCTTGAGGTTCTCTAGTTTAGGTCTTCTTGAATTCCTATTCTTTGCAAAATTTATCAAATTGTTTTTAAAGAGTACTTCAAGTTCTTTTAATTCTGTTATTAACATTAAAATGTAATCTTCTCAATTGAAGTAGAATTTCCCACTTCATGCCCACTATTATGTCCATAACGTTAAATCAATAAAATAATTTCAACGTTAAATCCAAAGCTTGCTGTGATAGAGTTAGAAATTCTTAATTGTTGGTACCTTACAGATCTGGAAAATGCTCTTCAAATTAAGATAAGTCATTGTTTATATTGCATAAAGTAAATCTCTAGGGAACTTGATAGGGTTTTGTCTGCGCTTGCTTGAGTTTCATGAATTTACTATGATTATCATTAACTTTCCTGTAGAAGTCCATGAAATCCTATGTGGATATGCATTCGTATGTTTAAGACTAATTTGATTTAATCACCTCTTCATTGCATACTTTGTGGTTCATGTTCGATTTAAGGCACTTAATTTATATTTAAAGTAGAATCCTTCTATATAAAAATAGTCCTAAGCACAATCCTAATATACACAAAGGTTTATTCAATTTATTCAAATTTACTCAATCCTAAAGAATATTGAGCACTAAATGCTGATGTTTATTTGATGAAAAATGTTACTTCTAAATTATAAAATAATTAAGTTTAAATAAAAGGTACTACAGTAGAAGTTTCAAAAAATAAAATAGAGAATATTAAGAATAGAAGTTCTTATATTGAGGATTTAAAAGGATGATAAGAATGGATATTTAGAATCATTAAAAATAGTATATTTCAAATATAGAAAGTATAATAGTTGTTTTAGTTCTTTTCAAATTTTGTAATGGGACAGTCCTTTCATTCAGAACGGGTGGTCCAATCTTCATCAAATTAAAGGACAATAAGGAACAGGCAATTCATTACTGGGTCTGTTTCAGGAATAAACAAAAGAAAAATCAAACAATTTGATGAGCCTCAAACGAATAATCCAATCTTCGAATGAACAGTTTTATCGGTGAGCAAATTTATACTTTCAGTTTTACTTTCCACATTGAGAGATCTTTTCCAAAATCTCCCAAATGTCTATGTGACCATTATGAAGACTAATTAGCCTATAAATACATGAACTTTTCCTTTGGAAATCAAAAGGAAATTCAAATTTGAAATCACTCAAGGGTGATCTTTGGGGTGCAAGATCCTAGCCTTATAGGATCATTGTAGGGTACATGTCACTCTTAGAGAGAGTTATCGCAATGTAAGGCCTAGTCTCACTCTTAGGAGAGATCCAGGTGTAAGTTCCGGTCTCACAATGAGAAATCTGGCTATATAGGCATCTCCACCTTCAACTGAAAAGAAGGGAAAGCATAGGCATCTTAAAGAGGGATGGGGTGTTGTTACTGGTGTAGGCCTAAGGTCAAGCAGCCCTAGAGCTGGAGTATGTATTCTAGCTGAATCACTCAAAAATTGCTTGAATTTTTCTTGTACTTGCTTTTTACTTGCGTCTACCGATTTATCAATCGATTTTTATCGTGCAAATTTTCTGATTTTTTCCTATACCCAAATCACTCCCCACTTGGGTACGCCTAGTGATGTTTTCATTGATGGCTTCCACAGAGCAGCATTTCCATAAAACCCTAGGAGAAATTTTTGGCTTCTGTCACGGTTAATAGAAATCATAACTGCAGAGTGTGCAGTAGAAGGGCAACTCCAAGCAAACTACTCAATTCCAGAAAACCAGTAAGTTCACTTGCAAAAGCAAGACCTAGAACTTCAACTACAAAGGAAGCAGATTACCCGCACAGGAACGTTCACATTAGCTTAGATAAAATAAAAACCAGTCCAACAATGGCAGTGAAAAATGTACAAATAATGGACAACAACGCAAAAGAACCAGAGAAATCTTCCACTTACAAGTTTTTTGGGAAATATTTCAGCCAGCAACTTTTTGTACCGCTTCACCGGCCTCCGGGAACTCGGAGTCAGGGTGGGGCAGCAAAGGCACACATTGCTGCACTCAGGCAAGAACTTCCTCGACATAAAACCCATTTGCCCTTACCAGGAAGCGAAGAGGAAAAAAAAAGCAGAGATTAAACTCTCATCTCGGTGACAATCGCTCCGTTAGCCTGTGAAGAAACCAAAAGAGAAACCTTTGAGCAAACCCGTTTTAAACAGTAAGCTTTCTTTGAGATCTAAAGAAGAGAAGGAACATGAACAGATTAGCGATGGTTTTGCGTGCTCCAAGAAGTTTACCTGAGAGCGCAGTGGCGTAGCTGCTCTTTTCCTATTTCAGAGGAGGGAGTGAAGCCGGAGAAAGACAGAAAAAAAGTGCGACCTTCTTACATGAAGAGAGACACAGAGAGAGGGAGAGAGAGAGAGAGAGAGAGAGAGAGAGAGAAGAAAAAGCGGGATGAGGGGAAGAGAGAGAGGGGGAACCGGGCACGTGAAAGAAAGCTACGTTTCTACCCTATTTTACACCTTTGGACCTCAAATCAATATTTTAAAGAGTAAATTGCCTCACGGTCCCTGAGCTTACTTAATCATTTAAAACAGGTTAATTATTTTTAAAATCATTCAATCAGATCCCTGTGCCCAACATTAAATTTAAATTAGATCCTTTTAAGAATTAAAAAGATAAAATACCCTCCCCTCTCACCTCCGGTGGCGCTGCGTTCACTCAGGATGTGAGCGCGGCATGTCGAGGCTGCCTGCACGCAGGCTATGTGCACACTACGGTCTATGCATGCGCAAGCCATGCTCTCCGAATCGGAGTGGGCACAGGCTATGCACGTGCGGCGACCAGCACGACCACCTGGGAACAAGCCATGCTTGCATGACTGCCGATGCAAGCTCAGGCCAGTGAGGTCGCCTGCGCGAGCGCAAATAAGGTGAGCGCATGGTTGCAGCCTAAGTGCACATAGCCCAAGCCACCGCAATGCTTGCATAGCCTGCACCCGCGCGACGCAGATGGTCACGCCAATGAGTCTTTAGTCTCCTCTGGTTGAACTTTTAATAACTTCAAATTTTTTAAAAAAATATTTTCTAATATTTTATACTATATATAAATTTAAATGTTAAACTTAATTTTATTTTGTATTTCTATACAAATTAAATATAAAAAAAATTTAAGCATCTCTAAAGCATACTCAAACCAACAAGACTTAAAAGGACTTGTTTTTTTGGAGTATATTTAGGAATAATTTAAACTTTTTGACAATAAAAAAATTATTTTAATATTATAATATAAAATAAAATTATTTTATTATTGAGTATTTATTTAATTTCAACATAAAATTGATTATTAAACTTTAAATTTATTTGTAATATAAAATAATGATAAGAATATTTTTGGAAAAATTTGGGGTACTCTTGGCTCAACTAATCGGGACCTTTGGGGCAATAATTTATCTAATAATCGAGGATCTTCAACTATTAGGTTTTAGCCCTATTTCTTATCATGCAATGGGCCTTGGGCCCTATATTTAATGCTTTATCATGCAATGGGCCTTGGGCCCTATATTTAATGCTTTATCATGTAATGAGTCTTGGGCCCTATATTTAATGCTTTATCATGTAATGGGCCATGGCCCAAAATCTATCATGTAATGGCCTTTGCCAAAGTGTTTGTCTTTTTGACGGGTTGGGAGCCCGATGAATAATATCTCCCTCGAAATTATCTTTTTTAAAAAAAAAAAACTATTGGAAAAATTCAATACTTAAACGACAGATTTGATACTTGCACTATCTTAGGCATGTAAATGACCAAAACTATTCTTTCAAAATAAAAGTAAAAAATATTAAATTAGTTTTTATCACATCTTATTTAAAGTTTAATATAAAAAATATACTTTATTTCATATTTTACATTAATTTTAATATCAATCAACTTTATTTTACATATATACAAATTTTAACATGACTAATTTTATTTTTTATCTTATATGTATCTCAAGATAATTTCATAATTTTAATGATAAAATTAAATTAGTCCCTTTGTCAAATATGCCAAAAGGGTCCTAAAATTTTTAGGGCTAATTGTAGAAGCTATGCATCATTATCTTTTTCACATGACTTTATTTGAGGGTCACTTTTGGTATAAAAGAGAATATGTTAGCTTACAAGTTTGATGAAAAATAAGATTATTTTAACATTAAAAGATATATAGAATATAAAATAAAGAGAATTTATGTTTTATGCAATAATAATAATATAATAATAGGTTTCTTGCGCCTGATTTTGTTTCATTAAAGTCTCCAAAGAATTCAATTTTTATTTTATTTACTATTTTAAATTCAACAAAAATTTAATAATTTTATTTTATATTGCACACAAGTTTTATCTTACATATTTCTTAATATTCAAAACTTTATTTTAGTTCAAGCTCATAAATTAATATATTTTCTTTTTTTTTTTGTATAAAAGCAACCCTTCAATCATAAAAAGATATAAGTTTGATTTGAGTCTAAATTGAGCTGGTGGGAAAGAAAAACTAAGAGAACAGGAGAGAGAGAGGGGAGCAAGTGAGCGGGCTGCCTTACCCCTCTTCAATCTTATCTTTTTAAAGTGAAAAAAAGAGAAAGAAAGAGAAAAATAGAGTAAGAAGAGGGCAAACAAGATGCCTTGCTTCTCTGCTAATTGCTTCCTTTTGAAAGATTATTAAGTTTCTTTTTATTTTTGTCAATAATCTTTATTCTTATATTTAAACTAGCCTTTATAATAAATTTTCTTTAATTTGATATATGTTTGTACATCTTCCTTCTATTACCAAGCATCATTGTTTTTTAGAATTTTTCTCTTGAATTCTCCCAACATATTTTTTAGTACTTAATAAATATTATAGCAATCTTGACCCATATAAGATCAGTTTCTCCTTTGATGTCACAGTATTAAGTTCTAAAATTTTCTTCTTAAGATCCTGCTTGGCAAATAATTATTTTAACCATAGCTAAAATATTTAAAAATTATTTTATATCTTATTCTATACAAATTTTAATATTAAATCATTACTTTATTTCACTTCTAACATAATTCTTAATAATTCAATTAACTTTATTTCATATCTAACATAATTTTTAATATTACTTACTTTATTTTATCTCATATACAGTTTTTTTTTAAAAAAATATAATTTTTTTCAAATTATTTTTTTCCCTCCAATCAAATAGGAGTTAATATATATTTACTTTGATTCTTTAAAATTAACTATTGAGTCTGATGATTTTGTTTTGACTACTTATTCTATTTTCAATTCTTTATTTTAAAATTAAGATAGTTAATCAATATTTAGTAGTTAAATATTTACTATCAATACACAAAGTGCAGTACCCGTTAAATTTTACATATATGCTGACTTCTTCATAGCATCCTTCAAAGTGTACGGCATTGCACGTTGCATTGCCTGCAAAGTAATATTTATTTTGTTCTTTGCTTCGTTCAACATCGACTCTGCATTTTCTTTAGTGAAACTTTTTCTTTGTCGCTTAGGTTGCTGAGAAGTTTCAGCAGCACGTTTACCTCCACTTGAAGAAGAAGGTTCTCATGTTACGTCATTATCTTCAACGAAAATGTAGTTCTCAGCAAAACTTGATCCTTCTCTATGACCCAAATCCTGGATATCATCATTATTCTCATTTTCGTGAATATTACACTCCATCTTCAAAGATTCATCCATTGAGATGTAGTTCACATAAGACCTTGCATGATTTTCTAATGCATAAGTATTCCTGATTAAGTCGTCAACTGCTTCATAATGCTTGAAAAGTTTTTTCCTTAATGATTCATATTCATGGTGAATCTATAAAAATTAAAACAATAAATTGAAATAATAGAAAAGTCTAATTATCAAAAATAACAAATAGTTCTTTATCACATCTGCAGAATTTTATCTCATAAATCATCTGTGGCATCTGGCATGTTGTTAATCGGATCCCAACCCCATCCACTATGTCTAGCGAGTTCTTGATATTTTCGATATTCCTTTTTCAAAAAATTTCATACATCTTTAAGTTGTTGTACTGTTTTTTTAGTACTTACCTGGGTGTTGTAGCTTTGCATATTTCAGTTCATGCCAACGACGTTGGATTCCCATTAACATGGCTATAAATCATAGAAAATACATCAATAACAGTAATATGATACGTATTATAAGGCAACATGATAATGAGAATAGTAATATGGGTTGCATAAAATAAATTCAACTTATCACAATACACAATTAGCCCTCAAAAATTTTTCTGAGAAGTAAACAACTGCAATTGCAATGCTCTATAGAATTCCAATAAACTCATGCAATCAAGATAATATTTATATCAAGTTTTAAAAAAAATAATTCATTTGCAAAGAAACTTAATTATGTTTAAACAATGAAAAAAAAATTCACAGAGCTGTCAATGTAATGATAACAGAGCGTGAAATTCAACAAGTAATTTAAAAAAAAAGTAAACGAGGTCTAATTGCAAAAACGATAAGCAAAGCTAACTGCAGCAAGTATTTTAGACACAAATATGGTCCAATTAATAGAAAGCAGTTTTCATCACAGGATTCACGCAGAAAATAAAGAAATAATGATAATATCACAAATCGACGACGAATGATGAAGATGAACAGCATAGAAGCAAGAGAAAATAAAGAAAGCACAAACCCAGTTGAAACTCTAAGCATTTATGAACAACGCAGAACTCAGATTTGGAATTAGAGCAGACGGGATCCACCGCATCAAAGGAGGGAATAGATAAAGGTAAAGGAACACAGATCTAAAATTAGGGCAGATGGAAACCACCACATCAAAGGAGGGAATAGCGTTTACCTGATCCCACTACAGAGAAAGACGACAGGGCTTACCGTCACCAACCCAGAAGCTCGCCGCTATCGGAGAGGCACTGCGCCGGTCTATGTTTCAGAACGGAAGACCGCACCTAACGCTGAGCCTAAAGCGGCGCTATCAGCCGACAGCTAACGCAAACAACCTTCCACCAACCGCGCGTGAGAGACTCTGCCATCTCCGCCCTTATCCCAACATCGCGGATGGGGCAGCTAAACCCCGAGATAGGCGGGTTAGGAGAATTCCGCTGAGTTTATTAATCCAGGCGTAATAAAAAATATTTTTTAGCGTTTGGTGGGTTAACTGAGTTAACTTAAGTTAACCGAGTTAACTTAAGTTAACCCACCATATCCAAACGGCCCCTTAGAGATTCCTCTCGTCTCATTTACCTCACTCATTGTTGCCCAAACCCTAAAAAATCTGAGACGAGAGCTAGACGTTGCCCTGGCCATGTTTAGGGGATTCCAGGATCAAGGTTTCCACCACGTATGTCTTCACTTGCTCGAAAATTATTCGTATACTTTGTCGTTCCGGGTAGCGAAAGAAGCTTCCTTGTCCCTTCTCCGACATGACATCAGGCAGAGTGCAGTTGAGCTTTGACCTTTATTAAATTGACTACATATATTTATTTTATTCCTTACATATTCAACATACCAGAAATGCATCAGAGTGCAGTTGAGCTTTGACCTTCACTAAAACTTTTGTGCATATTCTTCATTAAATTGATCTTTAATTTTGTTCAAATCATTTTCTTTTCTATTTTCAATTCTAAGTTCTTTAAGTTTTTCGACTTCTATATTTTTTAGAAGTGTTCTTGTTATCATCAAATATAATGTAAATTATCCTTTTAGTACAAGTGTTTTCTTATTAGAACTGTCTTTGCTTTGGCCTTTGTCCTGTTTGTTGACTAAGTTGTCCACATTCACACATTTATCATGTTCACATTCAATGTAATAAAAATAGAAATTAATGGTTAAATACTCTAATTTTTTTAATTAATTAGTAAGAATAATTTTAACTATCTTAATAATTAAGATAATTATGAATAGCTTTACTCTAAATTGCATCTGAGCCCCAAGTTGGTAGATATCAACTTTACAAAGATTGATGCTTTTTTTTAAAATAAACATAACTAATTAATTAATTAGTTTGTTAATTATAATTAAAAAAATGACAAAGATAACATGCTTCTGATGCCATTAAATTAGTACCACTAAAACAAGAAATTGCCCGTAGCACGGGAGACTTCTAATAAGCAAAAGTCTCTCGTACTATGGGCTGAAACTTCTTTTCTGTTTTTATTATTTTAAATTATAAATTTATTTAATTATTTAAATATATTTTTGAATAATTTTTTATCATATAATTGATTATATGCATATATATAGGTTTATTAATGATTTATTTTAAATAAAAATGAAAAGATAATGCTTATTTAAATATTTTTAATCTTGAGATTATATAATTTTATTTAGCTACTAGCAGATCACAGGTCAGAACGAGTCATGAGTTATGAATATAATTTTACAGTTTGTACATATCCCATTAGAGACAGTCAAGCTGGTTGTGAAAGGCTAGAAAAAAATCAGTTTCCATATTATATTCACGTGAAACTATTTAAGCAAATAAATAAATATCAAAAAATTATAAACAAATAAATAATTTAACTAAATTAGGAATTTATATATGGCATATTTACTTTCTTAAACAAATTATTATGCCCATTTTTGTGTAAAATAAACACTTCTTAAACTCAATATAGATACACAAGCTAATATAATTATTATAATTTTACATAATTTAAAATTAAATAAATGAGATGATCATATGGATCATACCAAGCACAATTTTTTATCTTTTTTACGACATGCCTATCGCATGTTTCTTTAATATATACTAATATTATACCCGTGCAACAACTGCACGGAATTATTCTTATAAAATTTTTAAAAGTTAAATAAAAATATTACATATTTTATATTAAAAATAATAAACATTAAATATATATTATTTTTTATAATGTTTAGTATTTAATATGTTTTTTAAATTTTTAAATATTATAGAATATAAAATAAATATATACATTATGAATAAACAATAAAATATTAATTAATTTTTATAATAAAATTTATAATTTAATTTATTTATTTTAAATTTTTTTAAAAGATACGTGTATAATACTTTAATTTTGCTATTGCTTTCCGCCAACCTCCTCCCCTTCTCTCGTCTTTCTCTCCCTCTCTCTACTCTCTTTCTCCTTTCTCTCTCTTGCCGCCCACCACCTCTCCTCTCTCTCCTCTCTTTCCCTGTAATTTCTCAAACCGCCCTATCCGTCTCCTTCACAAATTATTTAAATTACATAATAAATTTAAAAATTTAATTACATAATTATCTCTATTTTCTCTCTCCTACCCGTCGCCTCTCTCTCTCCTCTCTCCTTTCTCTCTCTCTCTAACCGCCCCCATCTCCCTATTACATTAAAATTATTTTACATTAAAAATAATAAATATTAAATATATATTATTTTTAATACTTTTTAGTATTTAATATGTATTTTCGAGAAAAAAAAATTAATTCAAAATAGAAGTAAATTGATGTAAAATTTAAAATTTAAAATTAAAATTTAATTTTAAATTTTGAAAGTTTAAATTAAAATAAATAAAAGTTAAAATTTAAATTTTAGTATTATTTTTTAAATTTTTAAAATCAACTGGCGTTAAGAATCCTATTATTAAAAAATATTATTATTAAATTAAAAACTTAATAAAATGTAAATTATATTTATTGTTTTATGTAAAATTTTAATATTAGAATTAGTTGATTTATTTATTATCTTGAATTTTAATATATGCATAATATATATAAATCATCTAATAAATAATTAAAAAATAATAAATCAACTTTGATCTATTTATATAGCTTATGATCTCTTATCTGCAGAGGGAGGGAGGCGGTGGCAAAATTGTAATATTGGATTGGCAAAATTGTAATATTGAATTTGCAAGAAGGCTAAAAATAAAAAACCTATTTGTTCACCACCATTACCATCTTTAATAAAGATATATAGATGGCTCAAAATATCCCCATTTTTGAAGCATTTTCATTTTAAAATCACTTTTTTTCATCATTATATGTAGTATCGTGATTTCTTCGACAACATGCCTATGAAACATTATAGACTCTCTCGACTAGAATAACTAATCAATGGGACAGGCATTGGGGTTTTATGGTAGTAGATCTACTCAAATCAATTTTCATTTTTATCTGATATGTTGCTTAATTAATAAATAATTTTGAATTTTTCTAACCTTATTTATAAAAACCTCAATTTATTGTTTTGCCAAATAACGTTTTCAAAAATTTAAGATTTAGGATTCAAGATTTACGATGTACAATACAATTTTTAGATAAAAATAAATAGTAAAAGAAAAAATAAAATCTTTTACATATTCCTTTTCTTAACTAAAACTTATGACAATTTATGGTTACAAAATGAGAAAATGATGAAGCCTAAATCATATATATATATATATATATATATAGTCATGAAATTAGTTTGTGAGATATAAATTTTGATATGTGGAAAAGATAAAAAAAAATGGAAATAAAAATTAAGGATATCCTCCACTACACATAAATATGATGAGAATTGCAATGGAAGTAATCTATTGTGAAGCTCAAGGGTACTAAAAAAGAACTATAAAAAGAGCAAAATAAGGAGAGAAGGGAGAAGAGATCATAAGAGAAAAGAGAGAAATATATTAATGAAAAATCATACTTTCTATTTTGATAAAAAACCTTGTTTAAATATTTTTGAGAGGGTTGATGTTACATAAACTCTATATATAATCTTAATTTTACCGTCTAATTCACAATTAGAAATAAAAAATTTAGCCTAATGCTAATGTCATATAAAGCGTTTCGAGGCGTGACATGTCATAGTCGAGAAACCCGAGTGATAATTTTATAAACATAATTGTGGGGCAATTGATTAGTTTGACAATGAAGATGCTCGTAGCCAGCAATTCATATGAAGGATTTGTCGATAAGTTATAATAGAAAAAAACATCTACGGGATTTAAATAGAGGTCATATAAAAACTCTAATGTAACATCCAATTCATTAAGTTGTAAAAAAATTAATATACTGTAACAAGTTATATATATTTATAAATAATTTTTTTACGTGTTAATTGATCTGATCTTATGCTAGTTCAAGATTGTATTAATAAAAATTTCGAGTTAGAAAATGACTCGTTAGTTAGCTCACTTGGATCGAGTCAATTTTAATTCAATTTTTGATCACTTTTCAATCTTCAAGCTAAGTTAGCTGCCTTAGTTCATTTATTAAAAATGTATCGTCATCATCATACGACAACTCAAATGTTATATATATATATATAGTTAATCGAATTAATGATCAAATTTATCCAAAATCAAACTCTAAGTTTATTTGGCAGTTAAAAAATTAATCTGATTTAATTTTAACCAGACATGTAACTAACTTATATCATATCCCTCATATTTTTCAACATAATAATTAATTTTATTTCAATAAAAAAATATCACTATCTAAATTAAATTTTAATCTTATTAAATTTAACTTTATAAACAAATAGGCCCTTATTAAATGGATAAAATTTATCGGGTGAGATGCTTAATAAATAATTTTGAAATTTTTTAATCTTATTATGTGTGAAATATTCTTAAAAATATTAATTATTCATTTTTCAAATGACAAAATGTTATCCATGTACGATTCCTTGTTTGTTTAGACTTCACGTTCTAATCGAGGCTAAATAACTTATATTTTAATTATGTTTCGCAATAATCATTGAAGATGAGATCGTGAGACTATGATTGAAGTAAAGGGTGGTGAGTGATCAACAGATAGTGTCTCAAGAAAAGAAAATCATGATTGAAGTAAAGTGCGGCTTCTGACAGACTTTTCGACCGAATAATAAGTTGGGAGAAGGACACAAAAATGAATCATCCAGCATAAAAAATAGATAAGAGATTATAAGCTATATAAATAGATAACGTGATTTCAAATAAAAGAAAAGCATGTATTTTGAGGCAAAATTGTGAAGCTAATAACAGAAAAACTCTGTAGTTAATCGTGCTTGGAGTTGAGTAATACTTAGATGAGTGACCTCCTAAGAAGTACTGCTTCTATAGCTGAATATCTAGCTACGAATGTTGGAGTCCAGATTCTCCAGGAGATGGGGTGGCGGAGTTGGATCGTCAAGCCAAAGCTTCTAATGTGGCTAATGCTTAACGAAGGAGGGTCGACCATTGTCCCTAAGGGTGTTAATATGGATCGAAGATCGAAAATTGATCAAAAATTGAATCGATTTTAGATCGAATCAAAATCGAATCGATCTAAATGAGCCGACTAGCGAGCCAAAAATTCGGCTCAGTAATGATTTCTTGAGCCGGGGTAAGCTTGGCTCAATCCAACTCAAAATCGGCTTGAATTAAATATATATATTATAAACTGAGCCGATAACGAGCCGGATTGAGTCAAGCTTACCCAGCTCGAGATCGGCTCGAGAAAAAAATTGAGATTCTATTCATTTTCGAGCCGACTCAAAAATGAATCGAAATCGGCTCAAAGTCAATTGGAATCGACTCGAGTCGGCTTGAAGTCGAACCCAATCGACTTTGAGTCGATTTCGAGTCGATCAAACTGTGATAGATCTGATTTCGAGTCGGTATTGACTCGGCTCAAAATTGGATCGATAACAGCACTAACTGTCCCTACATGGTGAGAGTAGTAGCAAATTTGCTTGGTCCATCTACAAGCTTTATTTCTAGCATCTAATTCTACTTCAAAAAATATTCTATCCTTTTCTTACATCTTTGATGTTGAAATTTTATTTTAAAAAAAAAATCACATTATATATTTGTAACACATCAATATTAAAATAAATTCTTTTATATTATATACAAAGGAAAACACAAATTTTCTCAAAAAAACAAAAAATTGCTAACATTTATGAAGTCCTAAGGAAAAAAGTTTGAAGCTCGTGGGAGGGATGAATATATCAAAAGTTTTTTTTTTGTTTTTTTTATTAAAATATATCAGAAATTAAATAAAATAAATATTTATTATTAAATTATAAGGAAGGGCCTCATTGTCTAATTTATAGATAAGATTGTTCAAAATTAGTAAGATTTTTTTTAAAAGTTTGCTCTTTAATATTTTATAAAAAAAATGCAATAAAGTATTTCTTGTTATTTATGTATGGTGATTAGCTAAATTTTTTTAAACCATTTTAATTATAAAATGTTAATTTTTGTGAATGGAAAAAAATTAATATTTTTTTTTGAAAGATGAAAAATTAATATTTTTTGCAGGCACTAGAGATCACTTTGTTCTATAATTAAATGCATATGCAATTGAATGTTGGCTTATCTTTTTGGTTATATAACAATTATCACCACTAATATGAAGAAAAATCACCTTTATTTGAATTCTATTGACAATAAAAAATGATGAACTTTGACCCATTTCGAATAACAATTATAATATATATATGCGGACTCGAGTAACCACAGATCAGCATTTAATTTTTGTAAGTTAAACTATTTATCTAAACTCGGGTAACCACAAATTAGTATTAACTCAATTTGTATTTTATCTTAATTGTTAAATAAAAAATGGTATAAGTTATAATCTTTTATTCTTGAACGAGTCTGTATAGAGAGAAATTTACTTACCTATTTATCACGTAAAAATTTGAAAATTATTGGTGGATCCTAAACACGACCCCTGCATTAATTAAGCAGATCCAGGATAAGACTAGTTTGATGAGGACTAAGTACACCTTATACAGGACGTGGGAGAGGTACGTAGATGCTTGAACGTGAGGCCTTGCGTAGATCCAATAATTTTACGCTGATTATGGACAGTGTCTCGAGCAGATTTATTCGTGGTCATAGCCTCATCGGTTAAGAATTGTATCACGGATGAACGAATGAGCTAGTCAAATTCGGTTGAACCCCATTTAAAGAGCACAAGAAAAGCATGATAAGAAAAAAAACACTGTATAGAGCTAACAAAGAGCATGTGATAAAAGTCAAGCAAGCAAGGTGTAGGTCAAGTTGTGTGTGCTAGTGAGGGACCAGATCTTGTGGGTCTGGTGTGGGCCGGGATAGATCAAGTCGTTGAAAAATTGAACTAAACAGTTTGTTTTGATAGTCCCGATCGCGAATCAATATGATGTCTTGTCCAATTCAACGTCAAAATCAACTTACATATCAGATTATATCAAACCGTAATGAATTAATCTTTCTGCGTACGTAATATTTAATGTTTCATAAAAACAATGAAGTAATATAAATAAATGAATAAGTTTGTTATAGTATTGAATGTTTAAAAAAAAACTAGTGATTTATTGATTAGATCGGTTTGATAATTGGTAATCTTGATATTTAAATCCGTTCGTCCCTCCCGCCTACGTAGGACCCTTACAGACTCTATTCTCAAAGCCGAGTTATTGACTGCTTGGGAGGGTGTGAAAGCTGCTACCTCTTGGAGAAGCAAGGTAAAAGGGGTCAAGGGCATATGGCTCGAGAGCGATTCTACGGAGATGCTTAACCTTATTACCTATGCTAGCAACACTGAGAAGCGCAATGCCAAAGCTGAGATGGACTTTATTGCTCAACAGATTGCTGATCATCTCTTTGATTTTTTGCTCTATATCATATCTCACCTTTGCAGAAATGCCAATGGGGCTTCAGACTTCTTAGCCCATCTCGCTTCCTCTGGTGATTTCACTTGGGTGGGGGGCATGCCTCTCCCTAATAATTTTTGTCATCTGCTCTTGCAGGACGCTCCTAATCTCCACACTTTCTATACTGTTAATTGATCCTTGGTCTAGGCCGCCATTTCAACTCTTTCTGCACGGTTGCGCGTGGCACAGATGCACACGACCCACAGAAGGGTGATCAATGTCGGACAATAAAGTAGAGAGGAAGAGCGAAAGAGATAGAGCAAAGAAGGAGAGGGGGTTGGCCTCCCCTTTTTGCAAGCCTAGGAGGAAAGAGAGAGATAGAGAGCACTTTGCTAGCATATGCATGCAGGTAGGAGATAGAAAGGGAGAAACGGGGATCGAGTAATTTAAAGATTTTATAAAATTATAATAATAAAAAATTAAAAAAATAATTGATAATTATATAAAAATTAAGAACTCAGATGATAAATTTTAAAAATTCTAGAAATACATAATATTAAGGCTTACACTCGAGAACTTGGGATGTAATTTACCTATTAGCAATTGAGATTTTTTATTTGGTGGGTGAGTTAATAAATATTTAATTTGAAATTTTCATATGCATGTGCAAAAATCTCAGTTTGTGATTTTTTTTTTCAAATGGCCTTTTAAAAATTATAAATTAATTATTTCTTGAGCTTTAATATGTAAGCTAGTAATAATTTAGGGCAGAATTACGATGAGAACTTAAGATATAATTATTTTAATATTATATATCTAAAAAAAATAACTATATGATTTGATAATATGTATAAATAATTTTATAAAAAATTATAAAATTATTATTAAAAACATGATATTTAGTTGTTAAGTTATCTAAATAATATGATATAATAAAATATCTCCTTAGTGATAGTATTATCGACGTGGTGCTTAATATACGTTGAAATTTTCCTATCTTATCTTTGGAAACCTAAATTTATTAAATGCTTTTAAAATATCATTTTTTTACATTTTATTCTTGTTTCATTCTTTTTCATTAAACTGACCTCTTAAAGAATAATTTATTTACTTATTTAATCTTAAAATTTAAATATACATGTATAATTTTTTTTATTTAAATATATAATTATAAGCTGCACCTTTACATATTAACGAAGAGCTGAATTTTTTTCAAAAGACGATAGACGACTAATTTTTCTTAATTTGACGGAGTCTGTGTATATATATATATATATTTTTTTTTTTTTTGAGATTAGACGAATAATTTTTTTTTTTTAGATTGGTATATAATCATGCGTGTTGAGTGCCAGTCCGATGAAACAAACAACACAATAAAACAAAAAAAAAACAAAAATTCAAGAACATTTCCCGCTAAAAATAATATAAAAAATAGGAATGAAACTTTAAAAATATATAAATGCTACATCCCTATTTTTATATTATTTTGTTATTTAAAAATGGGAATAATTACCTACATGCCACACATTTGAGTTTTATTTATGACTTACCCATTTATTTTTAGTTAATTACGCTATGCATACTCAAAACAGTACAAAATCTTACATACACACATTTGAGTTAAAACTTGATCAAAATTTATTTGAAAAAAAAATATTCTATTAGTAAATCATTAAAATTATATTTTTACTCTTAATGGTACATATTTTTCTTTTCCACAATACTACACTAAAGCACTGATTTATCCTAAAATCAATTCACGTCGCGGATATCTCCTTCTTTTGTCGCCACCTAAATATTAAGATTTTAGGATTTTTTTCACTCAAAATATATTTAAATATTCTTAAAATAATATGATGAACGACTCAGATTTTTTGTAATCTAACTATAGTTAGGTTATTAAAAAATTATAATTACTCATTATAATAGAAATATGTGAAAATGTGTATATGTAAGATTTTATAATGTTTTGAGTGTGCATAGCGTAATTAACTAAAAATGGATGGGTAAGGCATAAATAAAACTAGATTGTCTGGCATGTAGGTAACTATCTCTTAAAAATAATATAAAAAATATAGGAACGTAGCATTTATATGTTTTTAAAGTTTTCTTATTTTTTAAAAATTTAATAAATTCTATGATCCTGTTTGGTGTGAGGACTAAAATCAGGATTAAAATAGTACTATATAAAAAAAATATTATTTTACTTCACATATTTAATAATTTTTAATAAAAATATCTACTTTATTAATTATTTTAGACCAAAATATTTGAATCGAATATTTTAGTCTAGGAAGTAAAATAAAGTTAATTTTTTATTGAATATTATTGTTAATGTGAAGTAAAATAGTTATTTTTTATATTAAAATTTGTGTAAAAAAATAATAAGTACATTGAATATGTAGCCAATCCGCCTTTTATTCCATTGGATATTGGTTAAGATTAAATTCTGATGAGAAATATATGTATCTTTGAAATAAAAAAAAATCTAAAATAAAATTAGTTCTGAGTTGTGTAGAACTTGATTTTTTATTTATTTATATAGAATGTGAATTAAATTTATTTTGAATAATGAAATTTGTGTAAAATTTAAAATATTAGGATTTTAATAATAATATTTGTTAAAAATTAAGCCTATTAATAAATGAGGTTGTTGAAAAAAATTAAGCCTATTGATAATAAGGTAATTTACATACATTAAAATGCAAAAATTTTTGCATATTTTGTAATATCTGTGATCCTATTGTAGATGTTCGCTTTAGATTTAAAAAAACTGCGTGAATTCAGTACTTCTGTATTTGAGATCATATTATCTACTTATATGGCTCAAGTTGTCTCTTCATTTTTTATGTGGGACGATTTATTTCTGTGCTTCTCTCACCTCTCATTATTCTGCCTAGAAGCCTTCTAGGAGCTGCACTTTGACTTAGTGATTACTTTCTCTTTGCCCTGTTTGGTGCGAGAACCAAAACAGGACCAAAATAGTACTAGTTTAAAAAATAGCAATAATAATAATAAATAAATTATTTTAATTATTCTACGCAAATTTTAATATAAAAAATAATATTTTACTTCACATACTCAATAATTTTTAATAAAATACAAATTTTATTTTACATCTTTAGATCAAAATATTCGACTTAAATATTTTGGTCTAGAATGTAAAATAAAGTTGATATTTTTATTTTAAATTATTGAGTATATAAAGTAAAATAATATTTTTTATATTTGAATCTGTGTAAAATAATTTAAAATATTTATTTATTATTATTATTATTGTTTTTTAAATTAGTACCATTTTGATCCTATTTTGGTTCTCGCACCAAACAGAGCTGATATCACCCGACGATCACTTCTCACCCTTTTCGACCACAGGAGTCACATATTTTGTTTAAAAGAACAATATTATTTTCATACTCTGACCATCATTATTATTATTACTATGATATTTAAATTATTTAATAAATTTCTTTTATACAGGCATTTTTGGCCAATAATCTATGCTTAATCCCATATATATTACGCGTTATATTTATTGTCCTCTAATCTCTTATATATAATTTCTTACACGGTTAATTCTTATATTATTTCATTCTCTTTTTTTCATAATTATTTATATTCTTTTCAATGAATGTTTTTTTATAGTACATATTAACTTATGCTTTGCCTTTTTTTTTTTAGATAAAACTTATTAGCGTATGTGATATATATTCTCAGTATACGTTGCTATATATGTCAAACAAATTGTTCATGTTTATTTTATGTATCGTACTATTAACATGTGATTGAAGTGCTGCATCTTTGCCGTATAAATGGTGCCGTGGGAGCACTAACCTCTCATTATTATTATTATTATTCTTGCAGGTCTCAAATCTCGACCATGAGGGTTCGGCCAAACATCGTTCACGATGATTCAAGATAATCTCCCAGCAACATCGATGACAATGTCTCTCAGCTGCACCTATCGCTGTCGGCGTGCCATGACTGCACCATTTTCAATATAGTATGCTTCTTCTAGTCACGCAAACCAAGGGCCCGCATGCTCCAGCCATCATGAACCCCTAGAAAAAGTGCCAAAATCAAGAAGCCAAGCTGTCATTCCACTACTTTCGGCTCTTCTGGTGGCCGATAGCGGTGGGACCACCGGTGTGGACTCAGCAATTGAATATTTGAAATCACAGGATCTCTTTTCTATTATCCTTGTACGAAGAGCTTGAAATAAGAAAACTCTCCCTTTTTTCTTTTGGCTCATTGTACTAGTCTTTTTGACCACCTTTTTTTCTAGTAAAATTATCTCTTGCTGATCACTCAGTGGACGTAGGGGATTTTCTCTCTAAACCACTGGATGCGTATTACTCTCATTTAGGTCTTAATCATTAGGCCTAGCTCTCTATGTACTGTTGTCTCTCTGGACTCTCTTTCTTTCTTGGGAACCCCTACTTCCCACGTCAACACGTACAATCTCTTAACTTATATATATATATATATTATTATGATATATATTAGTATCTTTATTTATAGGTACATATATATATATATTCTTAATTAACATGATTTATAATTAACTTAGTGGTCATCAGATTTCACCACATTCTTATGTATAAAAGATTTTTTGAAAACTTATATATATATATTAAAAATTTTGGAATTGAGTCGGATCAATTTAGTTGGAGAAAAAATATAAAGTAAATAATGTGAGATAATTTTTTTTTTGAAAAATGTGTACACATGATATGAAATAGAGTCAGTTAATTATACTAAAATTAATATTAGATGTGAAATAAAGTGATTATTTAATATTAAAATTTGTATAAAATAAAATAAAATATAAAATATTATTTTATTTTTTAAAATAAAATAACATTTTACTGGTGGAAATTTTATCGATGAAATTTCCCTCAACCAAATCGGGATAGTACACACTAGGGATTGGCAATTTTATGGCGAAAATTGAAACTCGCTCGAAATTAAATCGATTCAACTTTTAATTAACTCGATATGTATATAAAACATATAAATTTAGAATTGTTGTTAAGTATAATTAAGATATTTTTATATATAAATATGATATAATGGTATACATAATAAAGGTGATATTGGTAATATATTGATAAAAATTTAAAATAAATTTATAATATTATATTTTAATATATTCATATAAATAATGAATATTTTTATAAAAAATATAGTTTATAATTAGACTTTAAAATTGACTAAAAATAAAAAAAAAAAATTTAAAATAAAAAATTTTAATTTTAAATTGAGTCCGACACACCCAAAATTATATAATCATAATTTTGGATATCAAATCTCAAATCAAATATAATTAAAAACACTGGCAATGCAAACTGGCATCGTTTAAGATTAGTATGATTAAATTAGCAAAGATAGGAATATATTTAAAATTTAATCTATTTGAAGGAGCAATCTAATTATCGAAAATCAATCGAAAATTAAATCGATTTTAAATTAATTTAAAATCGAGTCGATCTAAATGAGTGGATTAATGAGCCAAAAGTTCAGTTCGGTAATGATTTCGAGCCGATTTTGAGCCGATTAGACTCAGCTCGAATTAAAATATATTTTATATTATAATACACATATAATATAGGTATATAATATATATATATATATTATAAATCAAGCCAATCTCGAGTCGGATTGAGTCGAGCTTACCGGGCTCAAGGTCGGCTCAAAAAAAAAATTGAGATTCAAAATCGAAATCGGCTCGAATTCCATTGGAATCAACTCGAGTTGGCTCGAAGTTGAACCCATTAAACTTCGAGCTAATTTTGAGTCTATTGAAATGTGATCGATTCAATTTTAAGTCGGTATTAGTTCGGCTCGAAATCGGATCGATATCGGCACTAAATCTGACTGTAAAATGACCTTTTATTTTGTGTTCTGTGAAAGCTTCAGTGAAATTTTATTCTATTCGGCCGGCAGAGTAGAATAATTGCCGCGTTTGAGTTGTTTTTTGGCATACGGCAGCCTGGCGAATCCTTTTTGGGTAAATTACATCCTGGTCTCTGAATTTAAAGCTTAATAATGTACAAGTCCATATTATAACATCGGAGTTCTAAATTTTAATAAATTATCAAATGAGTTTTTTTATTTATTTATTTTTATTAATTTTTTAAAAATTATTATTATATCTCTCCCCTTTTTCTCCTCTCGATCCCCTTGCACACGGCCTCGTGAGTATCGGGAGGAGAGAGAGAGGGGGAGGGGTATAATGGTAATTTTAAATAATTTAAATAATAAAAAATAAATAAAAAAGTACCCATTTGATAATTTATTAAAACTCAGGGACCCCGATATTATAATTTTAAAAATGTAGACCTGTGCGTTATTAAGCATTAAACTCAGAAACCTGGGTATAATTTACTCTTCCCTTTTCCACCTTTCAAAAAAAAGTCGTCGTCATTGGACTCTGTACTCCAACAAGTTTTGCTCTTAGAGTTGTAATGCATCGTAATGTACTCAAGAAAGTTGATTATACGAGCATTCATAGGTCGTAGAATCAAAATAATACCTTAGTTGAAGTACTGCTTCACTCTGAGGGCTCAGTTGATTTGAAATTTTTTTAGCTCAACATAAATTTTATCTCTAAAAATAAACTTTATTTCACATCTAACATAAATACGAATATTAGAATTAACTTTTTTTCATATTTTATACACTTCTCAATATTAAACTAATTTTTTTCTTATTAAATTTATAATATATTTTTTTATTCAAAATTTAACTCTCAAACCGAATGGGATAATTAGAGACGCGATTGTATAGCTTGAGGAGCTAAGTTTTTGCGCGACATTTGTTTGGAAAGAGGCCTCCGTTAATGCATTGAAAGCAGCCATACTAATAGGGTCTGTTAAAGGTTCTACAAAAAGTCCTAATTCTTCAATCATCGATCAACTTAGTTCATCAGCTGACATCGAGTACGAAAAGCATGAATGATATCGGATTCTTCAACATGCCTGGGTCGAAGACCACGAATGATCGACAACAATGTTTTGCTTACGGATGCACGGATCAAAATTTCCAATCTGCTATGATATGTAGAAATTTCTCGTTCATTATTGCGGCCTATGTGCACGAGTCAGACCAATGTGTAAATTTTGGGATTAACGACCTAATATCTAATAAATCGATGTATAATTTACTGGTCATGACTAATTTTTATTGAGGGAGATGCTTTCGCTATTACAAATTTGAGTTTTAGTAGCATTCATATTGCAGCAATTTTATAAATGAACGTTTTCGTAGCAATAGAATCGTAGTTGGATTCAAAGTTTGAAGTTATTTATTTAGGACGTATAGCATTATTCAAATTCTAAAATAAGTTATTTTAATTCAATGCCAAAGTTTCTGCTTCATAACGTGAAAGAATAGTCGATGGTATTTAAATAATGACAAGAATGATCCGGGTTCGAGCCCAGGCAGAACCCATGCAAGCTAGGCTAATCTCAATTTGATTCGAGTTCAAGCTAACTCGAGCCTTAGTCCAGCTAATTCAAGTTCTTCAAAAAAATTAATTAATCATACCTATAAAATCACTTAATAAACACATTAACCATTTATTATAACACATAATTACAAAGAAACAATAAATAATTATATTAATGAATAACTATATTATTTTTATTTAAAAAAATAGAAATTGAGCCAAAATCATTCTGATCCTACTATGGCTCATAGTTATCAATAAACTTGATCTCGGCCCAAACTAAATATCATCCGAACATCGAGATGTTCTTACCAATTTCCCAACCCTACTTAAACATCACACGCTTGTCAATAATTTGGAAAATTAAAAATCAAAGTAACAGTACTCATTATATATATATATTGGGTAAATTGCACAGGAGATCCTAAGGTTAGAATAACGCTGCAAATAGGTCCTATATTTTAAAAATCTTAGATTTGAGCCCCGAGTTATTTTTTACTCATTCTTTATATTGTTCTAAAGAATTTCGAGAGAGTTATAAGGGTATTTTGGTCCATAAACACAGAATCTAAATCTAAATTTTTTAAAGTGTGGAATTTATTTTCAGCGTTATTCTAATCTGAAGGCCCTTGTGCAATTTACACTATTTATTTTTATTGTTGATAGAAATTAATAAACAATCATTTTATTGAATTCTCACAATAACTGCCAGTTATATAAAAGGAAACCAATGCACTCAAATTCATGTAAGACCCAGTAGTAGTTCTATTTCTCTGCAGAATGGAGAGGCCTTCGTCTGAAGGGCATGAGTTGGAGGAGAGCGGCCGCCCTGCCTCCAAGCAAGATCTCTCCGGCCAGGCCGACACCGTCAGTGGGGCCAGCGGCGGCGACGACGGCGGCAAACAGGAGGAGGTGGAGATTCAGTGGGCGGCGATCGAGCGGCTGCCGACGGCGAAGCGGCTGAGGTGGTCTCTGTTTCAGCACGGAGGCGGCGCCGAAGAAGATGACGGCATCGGCTCGAAGAGAATAGTGGATGTCGCCAGCCTCGGAGACATTGAGCGCCGTCTGTTCATGAAGAAGCTCATCAGGGACGTGGAGGAAGATAACCGCCGTCTGCTGGAGAAGCAGAGGGAGAGAATGGCCAGGTTTGATTAATTATTGGGTGATTTTTTTTTTTTTTTGTGGGAGGGGAAATTGCATGACGCATATCCTTAAGTTCTTAATATTTTACATTAGTCCATAGATTTTGAATTACAACACTTTAAATTGTTGAAGCTGGCGATCTATTGCTGTTTCCATGAAGCACGGACATGACACGGGGGCACGGAACACTACACGGCGAGACGATAATTTCTCAAAATATAGGATACGGATAAGGCATGATACGCCTAATACAATTATAAAATTAGCAATTCATACTTAAGAAAATATAGAAAATATAATACAAATTTAAATTTTTAAATATAAACAAATTGTAAGTAACACTGAAGTTTTATAAAATTAAGATAAGAACTCGAGAATAAACGCTGTCAGCATTAAAAAAATTTGAGATATAAATTTAGAATTCATTTTAAATGTCATTGAACCAAACAATTACTTTCTCCAGATAACATAACATAACATTAAGAGAGAATGAGAGGCAGCATAAATCTTCACTCAACTATTGAGGATGAAATTCAAATTTTGGAAGACATGTTTATGACCATTTGCATATTATCTTAATATTATTTAAATATTTATATATTATTAAATTTAAATATTATTTTTTAAGTAATAATTTATATTTTTTATAAGATTATTTAGTTATATAATTAAATTAAATAATTATTTTTTACATAATATAATGTAATATATATTCAATATTTAACTAAAAACATAAAGAAATTATCATTTGAATAATCTAAGTTGGGTTGCAAACGTTTCTATATATATATATATATATATTTTTTATTTTTATTTATATATCTTTTGGTCAACAATCAACTTAAAATTTAATAGGCTAGTGCGCATCTTTTGAGATTATTTGATTTTGACCCAGAATGATAGACCTTTTGGTGTTTTTTGATCAAAGATATTCAACCTGTTAATTATTCCGTCGAGATAAATTATTAAATTCGGACAGCCGAACATGCGCGATATTTAAAGTTAAATTATCACGTGATACATAAATAAGTAGAATTCAATAGTAGGTAGAAAGAAAAATAAAAAATTTACTTACTATTTATCTAGAGCAAATTTCAGCTAGGTCCCTGAGTTTAAGGATTATTATCAAACAGGTCCACGTTTTTTTAATTTATCATCGGGGTCCCTAAGTTTTCAAAAATTATCATCTGGGTCCTTTTTAAATTTTTTTTATTATTAAAAATATACAAAATTACCATTATACCCTTATCGGATCTGGTGGAGAGAGGGTAAGGGTATAATGATAATTTTTGAAAACCTAGGGACTCCGATGATATAATTTTAAAAATATGAACCTGTGTGATAATAACCCTTAAACTCAGGAACCTGAATGAAATTGCCCATTTATCTATGTAACGATATTTTTATGCTTCTTAGAAGTAATTCTTTTATTATATATAATTATATTTGAACTATGCATATAAGGCTTAAAATATATACTATAGTGACGTTTCACTTCTATGTTGGGCATAGGGGTGACAATATATAATCCGACCCGTGAACCCGACCCGAACCCGACCCCGACCCGCAAATTTCAGGTATGGGTCATAAATTTTGACCCATTTATTAAACGGGTCGGGTTCGGGTTGGGCATAATCGGATCGGGTAGGGTTCGGGTTAGGCATTTATCAAAAAATACTTTATAAACTGGTCGGATCGACCCGCCAACCTGTATATTTATTAATCGGGTCGGGTTTGGGTCATAGATTTTGATCCATTAAATAAATGGGTCGGGTTCGGGTTCCGCCGACCCATTTTACCACCCCTAAAATTTGGGCATATTGATGAATAAATTGTGCATATCTCGAAAATAATATATAAAAGTTTCTATATAGATTAATGTTAACGCTACATAAGACCTAAAATATATTATTTAGAGAAATTTCACACGTAAAGAAGAGAAAAGGGCTTACGCCCATATATCTCTACTTCTGGCCTTTTGGCTTTGTAGAGGGGCTGCTGAGTTGCACACGGCTCAGTAGTTTTGAACTCTTATATGGTTGACGCTACACCGGCCAATGAAATAGAAAAAAGGCTCGACCAGCCCTTGCGAGCGGGTAACCTTCGAGCAACTTATGGATGCTCCTATCGTTCATCATCATTGGAGATCCGGGCCTATTTTTTTCTCCGCTCGGGCCTTACTATATGGGGCTGCCACTCGGGCCGCGCGGATGTATTTGCATGTCTTTCCGGGAGTCTCGCAATCCCAGCAGTTGACTTTGTAACAGCTAAGGGAATATATAAAATTTTGAGAGTCCAGTCAATCCACATCATTATGAAGGGCCAGTTACACGAAGTACATCTTTTAGTTATATAAAATTACGCATTTCATCATTAAAAATAAATTATTATATATATTATATTAAAATATTATAAAATTATAAATTTTATTTTATATTTTTAAAAAATTGCACTGTACTCTTTTTTAATTTTTTTTAAATATTACGATGTGAAATCAATTAAAGTTGCTTAATTTCAACTAAGATTTTGATTAGTACTCGATTTCGGTTTTAATTGTTTCGGCGGTTTCAGTAGTCTTGGTATCAGCAATTTTATTTTATTTTATTGTAAATTATTTTAAATTTTATAAATTTAAAATTGAATAAAAGAGATAAAAAAAAAACTTTGATTTCACATATAATGATGCAGTGCGAGTGTGAAGCTGCCAAGCATAGAAGTAAAATTCAAAAATCTATCGGTTGAAGCACAATGCGAGGTTGTAGCCAAAAAGCCATTGCCAACTCTGTGGAACACTTTGAAGGAAGCTCTCAAGGTATTTTTTTTTAAGTGATTTTTAAAAAAATCAAAGGTAAATTACACCCAAGTTCATAAATTTAAGGCTTGATAACGCACAAATTCATGTTTTTAAAATTATAACATCAGAGTCCCTGAGTTTTAAGAAATTATCAAATAGGCTCTTTTATATTTTTTTATTTTTTTTAAAATTATAATTATACCCTCTCCCCCTCTCTCTCCTTCTGAGAGTGGATCAGGAGGAGAGAGAGGAAGAGAGTATAATTATAATTTTTTTAAAAAAATTAATAAAAAAAAAAACTCATTTGATAATGTATTAAAACTCAAGACTTCGATGTTATAACGTAAACTTGTATGTTATTAAGTCTTAAACTCAAGAACCTGGATGTAATTTATCTAAAAATCAATATATATTAGGTTCATAAAATAAAAATATTTTATTTGGGTCTCTCCTGATCAAGAATTTTTTTAGAGCGGTCCATTTTAGTCGATTCTTAAATTAGTATATTTTATTTAAAAAATAAGTTTAAATATTTAAAATTATTATTGTAATCTCAATAATTTTTTTTTATGGTGTAATCTCAATAGTTTTACTTATAATAGTAATTGCAATACACACATATATATATATATATATATATATATATAAAATACAAGTTAATATTTAAACTTTATAGATTTTATAAAAAGACGATAATTCCTTGACTCAAATGAAATATTTTTAATTATTTTATGATATAATTATCCTAATCATTTAATTTTCGACTATGTCAATTAACTCGTGTGTGAGTGAGCAAATTTTTTTTTTATTTCATAGTCTAATTATAAATCATATATTTTTTTAATTATCATATTCATTATAGATATTATTTGCATTATATATTTAAACTTTAATATTTGTATGTCAACTTTCCTAATATACTTATATAAATAAACTTTCTTACACGTATGTTTGTATATATGTCGAGTTAATTATAGGTTATTTTAAACGAGTCAACTTGGAGTTATAAAAAAATCAAATCGAGTAAAATGCAAAATTGAAACTTTAACATCAAATTTAATTTTATTTTCTTATCACTAATGAGCCCATGGAATCCTCAATAACGTGCAGGGAGTTGGAAGGGCTTGTGGGGTTGAATCCGAAACAGTAAACGTTAGCATCCTCAAAAATGTCTCCGGCGTAATCAAACCCTCGAGGTAAAATTTATGCTTACTACGAGTTAAAAAAAATTACAAAAAAGTAAAAAATAAATAAATTATTTGTTAATATTTAAGCAAAAATTCAAATATATAATGTTACGTTCATCTCATTTTGAAATATGATATTTATTCGTATATTATATTATATATTATTCTTTCACAATTGCACTACTCCGTAGAAACAAAATGAGGATGTGTTAGTAATATTTTTAAGATTTTAATGTTATATATAAATGTGGCCTTCCAAAATAATATATATAATAAAAAATATGATAATAGTCTATCTATGATATAACACTGCATTTCTTGCCACCTCAGTTATGGCAGAGTTTCGCAAAGACTTGTTGTGACAACTTAAAACCGAAGAAGGTAAGGAGTGATCATCGAGGTGATATTCATATGTTTAAATTAGAATCACCCCGATAAGAAGCGACTTCTGACAGGCTTATAGGTAGAAGAGTACAAAAATAAATCATCACATGTTAAAAAATAAGGAAAATTCCTGAATTGTATAAATAAATAATATGATTCTAAATGAAAGAAACGTTTTTTGAGCCAAAACTGTTAAGCTAATTATGAGAAACTCTGTAGTTGGAGTAGCACTGAGATAAGTGACCTCCCAGATTAAATTATACGGTTCTTAGAAGTTAAAACAAAATAATACCTCTATATTTAGATCATAAGATATTATGCCTGTGAGAGCCAACATACTGACACTTAATCCTAAACGAGCATTGACTAGGAGGGGCCCAGTTTATGAATGGACATCAGACCAAACCCAGAGGCCGAAACATCTGAGTGAGGACCATCCACACGAATATGAACACCGCAAACATGGATGTATAGAAAAAGAAGGGGGGGGGAGAGGGTGCAAATAGTACATTTATATGCTCTTCTCCTATATAAGTAAAGCATAAGATTATTGTTAATTAATGAAAGAAAACATCTTATTGGATAATTTCACACTTGCAGGTTGACCCTTTTACTAGGACCTCCAGGTAGTGGCAAAACAACACTACTGCTATCCCTTGCAGGACAAATGAGGCAACTTCCACAGGTAAATTACTTCGACTTTAGCTTTCTAAGTTAACGATATTTTTATACCAATTCTTTGACGTCTACTTAGGGCTGTAATTGGATCGATTTTGAGTGAGCCAAAGGCAACTTGAAATGACTCGATTCCGAGCCAGTTCGAATCATGATTTGAATCGGTTCGTAATTGTAAGAAAATGTAGAAATATTATATGCTCAAGAAAATTTGATCCCTAGATCTTAAGGAGAATAAGCCTTAAACCTCCTGTATTATACCACTAAACCACTAGCTAGATTGTATATAATAACATTTTATATTTATATTATACATTAAAATTATCTATGTTATACATATAATTTTGAGTTAGATCGAATCATATTTCGAATGAGCTAGGGCCAATTCGAAATGGACTTGAAATAAACTTCAAGCCAAAGTCCCTAACTTTAACACCTCAAACAGAGGTAGATTCAAAAATTGAACATGTTCTAAGAGAGTTTTGAGTTTTGGATATTTTTAACACCTCCTACATCTACCTAACACAAAATAAAGAAATTTAGTCAGATGAATATTTATTTGCAAATATTAACTTTAACAAGATTAAATTAAACTTAGATGATGATTTTTATTGAAAGTTGTGTATGAGTTGTTATTTAATAGAATGCAATGAAAACAAAAGACTCATAAAATCGACATCTGTTGTGGGATAAAGGCTTAGTTGTCGTATCTCAAAGCAGAGTTATAATTACTTATGGCCATAAAATATTTTGTTTGAAAACTCAAACAAACAATTAAGGAACATTAAATGCCAGTGACAACTTGGTGCTATACAATCTATCAAATCAACAACCTTATAAAAAACTATATAGTATTTGTTTAACTTAACATGTTACATCAAACATGAATTTTAATATTAAAATTTAATTATATTTCATGAACTTATTTTAAAATTTAAAAAATAATTTTATTTACTTCCCACATGTAAAATCATTTCTTATAGTTTCTTGTCATATTATTTTATTTTTCTTTTCCTCTTTTATATAGACAAGATTTTATAATTTAACTCTCCTTACTGTATCTTCTATCGGTCTATGATTAGTATATCCAAACTATCGAGGCCGACTCTCTCGAAGCTTAGAGGCTACCCTAACCTTCTCATGGACGTATTTACTTTTTATCTGTCTACTCAATGCACAAATAAATTTAGGGGATCTCAAATGACATGTGATTCAGAAATATATTATCTTTAACACACCTTAATACAATATTATATCAAATACACTAAAACTAGTTAAACATGTGTTACTTAATTTTGTTTAGCTTTCCTTCTACCTTTCTCTCTCTCTCTCTCTTTCTCTCTCTCTATCTATCTATTTACATATCTACTGATAAGAGCAAAAATGAAGCTAATTGTGTTACCGTTAGCTAGTGTTTTTTTCTCAACATGAAAATAACTCATATAAAAAAGATTTATATTTTTAAACAGTCAACAACAACAACAATGATTACCACCACCAAGCCTTAATCTCACTAAGTGGGGTCGTCTATATGAATCCTTAATTTCTATTATATTTTATCAAATAATAATTTCATATTTAGCTCCAAATATATAAAATTATGCATTATATTTCTTGTCATATCTTTTTTGGTCTTCCTCTTCCTCTTTTTACATGAGCGAGATCAACCTAACTCTTCTTATTGCGGCAATCAGCTTATAATTTATATGTCCAAACTATCTAAGGTCTGTAGACTTGTCCTCAATTGAGACTGCTCCAAATTAAAACCCATGTTTATAATACTATGAATTACAGTGCACAAAATTTCTCATGTGTGATCGTGTTGTAACGAAAGATCTAACGATGCTCTCCTGTTATGATAATTTGTACTGAGAATGCACTTAAAACAGAAATGAAATGGTAACATACCTCACATTCCCTGAATTTTATATGCTGTTGATGAAGTACTGCACAATCATACTGCTAAATTTTGATAGCACTGCCGCTCGAATATTTGTAATTCTACCATCAGTAGCTTCATTTTTGAACAGTTAACTGGGGATATCACTTACAATGGAGAGAAACTGGAGAAAACTTTCCTTGCAAATGCGCTAGCTTATATTAGTCAAAAAGACCAGCATATTCCAGAAATGACAGTAAGAGAAACTCTAGACTTCGCAGCGCGATGCCAGGGCATTGGATGCCGAGCAGGTAAGAGATTTGATTGTCAATACAGCAACTATACAGAATTACTGAAATGGTTTCTCTTTGGGTGTAAGACATCATGATGGAGGTAGCAAGGCATGAAAAACGAGCAGGAGTAATACCAAATCCTGACATAGACACATACATGAAGGTAATTCTTCATAATAAAAATTCGAAACTGGCTAAATTGCATGCAAGTCCTTGATGTTAAGTGAGATGTTTTCGACTTCTGTTTTATGATCATTTCACTTTCACATGATTTCCTTATGATAATTCAATCATGTCATGTAGTTCCTTTTGTCAATTATTCAATCTATTTAAACCAAAATATCATGCATATTAACCTTTCACTTTATTTCTCTTTTTTCTCCCTTCAAATCACTTTCTTACAATCCCACCCCCCTTTCTCACTCATCAATTATTTTAGATAATATTAAAAAAAAATTAGCACTCAAAAATAAAATTTAAAGTCACCCAAAATAGGTAGCATGTAGACATCATCCTAATATGACATAAGAAAGAGAGATGAATTTTAGCAAAAAAAAATTAAATTTCAGTAAATTTTAGTAAAAGAGATAAGATATATGGTAGTTAGTGATGCTTGAAATAACAAAAATAAATTAATTACATTTTTATCCTCCAATATAATGGAATTGAACAAAATATATAATAATTTAAAATTAACATAGATATCTACATAAAATTGGTATTTAAATAACATAACATTTGAATTACGTTAAACAAAACAAAAGACTTAAGAAAAATGTATAAGTTTTTCAAACGACCAACAAAAATAAAACTTTTATCCCACTAGGTGGGAACCGACTACATGAATATCCTGTAGAGTTGTGCAAGACAGTCAACAGCCAGTATGAAACTTGTCGAACAATCACGGCATAAATTCTTTAAGAAACTCTAGAAGACCAATATTTCATAATATAATTATTGTAGCATTTTAACATTAAAGTAAAGCAAGAATGAAACTTGAAAGTTCAACAAATAGGGCTAAGAAGATATTTGAAATTGGGAGGTAGATTTAAGGCAATTTTTTTAATGACATTGTGCTGGAAAGATAGAGGTGCCTACTACCTATCAAATTAAGAATCACATAATTTTTGACATGTGTATAAGTACATATATCCCAAATAGTGCCATGTCACATTTTTTTTGTGCAAACAGCTGCAAAAAAAATTTATCAAAATCTAACTGTTGATGATATGAAGGGAAATAAGTATACAAAAAAAATAACATATTGCTGGAAAGTTATTGAAATTAACATATATGAAAGCACACAATTTGAGTTAAAAATAAAAAAATATGAGCAAATTAGTCCCATCAATGATAATTAGTCGATGTGATAAGACATTAGTAGTTGATGGCATGGCAAAGGAAACAATGGATGACATGTCAATGGGGCTTGAGAAGAAAATGTATTAATTTAGGAAAAACTAGCCTTAATAATGATTGGATTATGAACATTAGTTTGCATCGACCAGAAAACAAAATAATCGATGGTCGATACGACAAGGCATTAGTAGTCGGCGGCATGGCGAAGGAACCTGCAGACGACGTGTCAGCAGGGTTTGAGAAGAAAATGCATTGATTTAGGATCAACCAGCCCTAATATCGATTGGGTTATGAACATAGTTTGCCAACATTAATTTAATGAAAGTAGCTGTAAAAATTTCCCTCCATTACATTAGCATTGGTTTTGACAACAACAACAACAACCAAGCCTTAATCCCACTAGGTGGGGTCGGCTACATGAATCCTTTGTTTCCATTGCGCTCTATCAGTTACCAAATTCTTATCTAAGTTTAAGTAACTAAGATCACTCTTCTTTGGTCTCCCTCTTCCTCTTTGTACATGGGCAAAATCCAGTAACTCAATTTTTCTAACTGGAGCTTCAATTGACCTACGATTTAGATGTCCAAACCATCGAAGCCGACTTTCTCTACGGTTATTCTCAATTGGTGCAACACCAACTTTCTTTCGGATATACTCATTTCTCATTCTATCCAATACTGAAAATATAAGGTGGTGCAAAGCTGATACAAAAGGCATATTTTTGGTGTTAAGGGAAATCACACTCATGCAGGGGTTGTGGCTAATGATGAGCTTCTTTATAATTTTGTTTAATTATGTTATCCATAGACATCTGATTTACTTAACTGCAACTATATATCATTTACATGAAACAGGCTATTGCGATCAAAGGATTACAAACGAGCCTTCATACTGACTACATTTTAGAGGTAAATTAGCAGCATTAATTTTCTTTTAAAACAGTAAACTTCCATTATTTTAAGTTGCCTATGTTATAATATAATTGCTTCATTAGCAATTTTTAATCATGCCTGTTGAAATGAAGATCCTTGGACTGGAGGCATGCTCAGGAACTCTGGTTGGTGATGCTATAAGAAGGGGGATATCTGGTGGTCAAAAGAGAAGGTTAACAACAGGTTAAACCACCTTGAATTCACCATGCTATCACAATTCTATTGCATTAAACATAAAACTTTACATAATCTTTGGCCATAATCTTGGTTTATTTAGCAGATTGATGCTTATAGAATATAAACAATGACTTTAACAATGATAGGTGAGATGATGGTTGGTCCAAGCAGAGCATTTTTCATGGATGAAATATCCAATGGTTTAGATAGCTCTACTGCATTTCAGATCATTTCTTGCATCCAACAATATGTACATATTACAGAAGCAACTGCTTTAATATCGCTGCTTCAGCCAACCCCAGAGACTTTTAATCTCTTCGATGATATTATGCTTATGGCAAGAGGAAAAATAATTTACCATGGCCCGCGTGACCATATTCTTGGCTTCTTCGAGGAATGTGGCTTCAGGTGCCCACCAAGGAAAGGCATTGCTGACTTCCTTCAAGAGGTATATCTAAAACTCTGAACAAAACTTGATTAGCATCTGACTTTATTTTGCAGTGTCATCCAATTTCCATATTTTTCCTTCATTTTGGTTTCATTTAGGTCATTTCAGAAAATGATCAAGCACAATATTGGTATCAAAAAGACAAGCCATACATATATATTACGACAGATGAATTCTCAGAGATGTTCCAGTCAAGTAGCACAGAAAAGAAGCTAGAAGAAGAGCTTTCGGAAGCTCATGACAAATATAAATCAAATAGGGATGCTTATTTAACCTTTAACACCAGTGCTACAGCAAAATGGGAAGTATTCAAAACATGTATGGAGAGAGAATTTCTTCTTTTGAAAAGGAACTCATTTGTTCACATGTTTAAAACAATCCAGGTGATAATTTTGACAGAGCTACTTCTTCCATTTGTTCTCTAATGTAGTTAAATGCTTACTGCACATATGACAGCATGAAGCTTCACAATCCTTTTTTCTTATCATGATCTAAGACCTCTTATTTTCCTTTTCACAGATAGCGATCATTGCAATCATGACAATGACAGTCTTTCTACATACCCAAAGGGATCTCAATTTAGTGCAAGCAAGTTACTATTTTGATTCTCTACGATATACAATCATAAGACTTGTAACCAATGGCATTGCAGAACTGACATTGTCTCTCTCTAGATTACCTGTCTTCTATAAACAAAGAGATTTTCGCTTATATCCTGCATGGGCATATTCAATCCCAGCCTCTCTCCTAAAGATACCTTTTTCTATAATAGAATCCTTCATATGGACAGCTTTAACTTATTATCCTATTGGGTATAGCCCCGAGATACAAAGGCAAGTTCTCCTTAGGTTCTCCACATTGAAGAAACAATCACGCCTTCTACCACTGGCTCTAACTCTTTTAAACTACCATGCTTAATAGGTTCTTGCGCCAATTCCTTGTGCTCTTTGCACTGCATCAAGCATCAACATCTCTTTTCCGGTTGCTAGCTTCCATAACAAGAAGACAACATATAGCTTCACTTTCAAGCTATTTGTCTTTGCTGGTATCCTTTGCACTTAGCGGATTCATTCAACCACAATGTAAGAAACTATTTACTTCTACTGATCCCAAGTCGTGCTTTCTATGACTTCTCTACCTAAACCTGTTTGTCAGATTCTTTCCCTGTTTGGCTACGTTGGGTATTTTGGTTCTCTCCAACAACATATGCTGAAATTGGTCTATCCATCAATGAATTTCAAGCTCCTAGATGGGAAAAGGTATTTTCCAATTTTTCAAGAACATCTGAGTTATCATTTGTTACAGTAGTATTACGTTGCTTTTATTCAATTAAATGGCGTTCTATAGATATTGTTATTCCATTCCTTCCATAGACTAAAGTAGTAATACTACATGGCCTAGTTTTGTTTTATAACTCTACCGTTATTCACAAAAGTTGAAATACTACAGTATCATTATTCAACTTATTCCGACTTGTCAACAAATCCGTATGCTCTATTATTGTATGCTAGTGTTGCTACAAGATTTCCAACAAGTCAAACAAACTAAATATTTTTGACAATAATGTTCAATGGTCAAATTTACATAATTTCAATTTATCTTCTACAATGCGAAAGAAATACTATGAATTGCTGACTTATTATCTTAACTAACAAGCAGTACCTTGAACACTCAATGTTTAAGATAATGTCATAGGATTTGGCATGGGACATAGACCTACGGTTGCCACAAGCCAAGCAACTAGCTTAATCTCAAAATAGTTTTAAAATAATTTCCTATACCTAACTAGATTTAGGATGCTAACAAAGAGGAAATAACTTATCTACTCCCTTTGTGTCTTCGGCTTCCGAATGCTTCATGCGAATGATCATGGCCTAGTTCTCTAGCCTTCAATTTACCATAGCACTTGTTGCCAACACTGGATCTTTGAGGAGTTTTATGTAGATCACTCTCCATAGAAACAATACCTCCCCTTGATTCAAGCCTCTCCTATATCCTCTTCTCTTTATCCTTCTCTATTTTTATAACTCCTGTTGAATACCATGGTAAGGCACACCACCTTGTGTTGTGTGCAAGCACGTGCAACTACCTTCATGCCTTATGTAAGCATATGTACTGACTTGTCATGATCATGACTAAGTCCTCGTACTATGCACTGGGTTCAAGGATGATTTTCATGATTTGTGGCTGCAGGATCTTCATTGAAAGACGTGTCCACCTTGTGTCGTGTGCAAAACTCTTCATCTTGACTCTATTGTTAATGGATGACTTGATGAAAACTCATTCGAGAAGTATTTTTGAAAAGCTTTCTTCGATATGCTTCCAATTTTTGACTCCCATCTTCATAAGGAAACAAACTCCCTATTCCAACTTATGCAAGGAACTCCATCCCTGCAAGTTCTCTATAAAATTTGCATTTGTATTAACCTTTGTTGTTGATAATGATGCACTTGTGAGACTTACCTATCTTCCTTTTCACCGATAGACGAAACTGGTTGAACTTATCAAAGACCTTATTCTTCAACTTTAAGGAATAAGTCCATGTCTTGCTAGATTTTTTTTTTTTGATGGTAAGTCTTGTTAGAGTAGTCTTTGATGAATGAGACAAAGTAGGAAGCTCCACTGATATTCTTTAACTTACTTTGCGCATATCAGAGAATTCTTTCTCCAAAGATTTCTTCTCTGAAGGTAGCTTCAATTGCCCTTGTCTGCTTCCTTGTAAGACAGTCATCATATTTGTCAATCTAACCTTAGAGGTATGACAGAAGACTTATCTTCTCAAGGGCTTCCAGGCCTCTCTCGCTCATGTGGCTTAACCTATAATACAGCAAGCCATAAGACTTCATATATTGGAGTACAAAAGATTCATAACATTTTACCTTGTAACTATTTTGATAACCTTTCATTTGCAGTAGATGAGTTGAAAATGAGCTTTTGAGATAACTGTTTCCATTTGGCTTAACCCATCACGATTGTTTTCAGCTACTACTATGATAAATCGAGTCCTGATCCAAGATGAAATGCTATCTAGTTGTTTACTTCTAAAGCCAAATCCTCTCATTCTGCTGTTTAACCTTGTGTATGCAATCAAAATAAGCTTACTTTCCATCTTTGTTTACAGTTAGCAACAGGGAACGTGACACTAGGGAAGCAGGTTCTAAAAAGCCATGGACTAAACTTTGAAGGCAACTTTTATTGGCTATCAATAGGAGCCCTCCTTATTTTCACTTTGCTTTTCAACTTGTCGAATACGGTGGCATTGGCTTATACGAATCGTAAGTTGACATCACTGGGTTAATAATGCTTGAACAAAATTTGTTGTTAACAAGTTTTTACTCTCAGGACCCAAGACTTCGAGGACTACAATTCGAGAACAGCATCTATCACAGCAAGGAAAACCAAATGTGCAACTAAAAAGCAAGTCAGCTAAAGGTCCTACCTCAACACAAATAGCAAAATGCACTTCCAAACTGGCGTATATGCTTTTCTTCATACATTGGAAGATCTTTTATGCATTGTTATAAACATACATCAAAGTTAACATGTATCACAGATAAAAATTTACTCAATAGTGATCAGTATGTGATTTTCTGCAGGTAGAATAGTCATGCCATTTCAGCCCTTGACCATGACATTTCAAGACATACAGTACTTCATTGATATTCCAAAGGTTCATGAAACTCTCAACAAGTTCTATTTGGTGTCTACACTTCAAGAAAAATCTGACGTACTTAGCTACTACTTCACACACTCTTGTGACAGGGAATGAATCGACAAGGTTATGGCCCCAGAAGACTACAGCTTCTACAAAATCTTACTGGTGCATTTAGACCTGGTGTTCTTAGCGCTATTATGGGTGTTAGTGGAGCTGGAAAAACAACATTAATGGATGTTCTCTGTGGAAGGAAGACATGTGGAATAATTGAAGGAGACATAAGAATTGATGGATACCCTAAAGCCCAAGAAACCTTTGCTAGGATATCAGGTTACTGCGAACAGAATGACTATCATTCTCCACAAATCACTGTTGCGGAATCAATTATATATTCAGCCTGGTTGCGACACCCACCTGAGATTAATCAACAGATGAAAGCTGTAAGGCCTTCTGCTTCTTCTTCTTCTTCTTCTGATCCTTAAGAAAAACACTTCAGAGGATCATAGAGATTCTAAGTTCACATCTACATTTAACTTCTTGTTGTACTTGCAGAAATGAGACCACTTAGGCCCCGTTTGTTTAGGAGTTTAAAATTAACCTGGTTTAATTTTAATCAGGCATATCACATCACACATAAAATTTAATATTAAAATTTAAATTTATTTCACATCCTACACATATTACTAAAATAATAACTAACTTATATCACATCCCTCACATATTCCAACATAATAACTAACTTTATATCACATCCCTCACATATTCCAATATAATAACTAACTTTATTTCACATCATTCACAATTTTCAATAAAAAAATATCTCCATCCAAATTTAATTTTAACCTTCTTAAATTTAACCTTACAAACAAACACACCCTTAGTGATAAAAAAAAAGATATGAGACCACTTAAAGCCCATCACTTATTAACTATGTATTTTCAACATGGATGATGAAAAGCAAATGCATCACAATGTGTAGTGCTATTGTGTCATAAGCACAAATTATGAATCTAGAGATCTTGGATGTTTTATCCCATCATCTTCTACTTTCTCAATAGAGGAAAATTTAGTGGCTTCAAAAATAACATGCAAATTGTGCATTTCAATATCAAGGTAATAACAAAGTACTAATCTGCACAGGAATTTGTAGAGGCAGTACTCAAAACAATGGAACTTCAAGGTGTAAAAGATGCCTTAGTTGGAACACCAGGCATAAATGGCTTATCTACAGAAAAACGTAAACGATTAACAATTGCAGTCGAGTTAGTGGCCAATCCTTCAATCTTGTTCTTGGATGAGCCGACTACCGGCCTAGATGCAAGGGCAGCAGCTATTGTCATGCGTGCTGTGAAGAACATTGTTGAGACTGGAAGGACAGTTGTTTGCACCATCCACCAACCAAGTATTGACATATTTGAATCATTTGATGAGGTATACGACAAATTTCAAATTCCTCTAAAGTCTTATACAATAAAACATTTTTAAAGGAACTAATGTCAAAATATTTTTAGATAATTGCCTACATACTAAAACTACAAAGATAACTACAATAAAGCTTTAATCTCGAACTAATATAGCTTAATTACGAGGATTTCTCTTCTTTATTTAGTTCTATTTAAAACAATGTTCTTTGTTAGCATAAGTGGCTCTGGGTCATACATAATGATCTTATCTTAAGCTATTTTTAGTCTTCCTCTTTTTTTTTTTAAAATGAAAATATAACGACCTTCATCAAAACTTAGTAACTCAAAGTGCAATAGTAGGTGTGTTTACAATTGTTCGTGACTGAAGGTTAATTTTCTACTTGTAATCTAACTTACCATCTTTTGGAGACCAAACATAGAGGGTATATTTGAATTTTGAAATTCTAGAAATCAGATAACAATAACAAAGCCTTTATCCCACTAGGTGGGGTCGGCTATATTAATTTTTTTTTCTATTGCGTTTTATCAAATAATAACTCCTCAATTATCTCTAAATATGTGAAATCCTTTCTGATAATTTTTTACCATGTCTTATTTGGTTTTCCCTTTCTTCTTTTAATATAGGCAAAATCTAATAATTCAATTCTTCTTACTGGAACTTCCATTGGCCTACGGTTTATATGTTCAAACCACCATAACCAACTCTTTCTGAGCCTATCCTCAACTGAAGCTAGGCCAACCTTCTCACGGATATACTCATTTCTCATCTTATACTTTCGTGTATACCCACTCATCCACCAAATTCTAGAATCAGATATGGGAAATTAATGATATTCAAGATTAGCTAATAACTTGATTGCCCAATGTACACTTCATATTAAATAAGACTGTGAAACTTCATCAAAACTTGGTAACTATTGGTGTAAGATATTCAAAGTGTGGTAGTGGATATGGAAAAGTTTAAAAAACGAAGTCAGTTTGCATTTTATTCTCTTTCTAAGATGTACCACAAAATTATACGAATACACAGACGCTTTGAAAGAATCTTAATTACACAATGAATCAAGTGTATGACCATCAAATCAACATCAACATGATAATGAGTTCCAAATTGGGTACAATCGTTTATTTTTATTTTACTCTAAATACCACAATGTTTCTAACCTCATTTGGAAATTGTGATAGTAGTAAGGTTAGAACCTGAGACCCCTTGGGGTACGCAGGCAAGCTCCTTCCCATTGGATTAGGAGAACACCACCATACTGAGTACAATCAAAGGCAATAACAATATCAAGAAAAAGGGAGAGGAAGAAGCATGTAAAAAATTCAAGACATGATACAATCTAAGGCTACAATATTAAGAAAAAAGGAGAGGAAGAAGCATGTAAAAAAATGGGTTATTCACTCACTTGACAGCATTTTAGTTTTTTTTTTTTTTTTGATAGAAAGCATTTTAGTTTATTACTTGTCAATACTAGACAAATGGGACACTTCAATATATATAAGGGATAAAAATACGCAGATAACACATTCAAGGTATCAGAATCAACTAAAGGATCATGTGAAACTTGTAATTCTAAGCATTGAAATTGAGCTATTTCTACCAAGAACTACTAGCACTTCTCTGCAGCCATTATTTGTAATATTCAACTGCACTAATATTAAATGTATGACATATTCTTTGCAGTTACTTTTGATGAAAAAAGGAGGTCAGTTAATCTACAATGGGCCACTAGGTGAAAATTCAAGGAAACTTATCCAGTACTTTGAGGTACTTACATTATCTGACATCAGGCTTCTATCTTTCATTCAGCACTAATATAAAATAAATAAAATTGAAGAACAAGATAATTCTCTCAAACAACTATATGAGGAGAAAACCAGACGTGACTCTTGATACAAGGCCCCAAGGATAATAAAGTTCAAGTTGGTAGAGAACAAGGAAGAAAGCTAAAGGAGAACTCTCGAATGAGGAGTTGCTTCAAAAAATCCCAAACAAGAGCTTACTATAGAACATTTACTAGAATGAAGAGTTGTTTATTTGAGGACATCAGCCCAACAAAGAGTTCATCGTTTGAAAGTCCTCCCTGAACACCTTGTTGAAGACCCTGTGCATGATAATAAGTGGTTAGTTCCCATATGACTGATAGGCTTCTTCAACCTGATTGATTGTCATTATTGAACCTGCTCTTCACCTCCAAGTCTTATGAAACAAAGATGAAGGTTACAAGGATTGTCTTTCCTTTAATGTACAAGTGGAAATGGTGCATTCACATAAAAGGCCAATATCATCTACATAGAGATAAGTCCAGTAGCGATCCTTGTAATCTTCTTCTCCTGATAAATAAAAAAACCTTGTAAATGCATACAAGCAAGATTTGAGCTTCTAAATGGAAAGTCCTTTCGAATGAAACCCACTACCATTTTGAGCTTCTAAATACTGAACATCTTGACACAAAGATCCCCTGACTGAATCTTTTGTCTAGGGGGAAGTGTGTGTCAATTGCAGATCATTTAAAGTTGAAAATTCTATGTACTACACTACAACTTAAAATAAAAATGACGAAATCCATAGTTTATGAAAATAAATAGAAATACAAAGCCATTCTCATGGTTATAAATTAAATCAAATAAAAATTATCATGGAAGATACCTCAAACTATTTGCCAATAAAGAGTGCACAGTTTGATATAAGATGTGATAAATATGAAAAATATTACCACTAGTTTAATAAGGCTTACGCAATTTATGCATTTTTCTACTTTCCCATGAATAAAAGCCAAGAAAACCATTTAAGGTTTGAAAAAAAACAATAAGGAACATGTAAATGTTCTAAAGATGTATTGCTCATAATTGTAATTTACCATAGGCTTTCTTTATGCAAGTTTAATGATGACCTATGCTCTTTAGCTACCAAGACAGACTGAAGACAGTAAAAAACAAAGACTTCAGCTCCTTCTGGCATCACTTTTTCAATTAGTGGAAAAAACTATGTACGAAGTTAAGCAATAATTGAATTGTTTTTTAAAAGAAACACATCTCAATTCATACTGCACATTATTATTATGGAGAAAGCACAAAATAAAGTTCCAACTTAATAATTCGAATTGATATGGTTTTAAAAATATATTCTCCAGAAAATTCCGGGGGTCCCAAAAATTAAAGAACACTACAACCCGGCAACCTGGATGCTTGAAGTCACTTCAGTGGCAATGGAACGGCATCTTGGCATTAATTTCGCTGACGTTTATCAAAAGTCCACTCTGTATCAGTAAGTATTGATGTTCCTCTTTGTTGATTTTAAGTATTTAGTTTCATGCTATTGTGTTTATTGTAACATGCATCTTGACACAAATGCAGCTTTTATAGACTTAATAGCCTCAACCTACTAATGTATTACCTTCCAATAAGCTGCACTTGTGAGATAATCCAGCCTGAATAGCTAGGTCTTGAAGATCTCCAGCCTGCACTTTATGTTACATGACAATTATGTTCTTTAATTTATACAAGGCCATTATTTAGCAATAAAACTAAAGAATCTCCACTTTGATCTTCTAACAAACCCCAATTGAAAGGAATTTTTTGTGGAAAATCCTTCAAGTCATATAAATATTGATGGTAATTGGTACATTTATTTTAATGGAATGGAATAAGGTTTTAATAGAGTTGTCATTCCAAGAGGAATGGATTGATAATTTATTGGAATAACAATTCTTTTGTTTACTTAGATGGAATAGAATGTGAAATAAGAAATGTTTAAAAAAAACATGCTAAAATATCCATGGATATAGCTTAATGAAATCTTATGTTATTTATTATTGTTAAATTTAATTTTATACAAACAAGTAGATGAATGTAATTTAAATAAGTATATATGAACACAATGCATACATAATTATGAATATATACATATGTGTATGTATGTATGTGTATGAATAAGGGTAATTTTGAAATAATATTTTTAGCCTATAAGGAATAACTATTCCTTAGATGGGTAGAAAGAATGACTAATTCATGAAATATGAAATAGAGTTTCCTATGAAATAACTATTTTACAAAAATAAATATGAAAATAACTATTTTACGAGGAATAAGAGTAGAATGAAATAGTCATTCCATCCAAGTAAACGCAATCTGAGGGTCAAGTGTTCAACCCACATAACATTACTCCTTACAAATTTACCAAAACATCGACTTTCTGCTTTGAACACATACTAGAAGAGAATCAAAGTAATAGGGTCCTATATTTCAGTTCATACAAACCTTTTAAAGTTAATATTTTGTTATTAAGTATTGCGATTTCCATAATTCCTTTAGAGGGATGAAGGAATACTTTGTTTAGTCCAAAGTGAACAACATCATTGGACTAATTCACAGTCCAAGAGTATGTTCCAAAAATGCAGTGCTCACATATATGTCTCCTCACATGTGCAGGGCTAAGAAAGAGCAGATTGAACAATTAAGTATCGTATCTCAAACTCTGGATGACTTTCAGTTTCATAACTATCATCCCAATAAAAGATGGGAGCAGTTCAAAGCATGCTTTTGGAAGCTATCACTATCATATTGGAGAAGTCCAGAATACAACTTAGTGCGCCTTATATATACAACAACATTGTCAACATTATTTGCAGCAATATTTTGGCAAAAAGGAAGCAAAATGTAAGTTTATATCAGTCATTGAAATTAGATCCACTATGAATACGGATAGGAAAAGCATAGATGGCATTACAACAAATACTGTATCAGCATGATATGAATATCACATTTATTGCTTATGTCAGGAAAGGAGCAGCAAGCACATATGGAACCAAAACTATAAAATTACTCAAACATTTGGAAACAATAATCAATTTGAAGGTAAATTTTTGAAAAGGGAAAAGAGACCAAAGAACACATATTAGGACCAACAATATGCAGAAGTCAAAAAGATGTTGTGTTATCCCTTACAAGAATGGAGGAGGAAATTAGACAAGGTGTAAAAAAAAATGGTCAAAGAGACTCGCTGAAATTTCGAAGAGTACTAAGCATCGACAAATCTATCAAAGGATGATGCATTTTCAACAAGGTTGGATGAGGAAGACTCAAAGAAAAGAGTTCTTTGGAAGAGGCCTTTGAATCAGAAAGTAATATTCTTCTGGAAGATACAAAGAATTGAGAGATAATTACCCAGAAGTTATCAAACTATTATACTGGAGTGGCAATGTCAAGGCAATGACGTGTCGTGCTATTCTCAAAAAATAAAGGGGAAATAATTGCTCCATCTCCTCACTATATAAAGGGCAAAGAAAAGCAACGATGATGTTGCTGTGAAGTCACGATATTATTGTGAGGAGAGAATTAGAGAGAGAGAGAGAGAGTACTCTGGATCCAACTATGGGACAATCAACGATCCAACGAGAGTTTAGCTTTCTAAGTCCTCGATGAAGAAGAAGAATAGTACAAAAATAGTTTCTCTATTAGCCATCTAGAAATAGAAAGTTCTAAGTGAAGGAAACTCAAATCACTTTTTAACTCATCTAGTTATTTGGCTTATAACAACTGTGAGAGTAAGTATTTTCACATTAAATCTTTACTTAGTGGTTTATTGTATTTCTCTTCAAGTTGTATTAAGTCCAATTAAGAGGAGTATTTCCACATTTTTTCTTTCTCAATTATTTGAAGTGTATTTTGGCTTTGAAGGGTATAATGACATTTTCACTTGTCAAAAACTTAGTCTTTTTGACAAGTGAAAATGTCATTATTACAACAAAGATTGGGTACACCTTGAAGAAGAATGGACTCACTAATGTGAACAAATATAATTATGTTCAATGACAAAAATTATGGCATCTAGAAGTGGAGAATCTAGAAATTCATAGTGTAGAAAGACCTGCACAGAGCAGTATTAGGCCTAAAGAAGAAACTAGAAGACAACTGAGGAGTGGCAAAAGCCGAACGAAAAAGCAACTAGGTTTATTCAGATATGGCTATATGATGTTGTGTTCCACCCAGTGTCAGAAGTAGAGACATCTCATTCATAGTGGAAGAAGCTAATGAGATTGTATGAGATGAACACTATAAGAAACATGAACAAGACGAAGAGCACCATCAACCAACTCACTATAATGAAGATGATGCAATTCGATGATGAGCTGTATGCCCAATTGCCACTGGGTTCATTGCCAAAGTTGGGAAACTCATGGTCTCCTTGGGTAACTTTGCACTAGATGGAGTATTCACCATGAACCTTGTCACCTCAAGTTTATTGAATGAGGAAACAAGACAAAAAATCACATGGATCTTCGAGGAGTGAGGTTCTGATAACCAAGAAATGGGGGAGAACTCAAAGATAAGTCCTATGAAAAAAGCAAGTAGATAAGAAAATCATTGCTGAGAAAGTGCTATTATTGCGACAAGACAAGTCGTATTAAAAGAGATTGTCAAAAATGGACAAAAAAATAATTAGAAGAAGGAAGATGAGAAAGGAGTTTTTTTTTCTACACTTTCTCAATTGCAAATTTGCAATTAAAGCTAAAGAACAGTTCCTAGTGACGTTGAGAGTTGAAAATATTAGAGCGTGTCTTACAAATGAGAAGTTGACATGGGTAGTTGATTCAATGGCATTCTAACATGTAACATTAGAGAAGGTGATGCTTTTAACATACCATTCTAGAGACTATAGTATCGTGGAAAACAAGCAATGATGGAATGTCAATATTGTTGGCTTTTTGGACAACAAGCTTCAAACCAATCTAAAGTGCAGGCTGAAATTCAATGATGTGAGGCATGCCCCAGATATTCTCCTCAACTTAATCTCAACGACAAAGCTGAATGCATAGGCATCTCTGGAAGAGAACAATGGAAGCAAGCCAAAGGTTCTCTCATTGCAACTAGAGGAGCTAAGTACTAGTAAAGGAATTAAGAGCTACCTATTATACAAACTTAAGGCAAAGATTTGCAAGCCTCTAGTGGGCGTCACCAGAAAAGAAACCAGGAAGGAGTTATGACACATGACGATAAGATACATGGATGACAAAGGCCTGGAGATCCTTAACAAAACAACATACATTCATTGTCATGTAAGGAAACAATGAAGGGCACCATTCATGAAGCTATCATATCACTAAAGGAAGAAACCATTGGAGAAAGTTCATTTGGATGATTGTGAAGTAAGTCACCTGGTGGAGAATACTACTTTGCCACTTTTATTAACAATTTTTTGAATAAGACACGGGCGTATCCTCTGAAGTTGGAGAAACACGTCTTCCAAAATCCAAGTGATAGCAGAACTAGCATTGGAAGGTCACTCAAATGTATCCTCGTAGACAATATAAGAGACTATCTTAGACCCTTCAGTGAATATTGCTAATGAAATGATATTTGACACAATGGACAATGTTGAAGTCATCTCCACAGAATGGTGTTGTTGAACACATGAACAGCCATAGTTCGAATGGTCAGCCGTTTGCTATCTCATGCCAAGTTATCGAAGGCCTTCACAACAAAGGCGATGATCAAACAATCACCGAGCATACCTGTGGAGGGTAGCTTCCCAAAAATATTTGGAGAGTCAAGGAGATATCCTTGAACTGCTATCACACATCATACAAACCAAAGAACGAAAAGGCCAAGCTAGACGCCAAGGTATGCAAATGTAACTTCATTAGTTACTTATATAGAGAACTTGGTTATATGGGACTTAATGAATAGAAGATAATCAACAGCAAAGGTGTCATTTTCTAAGAAAGCCAGACTCTCGAAGATGTGAGAAAAGGAGAGATGGCTTAACTGTCTCATATAATTTTCGATGATGAACAGCTGGATCAAACCGAAGGGGGAGTAAAAAAAAATCCAAATGTTGTCGTCAGAAATCCCAGAGTCGTCAAAGAAACTCCAAAAGATGAAAATCCTAAAGTCAACGAAGAAAAGCTGTAGAAGAAGATGAAGATACCGAGCCAAAGATGAATAAGAGATCTTTGCGTGTCTAGAAATCAAGGTAAGTCACCTAGGTGAACTACTAGCAATCTAAAGCCTTCATGAGACAAAGAACTTTGGTAAAAGAAACTGAGTAATACACCAGAGGGTGTTCTTTAATTCTTCTTACCAAAGAACTTTGGTATAAGTGCACCTTCAGTAGAAATATCTCAGATTTGGATGACATGTCCTGTTATAGAGTGCTTCTTTTGAATATGGGTGATAGTCGGTAAGGCTACCTTAGGAGCTTGAATGACACATAATCCTACCTCGCAATCGGGTTGACGTCTTGAGCATATGTTGTCCTAGGATGTGGCAACTCAGGTTATTCAATATCTTGTTTTGTTTAGAGTATCTCAGGTAGCAAGTGTTATTGCTAGCAGATGGTGGTCGAGGTCAACTGAACACTGAAGTTTTTGATGAACCTAACATCTGTCAGATAAAAATAATCTCCAGACAAAAGCTTGAACAATTTGAAGGAATCAGGTGAAGGAAAGTAGAAAAATGAGATGTTTTTTTTCCATCAAATGAACCTAAAAACAATTCCAAGTTTCAGGCTACATTTTAACAATTTCAAGGAAAGACAAATGCTAAGTTCGAAGTAAGTACACAGAAATCAAATACAACAACAACAACAACCAAGTACATAGAAATCAAATAATATTTCAAAATCACAAGATACTAGAAATGCCTAGATAAAAAGGGATTTGTAAACAAACAACACAAAAAATGAAATCTAAAATCTAAAGTAATTTTAAGTCGAATTGATTAAGTTTAGCAGGCATAGAGTCAGCAGAAGAAAGAATCAAAGTTATCCAACTGACTGAACATAACATATGCATAGTGAAAACATAATTTTTTATAACTATAGATATAATACAATACAAGGAAAGAATATATTAGCATTTTAGCAATATCAATGCCAAAGAAGAGTAATCTTCAAAAGCATGCATGACTAAGTCACACGCTGCTTATTATTCATGTCGAAGTCTTGTAGCATGACAAGTAGCATTAACCATGTCAATTGGTTTAGCATACATCCTTATTTTTCACTAACGATAAACCATTTTTTGATGAATAGAAACAATGAGCAGGAACTGTTCTCTATAATGGGATCAATGTATCTGGCTACCATTTTCTTAGGCATAAACAATTGCACAGCAGTTCTACCAATCATAGCAAGTGAGAGAATAGTTTTCTACAGAGAAAGATTTGCTAGGATGTACGCTTCCTACATCTACTCACTGGCTCAGGTGAAGTATTAACTAGTTAAACATACATGTACGTGTTGCATCATATAGAAGTAGCTGATGATCGCCAAAAAAATTCTACATAAAAATTAACAGTGAACATTCTATTTATGTTATCTTACAGGTGGCTGCAGAAATTCCTTATAGTTTAATTCTAGCAGCAATATATGTGATAATCACATATCCAGCAATCGGTTACTTTTTATCTTCTTACAAGATATTTTGGTACTTCTACGTGTCCTTTTGCACGCTTCTGTACTACAACTACCTTGGTATGTTGATAATGTCATTGAGCCGAAATACCCAAGTAGCTGCAGTATTAGCATCAGCATGTTACGCGATCCTCAACCTGTTCGCTGGATATTTGATCCCAAAACCGGTAAGACATGCTCCTATTATTAAATTTAACAGGACAAGTTCACACGAAAATGAATGAGAAATTGCTGATTAAGTATTATTATGGTAGGATAAGCTCAAATGAAGGTGTCACCATGTCTATCACAAAAGAATCTAAGGTTGAAATTAGCATTCTGTTGGGTAATAGGTAACTCTTTTAAGCCATAAAATGCTGGCTTGTGGTCAATGCAAAGGCAGACTACAGTTTGCCCTCACATTATAAAATTCTTAAGACTTAACTTTGGACCACTTTACCCACACATTAGAGTTTACTCAAATTGAGGGTGCTGGATCAAGAAACCATGGGACTGCATCAAGTCCTACGTTAAGAATAGAGTCATAGACTATCCTAAGACCAATATATAAGTTATGGGAACTATGGAACAAAAGACTAGTTCATAAGCCAACGTGTGAAAAACAAAAGTTATATATGAAATATATGAACCAAAATATTTTTCTTCTCATTGAGTTACAGTTAAAGAAAAGAAAAAATAGTCACCGTTTAGATCAAATGCAATTACAACTTGATCTATAAGATTAAAATTTTGTTAAATATTTAACTTTTTACAGTTATAAATAAAAAATATGTATTTAACAACATTCCTTGATAATGCAGCGCATACCTCAATGGTGGATTTGGTTGTACTTGTGTTGTCCAACGTCATGGACTTTGAATGGATTTATGACTTCACAGTATGGAGATATAACCACAGAGATAAAAGCATTTGGCGAGACCAAAGCTCTAAATGCTTTCCTGAAAGATTATTATGGATTCCATCAAAGAGATTTGAGTTTTGTAAGATTTATTCTTGTTTTAATTCCTGTGACCTTTGCCTCTCTCTTCTTGTACCACATAGGGAAACTAAATTTCCAAAGAAAATGATTATCTCATTGTACACAGCATCCTTTCCACCATTTGGTTGCAGTCATATGCTGTTGTTTCTATCAAACTTCTGTAGCTGCTAACAAATGCATGAGTAGTATTTTGTTTAAAAGGTGATGCCAAATTTTTTGATAAAGAAACTCCACAAATGATGCAAATAAACATCATTCAACTTATTTGTTAAGAAGGGAATCAAATTTGAAGCAGAAAATGCTGTATAACCCCTCCTCTCTACGTTTCCCTCTCCCTCCCCAAGTTGGATAATAATGAACATAATAAGTTGAACTTCGAAAGAAAACTGACTATTCTCAAAGTTTTACCAGAGACCAAACTTAATGTGAAGACAAAAGATTATGTTATTCATAACGAACTATCATTCTTATTTGCATTTTCATTGAAACTCAAAACCAAAGAGATAGATTTAAACAGTATATACAAAACATAACCTTTCAAAGATGTGATTTGGTTCAATAAAGTTAAGGGGGGCATTTTGTTCAATAAATATATTTAAATAATATTATAAAATACTACAAAATTATCACTCTAAAATGACATCTAAATATCATCTAAATTTACCTTATTCAACCCCAGGATGTGATGAGTCGACATCAGGGTCAGGATGCCAAATGACTCCGTCAATAAGAGCTCTTGGGAGTCATTAGCTTGTTATCCCCAGCGTACCTTCGATCTGTTGGGTGACATCTAGATGTTAAGGTAAAAGGCAAGAGAGAAAGTATGGCCATTATGGTATACTATATCCCCTGCATACTTTTGGATCAATATTTTGCCTTAACAAGAGAGAAAAGTATGGCCATTTCTGTCTACCTCATACGCAGAGAAAATGTTAGTTCAAAATATTCACAAGTCGATGTATGTATTTGTGGATGCGGATGCTCATAGGCTTCTTTACACAATGGCAAAACCATCCTAAGGCAAAAGTCATCACCCGAAGCTTTGAAGCCAATGCCTTGCTTGTTTGTAAGGTTTAAATTTAATAAAGTTAATATTAAACTTAGATAAACATAGTTTTTTATTAAAAGTTGTAAATGATTGGAAATAAAGTTAGTTATTATGTTGGAATATATGAGGGATGTGATATAAAGTTAGTTATTATGTTGTGATATGTGAGGGATGTGATATAAGTTGGTTATTATTTTGGTAATATACGTAGGATGTGAAATAAAGTTAATTTTTAATATTAAATTTTATATATACTAGTTTAAAATTAAATCAAATTAATTTTAATTTTAAACTGTCAAACAAATAGGGGAGTTGTTTGCATGTTAGATGTTGTGGAACTAAAAAAAAGGGGAAGGAGAGGAGGAAGAAGACAGGTAGAGAATGAAGTGGCAGAATACCATAAAGGAATGAAGTATTTGAGGAAATTAAGCTTGTATTTTATTTATTAATATCAATAAATAAATTTAAATATAATTTTAAAATCTTAATTCATAAATAAATAAATATAAATATATTAGTATTCAACTCGTTAATATTTATAAACTGTTTGTATGAATTCATGAACATACTTATTAATTATATGACTGAATAAAATATTTTTTAAAGATTTTCTTATATCTTATTTATTAATAAAGTAAAAAATTTATAAATCATGATAATAAGTTTATTTATGAACAAATTAAATTCCTTGATATATAAGAGTTTATTTATGATTTTTATGTTCATAAATTTAAATTTATATGAGCTCAATTTTTGCAAATGAATAGGCAACTACGCAGCTCAGTTCGGTTTGTTTACAGCTTTAATTTTGATGATGAATTGAAGGTGTAAAAAGCAAATTGCATCTAAAAGAGGGTTTTTGGTATCAAAAGAGATGTCAAATATTAAATTATAATTTAAATTTTTTAGATGCAAAGGGAAAAAAGTTCTCCTTTTTAAGATGAACCTAATTTGAGATCTTCAGCATTAAAAAAAAAAACATTCTAATAGTACAGCATAAATATAATATTTTTAATATTAAATATAAAATATTTAATATTAAAATTTATATTTAATGTGAAATAAAATTAATTATTTTTATTGAGAAATACATAGTATGTGAAATTAAATTAATTTTTAATGTTAAAATTTGAGTAAAAGTGAAGTAAATTAAATTTTTAATATTAGAATTGCGTAATATGAAATAATTATATAAAATTAATAATGGTGATTTTAAAATAATTTTGGGAGTTTTGGGGCCCAAAGTAAGCAAAAACAAATTTTGACCTCCCAAACTCTGATTTATTTTGTCAAATATAATTTCTCTTCCATTTATGAGAATGCTATTTTAATAGCTTGTTTATCAAACTAATCATTTTTCTTATTCTGCATAAAGTTTTAAAGCCTTTATTTTCTAGGAAAAATATTCCCAACTCATTTTTAACCATGTTTTATATATTTATTTTATATTTTATATAATATTTATTTATTTTATCTCTATACATCACAAAGTTTTTTATCCTGCTTAAAAGTTATGATGCTAATATGGTTTAAACTTGAGACTTACCGATACCCAAGTAAGCTTATTCTCACTAGGTTAGAAGAACATCACATATCTTATACAAATTAAACATTTAAAAATAGCTTAATTTTATATTTTATATTTTTTTAATAAAAAATTTAATTTTATTTCACATTCAATATAAATGTCAATATAAAATAATTTTATTTAGCATCGTAACATTAAAATAATTTTTTATCTAATTATTACTAGGACTTCATATCGACCTTTGTGATGATTTTTTAGAACTTTTTTTTTTCTAAAACTTGACATTTGTGGTGGTTGGTCAATGAGATATCATGAATACATATCTAGCCTTAAGATTGTTGAACCTCGAGTTAGCTTTGACAATTTTAGTCACATTTGATTATAATTATAATTAGTATTTAAAACAAGTTATCATAAGATAAAATCTTTCATTTAAGCTAATTTACTTTGTGTAAGACAATCTATTGAAACCATAACTACTCTGCTTGATGATCAATAGACTGTTGGATTTAGGCACACTCACTTTTTGAAGTAAACAATAATTTCAATTGCTGAAAGACTATATTTGTAATATCCCGTAATCCAAATATAAATGTATTATCTATTTTGAGAAAATCTTTTCATCGATGTTGAAGATGACATTAGTTTATACCATCCTTGGTCTAACTACAAACCTAAACCTAAAGTATTTAGCTGGATGTCGAGATAGCTTTCCTCAACAATGATTTGGATTAGACAATATACATAATATAACTTCTACACCATGAAATATTCACCACGAAATGTTTTGCAAGAAACTTTTATTGAAATAGTTATTCAAAAATTCAACATGAATAAAGTCAAGCCTATTATCACCCCTCAGATTATATATTATATTTTTAGAAGCTAATCACCACACAACCTATGTGTAATGAAAAGCAAAACCACACATTAATGCGTCATTATTTTATGTAGTTGAATTTTTTGCTATGTGGAAACTTCATAAGGACTAAAATATGCAATGTAAGGCTTGATATAGGCTATGTAGGGAAATTTCGTTGCTATATATTCGTTACTATTTAGGGTACTTTGTCCGTTGCAGCTAGCTGCATAGAGAAATAATGTGTTAATATACCTTTTGCTTTCCCATTATGCATGGAGCTTGCTTTTGTATGCATTACCTCATTTCTTCAGTAATATTAGCCACGATATTTGGCTATCTACTGCTCCCAGTAATGTCACTCATAAGCATTGTCCATTCATAACTGTCACTGTCCCACTGCCTAATAAAATATTGTCACATCAACATGATTCCCACTAAGTGCAGATTCCTACTAACCACACTGACTGAGGACCTGCGTGCATTTACCACTATCGATGATCTTCTTAGAGCCGACAATGATGGAACCGAAATATATGCCGTGTTATTCCGTCTCAACTCAATAACATCTCTATAGAAGTAACACTATTAAGTTATTAACATTAATTTTCCTCTTTTATCTTTTGCATCCACCTCATGGGTCCCTCGTATCCACCCATCACACATGTGAGAGATCTTAAAAAAATGACCCGCTCCCGAACCAAATAATTTCTCCAAACCAAGCGGCCCATAAAGCTTTGAATTGCTTGGATCTCGCCCATTGTCCGTCTTGCCCAACTCACTGATGTCGGTGGCTGCCGCTGCCAGATTTGCTCCGTCATCGGGATCGATGCGGCCTCGAACAACTTCCGCGCTCTTCAGATCGAAGTTTTGCGTTGTCTGACTGGCTGGAGATGGGGAGTGCTTGTGGGATTCGTGGCAGGGGAGGTACAGTCGCTATAAGATTCTTCTTTCCGCTGATATGATTCAATCTCTATTCTGGATATGTTGTTTGGTTATTTTGCGGAGGCTGGAAGTGAACCTGTGAACTGATTTTAGTGTGATTGGACTGTTCAGATTAATGCTATTTTCCTTTTATCTGTGAACTGCGCCTTTTTCTTCCCTTGATGGAGTATTCGCTAAAATACCGCAAAGCGAGAAGAGGTCCTTCAATATTAAAAGATGTCTCTCTGTCTCGCTTGGACTTTGACTTTTGCTTAGGTCTTTTTTGTGGACAATAAATTCCTTCTGCATGTTGCTCTTCACTAACGAATCGTATGATGATTGAGCCCTTGCGGCTTAGTAGATCTGGTAAAGAAAGGCTTATGTGTAGCTGGATGAAACTGGTCGAAATGTATCTTTGAGTTGAACGTATAGAAGCAAAAAACATGTTCTGCAGATCTTTCAGGTGTGAAAGTTGAGGTTCTTGAGCTCAAGTAACTTGTGCAGTTTTTGTTATGGTAAAAATTTACTGCAGCGAAGATTAATATGGGCTTAAATTTTGAAATTTGCTGAATGGCTGGCAGTACCCATCTTTTTACATGCTTTTTTGGGTAAATTGAATATTCGCTACTGCTGGCTGATGGGTTAGTGCTTTTTCACCCTTTCCGTGGGCGGTTGAAACTGCATGTTAATCTTATTTCATCGAAATCAGTTATCATTTTTAATGGGGTTTTCCTGTTGCTTTGCAAAATATTAACGTACTGAATAGTGTCCCTGATTTTGGGCTTCCAGGATTGCCGAGAAAATCAGCTGGTTTGTTGTTGCTCAACTTAGTTACATTGTTACTTTTGGTGCAAGTTACAACTGAGGACTTACTTCCCGGGCCTATATTGGGAGCAGTTTTTGTTGCTTCATCTGATACTTCACTCTGCAGGAAGGCTTCAGTTAACTGTCGAACCATACTTTCGACTTCTGCAGTTCCATGGTCTGCAACTGTTAACCTGGTTCATCGAAGATCGAGGAGCGATTTCCCTCGCCAAGTTGATCGTACAATTACTTTTGTCCCACCCAGGTCTGTAGGTTATGGTTTAGTAACGACCTTTGGTCAAACTTCTTTAAGATCATCACGCTTGTCAAGTCCCTCATCTAAGCCGAGCCAAAATCCAGCACCTGCATCTGCTCTTGTGCCTTCTCCTGTGGGGGACACTTCTAGCAGTAGTTCGAGTGCCAGCTTCGTTCCACCTACTTTAGTGGAGCCTCCAATTTCTCACCATTCAGGTCAGTTGTACACATCAGAATCTAATTATTCATGTTTCTAATGATCACTTGCTAATATCTCTATCAAACTGTTTTACATGGTTTTGAAAGTAACAAAAAATAGGTTTTAGTTACATAGTGTATGCATTTGCCTGTAAAAAATTATTCACAGGCATTGGAGGTGAGAAAAGTTGGAAATGAGCACACAAAACTTGTATGAAGACAAAAAACACATGAAAGATCAAGAACGAAGGATTTTACATGGGAACCTAAAATGAAAAGAAAGCCCACTGGTACCTGTGCCAAACAACAACCTTCACCACTAGTAGTGGATGTACAAATTTAGTTTTTCTATGATTTGCAAACTGAAAGTCTCACCTAGACATAGGTGGATTACAAGGAGAAGACAAACTCACACTCGCGGTTTGACAGGCCCCTTCCTCTTCAGCTTCTTCATCTTCTTTGGGCTTGAGCACCAACAACTCTACTACACGACATGATCGCAGTCCGATGGCAAACTTTGTTCCATTGCTCTGCATCACTCACTAGATAAATTTTCAATGGCGAAGATCCTATAGTCACACTCCTTCAATACAGTAGCTGCCCTACCATTTATTCTTCTTCAACAACTTACAAATAAGAGGCTGGTGATACTCTTGATCCCAAGATGTCTTCAAGCAGATAATCTTTACCACCAACTTGCATTCCCCAACAAGTCTATTTGGAGGCAAAGACTAGGACAATGTTGCATCTTGATTAGAAGAATTGCTAGAATACATTGGGCTTTTGCCATTGTGATGTGTAGCCACCATCCCTAACAATCTGTTAGAATTGATTCACGAGGCTTCTGAAGCACTTGGTCCAATTTCGAGGAAACTCTTCTTGAGGAATGAAATGAACACGTGACTTCTTCTAATTCACAAATCCATCTAGAATAACTCCTTTCTTCAAGGATCACCAAGCTAGAGAAACTCCACCAAGTTTCTTCATTTTTATCTTGCCGAAAAAGGTTGACTGCCTTAAGAACCTTGAGGAGCATCATCATGTAGAATTCCATTCTCTGCAAATCACATTCCTCGAACAAGTAGCACCAATTCATTCATGGGATTCTCTATGATCTTCATCCAAAGACACCATTATGATCACCTACTTATTAAACAACACTTTCTTTGGTAAACAACTTCTTGAGGACTGCACCTTCTTGAGAACCATCTCCATCAATGTACACCATTTTCGACTCCCAACCTTGTCAAAGAACACCTTTTTTTGACAAGATTCAATATCTTTTTAGTGGATAATCATCCCAAATAACTTCTTTGAGGAAAACTTTGTTTGAGGAAGCTCCTTGTTGAAAGGGACCCTCCATGGACAAACCACCTCAACGCCTTGAGAATAGACACTACTTGATTGTTCGATGATGCCTTGTCATAAACCATCAAGCAATCAAACTAATTGCATAAATCTCATAGCAAGTGATAGCCATTGCAAACTCTCCCGACTTGTGGAAGGAACTCCAAGCAAGCTGCGGTCTTGTAGCCCTTGTAATTGGACTTCATTAATAGCTAGAGTCATCATCTCAAAAAATTCCTTTGAGGACATCATCTCTTGAGGATTACTTGGATGAGTAACTCTATCTTCAACAAGCACAATCTTGAAGTCTCCTTTGAAAATCCTAATAACATGGGACGAAAAGAGGATGATATGCAAATTAAATTGCATCATTATTAATGTTGCAAAATATTACAATTGAATGTGACCTTTTTCCAATGTATATTTATATGACAAATAAGAAATTAAATTCTGAACATTATATTAGTTTTAAAATTGCTATAAAATAGGATTATTGATGAATATTTGTAAATTATATTAAAGCTTTTTTTAGATTTAACCAAGACTTATATGGGGTTCAAAATAAATTTTTTCTCTAAAATCCAACGATAATTTTATCTTGAATAAAATGTAGATATCTCAAGTGGAGTGAGACCAAACATGTCACTTAAACTGAGTAATTTTAATGTGATAGCTATTATGTAAAATTATCTGAAACAAAAAAAATGTTGTACCTCAATCTAGAGATTCTAGTTGGGGCAGTTGAGTTGGTTCAAATCATTGTGCCAAAATTAAGGCTTGCTCAGTGGTTCATTAAACTAGATGCACGTGGTCGGTGATGTTGGTTATGGGTGGGCGAGCTCGGTAGCGTAAGCGCATGCCCAGCGTGCCCTAAGATTTAGTTGCACTCAAACATCTACCCTTTTGAAGGAGTTTTGAAAACAACAACAATGTGATACTTGATTCGTGCGTTCAATGATGTGGTTGAGTGGTGCAATTAAGTGGTTGAGTAGCTTGGCCAAGGATGAAGGCGTGGGGCTTCATAGATGCAGTAGCGGTCTAGTTTGGGACTCGTCTTTGATGCGAGCTAGCAGCCTTACTATGCTGTCGTAATTCATCCTATATGACAATAGGATTGCTATGCGGCAATCTCTCATGCTCTTACGTGTACCTTTGCAAGCAAATCCTTTGTAACAGATCCTACAGATGGATATCCAATCTTCCCAAATCAGCTCAAAATGTTCAATTAAATCTAATCGATCCAAACATAGATCTTTAGTCAAACAAATTCACATAACATGTCTAATGATCTTCTATCTCAAATCATAGCAGTGTGGACCTCAAACGTGACACTTACCTAGATTGACTTATTGTTGAATGGTGTCCCCACCATACCTTGAGGACTACCATTTCACAAAAATCCTTTCATGGATTACCACGTTCAAGGATCATGTTATCGAGAAACCACCTTTGTTCACCTAATCACCTCAATGCTTTGAGGCTCCACACAAATGTGGTTGCGCCCAAGCGTGCGTCTCACTTGCCTTTGATGAACCTTCATCTCCTAAATAGACAAATCCTCTTGGTCTCCATCATTCTGATTGCAGGCCGCTTGGTCTATCAACAGTCACCGTCAAGAGGTCTTTGATGATAGCACTAACATTCTCCATCATTGTTGTCTTGCTCCTTGCTTCTTCCGACAGGTTAAGCACACATCTTTCTCCGTCCTCTTGGATATTGCCTCTGTCGTATGTCCCCACTTTATAAGAGTTCGATGTGCTCTTTGCTTATTTCCTCCCATCTCTTCATTCTACAAACTTCTGTTTACAAGGTTTATTGTGTACTCGTCATTGGGAGCAGAATTGTTGAAGGATATCACCATAGCATCTTAACTCTTTGAAAGTGTTCTCAATGGCACCATGGCCTGTAGCTGAACATCAAGATGTACTCATCATTGGGAGCTGAATTGTTGAAGGATATCACATCTTTCTCCGTCCTCTTGGATATTGCCTCTGTCGTATGTCCCCACTTTATAAGAGTTTGATGTGCTTTTTGCATATTTCCTCCCATCTCTTCATTCTACAAACTTCTGTTTACAAGGTTTATGGTGTACTCGACACTGGGAGCTGAATTGTTGAAGGATATCACCTTAGTGTCCTAAGTCTTTGAAAGTGTTCTCAATAGCACCATGGCTTGTCGCTGATCATCAAGAACAATCTTCATGGAGGAGAGCTGGTTGATGATATTTTTGATTTAATTTTGGTGCCTAACAATAGAACTACCATCTTGGTAATTCAGGTTCGCAAATCTACCAATTTGGAAAGCCTTATTTGTGATTCCTCTCAAAGTGGTTTTTCAGTATTTCACGAAGCTTTGGAAGAAGTCTCCTCTAACACCAAGTGAAGAACATTATCATCTGATAATTTTTGTATATAGCACGCTTCCTTTTAGAGCAAGCTGCCTTGAGGTCCAGTTTCTTCCACTCTTTGACTTCGTCCCTTCTAACTTCCTATCAAATTCGTATAAAGGACACAGATTCTTGCCTACTAAAAAATCAACTGTGCAAGGCTTCCATGTGTTCTCATTCCTACTATTCTAGTTCACCATTCTTTGTAGATTCTCCATATTCTTCTCTAGTTCACACAAACTGAACTTTGCTCTAATACCACTTGTAGGGATCAGAGATATAAATCTGATATCATTTCTCATTGTGATGCCAAACAAGTAGACGATTCGATCATTGCCTTCAAAGATGAACATTACTTGTTCATTTTCATATTCACAGGACTTTTAGAAGAGCAAAGAATTATATGAAGAAAAAACACTCAAAGGAGCTAGGAACAAAATATTTTACATGTGAAATCTGATTTGGGAGGAAAACCCCTGGATACCCGAGTGAGGCAATAATCTTCACTAGTAATAATTGGTGGAAAAAATTAGTTTTTCTTCTTTGGAGACTCTCTTGAGGGTTATAAGTTTAAAGAATCATCGAAACTTACATGAATTATAAAGAGTAGATCAACTTATGCTGACATTGCGAAAACCCTTCCTTTTTGACTTCTTCGTGTTCTTGTGGACCTCTGCACAAATTGATTCTGCCTAGAATAAATCAACTGTCTAATGTCATGTCCCCACCACTTTTCGATGTCGTCATGTAGAGAAATGTATTAAGTAGTCAAAAATTCCTCAACTATGAAACACAGACACGACACGGGACACGACACTATATGGCGATATGACGATTTTTCAAAACATAGGACACAGACACGGGATGACACGTGAAATATAATAATAATAAAATTAATAATTCATACTTAAAAGGATACCTAAAATATAGTGCAAACTTAAATTTTTAAGTATAAATAATTTGTGAGTAATAATGAAATCTCATAGAATCAAAATAAAAACTTGAGAACAAATGTTGTCGACATTGAAAAAAATTGAGATGTAAATTTAGAGTTCACTTTATAAATTAGGTAGAAAAATAAGAGAATACAATCTTACTTATTAGGACAATCATAGTGAGTATGACAATAAGAGAAAGTAAGAGCTTTCGATGTTGAGGATAAGAGAAGGATGAAGGTGAAGCTACAATTTTTTTGTAATTAGTTCATTTTCGTAAGGCTCAAGGGTAGCAAGGAAGGAAAAAGTTTAATTTAGCTTACTTAGCTTAGAATTTTGACTTATATTAGATAAAATTTTAATAAGAGATAATTCTATTTAAGTCCCCGAGGTTTGCTTACTTGAATACAAAAGTTCATATATCTCAAAACATGCTATTCAGGTTCACAAAAAATATTACATGGGACATCGTGGTCTTTTCATGATAGAATCTATTATGTATTATAAAAATGAAAAAAATACCCTTCCGTAATCTGTTAATTTTCAAAATATGCCATTGATCATGACTGTGTGCAGGCGCATGGCCTCGAGCACCAGCAGCCGGCAGCACATTGCCGCTAGCGTCCGAGCATAGGCGGCCGATAGCGTGGGGTCACGGCGTCCTCGCACGGGTCGCCGCAGCGTGCTACCTTGCATGTAGACGCCCTGTGCTCAGGTGTCCGCGTGTTGCCACTCCTGCAGGCGTCCACGCGCAGGTCGACGCGAGTTGCGACGACCCGTGCAAGGACGCATGCGGCAGCGCGCTGCTGCCGCTGGCGCTCAAGGCCGCGCGTTGGCGGCCTGTCCAAACGCCTGCTTGCAAGGCGCTGGCGCGCGGGGCCGCCCGCTGCGGCAACTTGCGCACTTCAGGGACCCGCGTGCTGCAGGGACCGGCGAGCAGGGCGCAGGTGAGCGGGGCCGCGCGCTGCAGCAACCCACGCGCAGATGCCTGCACGCTGCGCCGACCCGCTCTCGGACACCCCCACGCGCGGTGGAGCACTGCAGTCGCCTGTGTGCGGATGCCAGAGGGCAGGGCCGCACGCAGATGCCCGCGCGCCAGGCGGCGCGCTGCGGCGACCCGTGCAACGACATCGGCGGCCGCGCGCTGCCGGCTGCTAGTGCTTGAGGCCGCGCGTTGGCGGCCTGTCCGCGAACACACTGCATGCAAGGGTAAAATCGTAATTGAAAAAATATTTAATTTAAGTTAATTTAATTTTTTTTTATGAAATAATTGTATTTTAAACTGAAAACGTTTTGTTGGACCTGATTGGAAGTTTTTTAAAAATAATTAAGGCCCTGGTGAATTATATAGTAATTATTGTGGACTTGGATGGCAAAGTAGACAAACCTAAGTGGAATTACCCCTTTTAATAATAATGATAAATAGGTTTTTAATTTTATTAAATAAAATTTTAGCAATAATAAAATTTTAAATATTAATAAAAAAATGAAGAGAAGATAGATATATATTTATAAATTTTATTAAAAAATATAATATTAATAAATAAATTTAATATTAATATTAAATATATTCAATTTTATTTTATATATGTCTCAGAAGTGTCCTATACCTCAAAAGTGTACTGTATCTCGGAAGTGTCCTAAAGTGCCCTCGCGTTTCAATTAGTGTCCTTTCGTTTTTTTAATATTATTTTATTAGGACACGCTACATGATGTGTCCGATACGGTTTCCCTGCATGTTCTCGTGTGTCCCCGTGTGTCCGTGTGTCCGTATCGGACACACGTCGTGGCTGTTTGAAGTGTCCATGTTTCATAGTTTCTTAACTATCTTAAGTGGGGATAACCTGAACTGTTAACACGAAAGCTATTAATGTCTATATTCATTGATGTGAAATCTGTTTTCTAATATCTAAATGTTTGGTTGTTGAAAATATGCAATTTTGAATTTCACATTTTCATCATTTTTATTCATTATAATCATAGTTACCTAATTAATGTGAGCACTAATTTGGTGTTTGTTTAAATTAGGATGTTGTCAGTTGAACATGGTACGAAAACGAGGTACTCGAGATTGTCATTGTGTTTACCCAGTAAAAGTTGAGTTGCTCCTTTGGAATGTTTCTCAGAGGCCAAGTTGGAGCAATGATTTTTTGAAAGAACTGGCTTCTCAGCTTAAGCTGCAAGTTGATCAATTTGAGATAGATAATTTCTATCTTGTTGGTTTGTCAGGGCTAAATATCACTATGGACATTGCTCCTCATACCGGTATAAGTTTCTCCTTTGACCAAGTTCATGCAATGAATACCTCACTCACCTTGCATGAAGTTTCCATTGATCCTAAGGTGGTTGGTGGTTACAAAGTTCTTAACTTTACTTGGTTTGAGCAACCAGCTCCTTCTCCAGGTAAGCATTACCTAGTAATTTGCATAATAAATTGTATATCATTTTCTTGGACAAAATAAAATGTATAATTATGTTGCAAGATACTCTGCTTTCAAATTGTTTGATTAAGTTCAAGTGTTAAACATCGGCTCTTTTGACATGCAGTTACTTTCCTTTTTGAAAATTTAATATTGACTGAACAATTTATTTGGTGGGTATTCGAATAGATGGAACCAGTTACATGTGTGTTGCATATGGCTCTATGTATACCGTAACAGTTGAAAATGAATGTTATATATATCTATATACATATTTGACATTACGCTAATATTTGCGTAGTCAAATCCAACCTGAATTCAACAAGGGGGGGTGTTTCTTTGGAAAGAATTATCCTATGGGAGTTTACATTTGTTTGCTTTGGAAGTTTGTTCAGGAAGTGCCGCGACCCAAAGACAGAGCTTTAACACTGAAGCTTTTCTCTTACACAGAAGTTACTGCCACACAGTGGGTGCCAAACGGAGCCAATTCTGTTTCAATCACTTATTTCCCGCATGATATTCTCCGAAAATTATATTTCCTTGAAGATATCTTCTCCCAACTGTGCCACATTCAGTTTCTCCACCATTAACCTATCCTCCCATATAATTTACCGTAGTCAGATTCAAATGTGGGTTGGAGTGTGCTACATTTTTGTCCTTCCTCCTCTCCTTCACCTCCTTCCTTCAGTGATAAATCCATGCGCTCTCCCTCCCCCCTTGTTAAGGGAGCTAGCTATTCTCAATTAGATTACATAGTTATGTAGAGGTTTTCACTCGTTTTTAAGATCCTTTGTTGTCTTTACTGGTTAAGCTCCATGCATTTGGTTATGAAGTACATGTAGTTTCTAGGTTCCTTTTTCCCTTTACTAGGTAAGCTCTATACTTCTGCTCTGGTAGTAAAATATGTGCTTTTCAAGTGGTATTTCGGTTTTCCACCTGATTGTTTAGACAATTTTGCCGCCTTGACCGAGTGAGCTCCAAATTCCCATTATGCAGTATGAAATAGATACTTTTCAATTGATATACTTGAACTAGTTGTTAAAAGCAAGCTCATGATCTGTAATCCATTACGTGCCTTTTAGATGTATCCTAATCTTTATCTTAGTATTATGGCTGAAAGCATTTTTCTTACCCAACAATATTAGGTCAAGTTGCTTACATATGTTTCAGTTAGTTATTGGTAAATTATGGTGACTCTATTATAGTGTCAGGTCCTACCGGTGGTGGTTAGATACTACTTTTTATTTTCAATATTGGAAATGCTTTTGTCCTTTTGGGATCATCTTCTGTTTTTTGAAACTTGATAATTTCCAGATATAGTCTATGCAGTTTCTGTTCTTTTGATCCTGAGACTTAAAGGTCTATCTTTCTAAGGTCTGTCTTATGTTCCTTACCTTTTGTATTTAATAAATGGACAGTAGGATTTTGGCTGAATGGTGGTTCTGCAATATTTTCCTTTTTGCTGGCCATAATTTACACTTAAATTTTGTTTTCTGATATTGGCTATTTCTTACGACTTTCACATTCTTTTCTCTTACTTTTCACTGCTTTCCGTTTCAGCTCCTGCTTTGGCCTTGTCACCAAGAGCTTCACCGCGTTCTATGCCTGATTTGCATAAGCCAAAACGTGATGCTAGTGATGGAAGCAACAGAAACCTTACTATTATTGTAAGCATTTGTACTGCTGTGGTAGTTTGTGTTGTTATAGCTGTGTTGGTTATTTGCTCATGCACATATGGGAAAGGAAAAAAGTCCCAGGCGGGGGAACTAGGTGAGATATTGAATTTCCTCTCTTAGATATTAAGCATATCTTTTCTATCATGAATTTTTCATATCTTTCTTTGAATGGAAAAATGAATTTTCCTATCTTGCTTTGAACTATAATTCCTTTTTACTTCGTTTGCAAGTAATGAGGCTTCTTATATGCAAGGAAAAGCATGTTCTTATGGAAAGTTGAATTTATGCTTCATAAAATTGTTTTGAATTGAGCATGAAAACTCCAAATTCATGGAACAGAATTATTAGATCAATTTTGAGCAAGGTTTTGAAATTCAGTTTTAGTCTTGGTCTCGATCAGAAGTTGGAACTATTAGTTTTGATAGTTTCATATTTTCGGTTTTGACATACATACTTGCTTAGAACTTTCGACCCCAAAATCCTGGTTTTATGGAATTTTTCTCTAAAACTTTAAGAGTTTTGGTTGAAAATAAGCCGAAACTCTGAGTTTTTGTCATAACTACCGAAACTCAAGAATTTTTGCTTAAACCGATAAAACGTCTTTTTCTGGATAGATGTGAATAGAAACCGACCTGAAGCCACCAAAATGAACTGGCTTTTTCCGAGAATTAAAACTGTACTTTTGTAATTTAGGTGGAATGTAATGGGGGTGTCACCGTGTGCTTTTGATGAATAATGTCTGCCTATAATGAAGCTCTCCCTCTTATATGCTGTTCAAAAGGTTTTAGGTTTTTCAGCTATACTAATAAGAACTGCTGGCCTGTATGTGGGGCTTATTTCTGCAACTTGAATTACTAGTGAGCTGTATCAAAGCATGTGGATACAACCTGGTGTTTTTCATCGACATGTTCTTGACCTAGTACCAACTGCTGGTTTAAGCTTAGTGCTTTCAGAAGATATATGTTACCGAACCTGTAGGAGATGAACTGATAGGTTCTTTCCTGAGTGAACCGTGTTTTAATTGATCAATTCCTTGTTGAGCAAGGGACTTGGAATGGATAAATCATTTTGCACAGATTTGTTATAGGTAACAGATCTGAGTGGAGGGGTAAGGAAGGAGAGGGTACAATTACGGAACAGAAAGCAAGGTAGAATGTGTGATAAAAACAAAATGTACAGTATGCGTTCCTTTTGTTAATTTTCAGGTAGCACCTAGCATAGTTCATTCTTGTAATGTTTGCATACATTTCACATATAGCTTTGTTCAAGTAAATTTTTGAAGAAAATTTAGGCTGGACATATTTTTGAATGTCCTTTACAAACTTAAATCATGTTCTTAGTTTGGCTAGGTTCTTGTGCAGGAAAGGTCATGAGGCCTGTAGATACTGTATCAGTAGAAGGTTCTCTACCCAATCCTACCAGTACTCGGTTCCTAGCATATGAAGAGTTAAAAGAAGCAACAAATAACTTTGAACCTGGAAGTGTTCTTGGGGAAGGTGGATTTGGCCGCGTTTTCAAAGGCATATTACATGATGGAACAGCCGTTGCAATTAAGAAGCTTAACAGCGGGGGGCATCAGGGTGATAGAGAATTCTTAGTTGAAGTCGAAATGTTGAGCAGGTTGCACCACCGAAATCTGGTAAAGCTTATCGGTTACTACTGCAGCCGTGAATCCTCACAGAATCTCCTTTGCTATGAGCTAGTTCCTAATGGGAGTTTAGAAGCTTGGCTCCATGGTATAATTTAACCTATTAGCAAGATTAGATACGGCAATATCCTTTTTTATTCTGGCCCTTTTCCCTTGTTCTGATTGCCTTTTTCTTTAGGTCCTTTAGGAGCAAATTGTCCTTTGAATTGGGACACAAGAATGAAGATTGCTCTTGATGCTGCTAGGGGGTTGGCCTACCTTCATGAGGATTCTCAGCCCTCTGTTATCCACAGGGATTTTAAGGCTTCTAATATATTGCTTGAGAATAGCTTCCATGCGAAGGTTTCGGACTTTGGTCTCGCCAAACAGGCGCCAGAAGGCCGTGCAAACTACCTCTCGACTCGTGTGATGGGAACATTCGGGTAATAATGCTTAGAAGATTCTTTCAACTTTTAGATTTATGTTCTTCCCTTTGCTTCACGGTGCTTAATCCCGCCTGAATTCCAGGTACGTAGCACCTGAATATGCCATGACTGGGCATTTATTAGTGAAGAGTGATGTATATAGCTATGGAGTTGTTTTGCTTGAACTGCTCACTGGAAGGAGGCCAGTGGATATGTCTCAGCCATCTGGCCAGGAGAATCTTGTTACATGGGTTTGTTGTTCTCACCCCATTCTCATGCCATACTGACATTGTGCAAGTATCACCGAGTTACAAGCCTAGTTTCTTTCTTACAGGCTCGGCCAATTCTTCGGGACAAAGATCGATTAGAAGAGCTTGCGGATCCGAAGCTTGAGGGGAAGTACCCGAAGGACGATTTCGTGAGAGTATGCACGATTGCTGCAGCTTGTGTTGCACCGGAAGCAAGCCAGAGGCCGACAATGGGTGAGGTGGTGCAGTCGCTCAAGATGGTTCAGCGAGTCGCTGAGTACCAGGACACCATGCCGACTGCTGAAGCTCGACGAAATATAAGGCAGTCGTCGACCACCTATGAGTCTGATGGCACATCTTCCATGTTCTCTTCTGGTCCGTTCTCTGGCTTGAGCGGGTTTGATAATGAGAACATTTCTAGAACAGCATTCTCAGAAGATCTGCACGAAGGCCGGTGAGTGAATCTTATGCAGAAGGCTACGTATATTTTCATTCTGATTGTAGGGGGGAAGAAAAGAGATGGTTATTTTTCTTTTACTTTCAGCGGGTCTCAGATTTGCATCATTAGAATTTGTTTTGAAAAGCTCCTCAGGGGAAGGTGGGACTGCCACATTGCCAGTAATTGGATTGTTCATGTACAGTTGATTATTTGAGTGCCCTTCAAATCTATAAAAATTATCCTAAAACTTTGAGCTTTGGACTCTTCATTTTACTTTGGCTTTAACAAGGCCTTAATTTTGAGGCTAAATTATGCCTCAGTGTTGGAAGTTAAATGAACTAAAAAATGGTCATTTAAAACGAGCTATGTCTGCATGCCACACAAATTTTTTAAAATTACACAACATATTTTTTTTCATAAAATTTACACTATAAATTATGAAAAAAGTGTGTAATACATGAAGTTTTATATGACATGTGAGTAATTATCCCTAAAAAAAATTATGAAAACTTACCTGAACCCAATGTTTAGTTTCCAGCTACAACCAATGTTTATTTGTTCAAAGTGCAAGAAATTTACGAATACACTGTATAAAATAACATTTCTCTTTCATATTAATATTTGCTGATAATGTCAATATTATAAGTTTTATATTAAATTTTATATTTAATTTATTGTATAATAGAAAAATAATATTTAATTTTAGAGGTAAATATTATAGTATAATAATGAAATTTGTGATGAAAGAGGTGGCCTATAAAATAAAATATATATATAATATATATTGTAAAAATAAAAATATTTTGATAAATATGTATGTATAAATGAAAGAATAAAGCAGAAAATAAGTATATTTATGAAAAAAATGGAGTATTTTTGGTTGAAAATAAGTTCTGACAAAATTGTATTAAATCATTATATATATATATATATATATATATATATATATATATTAGGCAATATAAGTTGTGTCATTTAATTTTATTTGTGTAAAAAAAAATCTATCCAAGAAAGTACAAGAGATGATTTTTTGATTAAATAAGTTTGCTTATTTAAAGTTAAATGGAAAACTATTATTTGATATATTGTAATAAAAATAAAAAAACTCATATAATTAAATCTATTTAATGAAATAAAGATTTCATTGTTGTTATGTCGTTAAATGTTGTGCAAGATTTAGCCTTCCTAATTTATGTTTGATTGTGGAATTATAATTTCAATTTAACTATTTTTTATTATTTTGTAAGAGAATTGAGCCTGAAGCTTGCTTTGGGATCAATCTCGATAGGCCACTAGATTGTCCCATGTTGCAGTTTAACTTTATTTAGTTAAGTGTTAAATTTAAATAAAAAAAAAATTTATTTTATAGAATTAATAGGAAAAAAATTTATTCTAATATTAGAGATGTATAAAATGTAAAATTAAGTTATTAAAATTTTTAATAAATTTAAAATATTATTATGCTTAATTTTAGAAATTTGCTAAACAAAGCTAAGTTGGAGTGGAAACTTAATTTTGAGATAATTATTTAAATGCTATAAAAAAATTAAATATTATTTATATGTCAATTTTTTCCGCTGAAATGGATGCAAATGCCCATTAAATTTTAAGTTAAAGTTATTTGATTGCCATGGTATTAAGTTAAGCCGTTAATTATTTAGCTGATTTTAATGGAACTACGCTAAGTTATGATATTAATTTATAGCCTTTTATATATTGCAAAAAATATATATTTTATATTAAAAATTATGAAGATTTAAAATTATTTTTTTATTGCAGTGGCCAATACATAGGGTTTAAAATAAATTTGATTATATATTTTGAAATTAATGTATAATTTAAATATAATTAATTTTTAAAAAACATAATTGATATTAGTATTGAAAATTGTGATTATTTTAATCCATAATGGCATTAAATCTGGAAAAAAAATTATTTCAATTAAATAGTTTTGATGTTGAGTCACAGGTCATGTTTACAGTTCTATTTGATGTTGTATTTCAGCAGTATAAGTGGCATTTGAAGACTCTTTAAATTCTATTTATTTATTATCGTGCACGATGTTTAGATCATCAAGTTCGATGGTTGCCTAATGATATTTATCTTAATGTCTTTTTAGGAATTTCAGTCATCGTTTATGATGGTAAGTCAGTCTATCAATATCGGTCATGATGTTTGATCACAACTTTGTTAGTCGCTGCCCTCCAATAATACGTCAGTATTTTCTTCAATATTGTTCCAATCATATATTGTTATCTAGAACGTTAGTAGAGAATAGTCAGTTTTCAGTTACCTAGAACTAGTTAGCCAATTCTTAACAATCTAATAGATTAAGAGTTAATATGCCCTTTTTTTAGTGCTAGCAATGGTATTCTTGAAACTAATGATTGCAGTCTGTTTTAACTTGAAACTTACAAGTTATTGTCTTAAATTAGAAATATCTTTTTTAGGGCTGTCGAAAAGGAGAATTGAATTATCCAATGATAGCTTTTGTATTTTTTTTTTCTTTTTATTTTTGTATTGGTCTCGAGATGATTTTTTTAAGCTATAATAGAAACTTTTTCATTGGCGTCCATGTGGATATAGGAGAATCCATTTTTGAATCACTTTATATTTTGTATATTTTTCTGTATAATTTTTGGCTCTTGATATTTTTATTCTGGTAGGTAATATTGTATCACCGATTCTTAGAATTTTATTCATATCTGTCAACAAGTCATAATATAGATTGGGGTTAACATTTAAAGGCAAATTAGACTATGAATTCAATTTAAATTGGTATATGATAATTTGGCTTAAAACAGATTAAATTTGAGATATAATTAATTTGGAAATGTTTTTTATATCAAATTTGGAAATTTTTTTTTTTGAAAATGTTTCTCTTCCTTTGCATGTTCTCTGCAGTCTGATTTGTTTGGTTGAAGGATAAATTTGAATAAAAAAAGAAAAAATATTTTATTTTATAGAATTGATAATTTTTTTTTAATATTAAGAAATATGTAAAATGTGAAATAAAATTAATTTTAAAATTACAATTTTTGTTAAATATAAAATAAAATTATTAAAATTTATAATAAATTAAAAATATCATTATTATATTTTTTTGTCCGCATTTGACAGAGGCCACAGTTCAAAAAAAGAGAAAAAGTTCTCTGCAGTCTGCCAGTTTTTTGAAGAATAAATCAACTCCACTCCATTTTGTTTTCCTCATGTAGATTCTTTTTTCCCGGGCATTTTCGCGCGCCTTCGAAACCCTAGATTTCTCGCTCTTCGCCGAAGCATCTCTTCTTCTTCCCGCTCTTCGGTGATGGCTTTCTGGTGGCCGCTGCTTGTCCTCGGCATCGCTTTCTTGATCTGCCGCTTTCTGCTCTTGCTGATCCCGCCCAAAGTGCCTTCAGTCGAGGTTGACGCTTCAGATGGTAAAGCTCTTGCTTCTTGCTTCATCTGTGGTCTTCTGCTCGGCGTTTGATCTGCTTAAAATGCTAACGACTTGAGATTCCCGTCAGTATTGGAGGACGGGAGCCAAACGAAGGATAACAGCTTCATTTACGTGAGTTGCCTTGGTTACCGCTTCTCTTGCTAGCTATTTGTGATTTTTCATTTCTGTTTTCATTCAAATAGCTTTTAATTGATTTTCTTGTTTATGTGATAGCAAGGCATAGAAAAATTGGCATGAATTCATGTTAATTGTAATAGTTAAGTCTGATTATGTCAGAAAAAGATGCCCTTGCCATGTTGCCCGTTTTGTGAACTATCGCTTCTACTGTACTCGTAGGCTGGACAGCAATATCAGGTTTTTGGCGGCTTTGAATGTTTTTATGTAATTAGTATGAGTTCAGTTATTGTTGATGCGCAGATTCCAAGCAAGGGGAAGCAGGGGCAGAAGGATAAGGTTCAATGCTATGAGCCTGCAAGCATGAAATATCTGGGCTTCTTTCCAGCACTCAGTTCTGAAGAGGTTGGTGAACCTTGTATCTGACAGCATCTGAAATTTAACGTGTTTTGTCTTCTGGTACTATTTCATCTTAATGTTCATCAAGTTTAAAGTGTATATAAATGTTTTAGTTTATATATATATATATATTAAGTGTTTTGTCTTCTGGTTTGTTTGCTAGAGAATATTTACTGAATTTTTTTCCCAAAGCACACATGTTTTTTTCTCAAATAGCTTCCTGAAATAAATTCACTGTTCTCTCTTATTCTTCTATTACAAACTTATACTATGAATCTACAAAGGAGTGTGGTAATGCTTCACTAATGTCTGTTGTTATACCTTTTTGGGAGTGTGGTTTTATTCTCTTTCCTCCCTTTCTTTTAAAGTTTTCTCATTGCAAAACTATACCCTTGTTGAGTTTCCTAAAATTTATGTGTTTTTAAAGAAATAAAGTATGAACAGTAATCTTTACTTTGGACATAACCCATTTAATCAGGTAACAGAGCATGTAGCTCAGGCCAGGAAAGCACAAAATATATGGGCAAGGAGCAGTTTCAGGAAAAGACGACAGTTTTTACGAATTCTTCTGAAGTACATTATTGAACACCAAGAGCTTATATGCGAGTAAGGTTCCCATTTTGTGTTAACTGTTCATGTGCTTCTAACTGAATAAAGACAAACTTGATCTTTTGTTAGCATTTATACTTTTCTGTAAAGCAGATTTTCCCTTTGAAAGTTTATGAGCCTTTGCCATTTTCTATTTCTCTAAAAGACACTGTAGATCCGAATTTCCTGTAATGAAAATAATAAAAGATCAAGCAAGCGAGTTTTTGTTGCCTCTTCACTATGACCGACACTACATTGTGGCATTTATTTTGGCATTATTAAATATCAGATCACTTGCCACATGATAATTGTTGTAATTTTTCCATTTGTCCGTGGACATTCACTTTGGAAGAATCCAGATGATTAAAAATCCCATTTTTGAATATTATGCAACTTTAGGGAATATTTATATTTTCTTCTCTTCACTGTATCTGACACTTTGCGGGATTTTTTTGTATCAAGTGACACCAGCTAGATCCTATAACATTAGTTCGTAACATGATTATTATAGTCATCTTAATCATATCTCAATATTTTAATTATCAATGCTGATATGTCTAATTGCTAGGATTTCCGGATCATTGATTTTATTGTCTTGTCATTTAAGGGTTTCTTCTCGAGATACTGGCAAGACAATGGTGGATGCTTCCTTGGGAGAAATAATGACAACCTGTGAGAAGATCACTTGGCTTCTTGCAGAGGGTGAGAAGTGGCTTAAACCAGAATACAGGTTAAACATCCACTCGTATTCCATCTAATGGATCTCCTATGAAATTCATTTATATCAGTATTCATTGATTACCTATCTCTTACCATTAAGTGCATCATAGTTGTTTGATGATTTCAAATCAAGATATGGACTATGTATCTGATTATTAGATTTTTCATAATTTAGGCACTATTGTTGATAAAAATTGATTTATCTATAGCATAGACGTCAATACGATCTTGACAGTTCATTCTAAAGGACTAAATGAGGATTACATATTAGATCCTTATGCTCTTAGTCATTATCGTACTTTCATTTGAGAGATCCTCAATAGTATTTGAGTGCTATAATACAAATTATGTAACTTTTGTGGTATCAAAGCAGGGTTAGCTTTGCTGACAAGTGTGTCCCCTTGCTCCTTCCACCTAAACTGCTGACGAACTCCCCGCTTTTTTTTGCCTTACCATATGATGAGTTGTCACTTGCATTGATCTTTTAGGTGGCCCCTATCTTCATTCCACCTCCTCCTCTGCACCTATGCCATACTGTTGTCGCTGTTATTAACAACTGCATTTGTAAGAGATTCTTTGAATTTATGAATGTTATTGTAAAAGCCTTCATAAAGATTATGACCTGGATGTCTACAGCTCCTATGTTGCTCCTACGGTGTAACTCTTTGATTTTTTTAAAGGTTTTAAGGTATCCTGTGACGTCTTGTGAGTGGGTATATGTAGAATTCTGAGTCTAGAAGGTCATCCATTGGCCTCTTTTGATGAAAAGTTAAATGAGGTCAACTAGAAATACACCACGTATGATAAAAAATTCTATATTGTAGTTCATGTGCTTTGATATTCGAGCATTATCTCCTATCTCTGGAGTTTATCTATTTGGATCATGAGGCCCCAAGGTAGTTGAACTCATATAGAAAGCTAAATCCATGGCATGCCAAGTGGGTTGGATTCCTTTAGTAGTATACCTTCGTGCTCAAGCATAGAACAAGAGTTGAGAATCAGTAGGTTCATTAAATTGTAGTCTCTTTTTGGATTTAACATCGTGGTCATTGGATTTAACAAGCTAAAGGACACATATAAAGACTTCCTTGACTTTGGGGTTATTTATGCAACCCTTCTTGTTGGTTTGTCTAGTAACCAAGCTTTCTATTATAAGATGAATATTTTTTTTGGAGATCGGAGGTTATGTTACCCATGTTATGCAAAAGCGATAAAGAGAATTGAGGCCTACACATGGCTAAAGAAAATGTAGTATCGAGTGAAGCCATAGAAGTCATAGTCAATAGCTAAAATTGATCAAGGACTTCTCCTGGAATTGTCTTGTGGAAGTGATTCACGAAAGTTTTTAGCTTACTAGGCTGACTTTGAATTGTCATATTTTGAGCCTTAGACCTTTCTCGAGACAGGCCTAAACATTTGTTATGTGTTCAAACCACAAGACAAGCCACAAGATTTGCTTGATACCTTTTTTACTCCCCGCCTGTATGTGTTAGCGTGAAGCTGATGTGGCTCCCCTATCAAAGTTGGTTTGGGTAGGTGTTGTGTGTGATTTTATAACTCGTCAAAAGTTGTTAAAGGAGATTGTATCCACTATGAACACTGACAAAATGCGAAATGTGAAGTAGTTCTCCCGAGGATGGCGTTATAGCCTGATTTGGCTCTGATGACGGCGAAGCCTACCATGCTCATGGCGTGGTCATTGTCATCACAGAAAGAGACTGGCAGAGAGATGAATCTGAGTGGTTGAACCTTCTCACCTGAGAAACCGAGCAAAGTGGTTCCTGCGCGAAGGAGGTTTGTTTCCTTGAATCCCATTTGGAGGAAGGCGGACTCAAACAGGATATTAGCCGCGCTTCCTGAATCAAGGAGTACTCGCTGTACGTTGAAATCGACAATACGTGCGGTAACCACTATCGGGTCATTGTGAGGGTTGCCCTGACGGGGAAGGTCTTTATAACAGAAAGTGAGCGGGATAGAGGAAAAGGGCTGATGAGAGGTGTCGTCTACTTCAATCACCTGGCAGCGAGTAATGGCAGGATCAACGCTAAAGATGATGTTGATTGTTCTTGTAGCAGGGGGGTAAGACTGCATCGGCTGGCTGGAGCCCGACGATGGTAAAGCCTGGGTCGGAGCCCCTACATCTTCTAGTTCCTCTCTAACTCTGCACAAATCATATTAATAGCATGTATGCAATTCACATTTATAGATCCGTGAAAAAGATTTAGATCATTTTATCTCAAAAATGATGATCTCAGAGGTTAGGTGGAGAGGTTTGTCCCTATCAGAGGACTTTTGGATCTCTAAAGATAAGTTTTAGTGACTTGTATCTTGATTTTTAGAAAAATATTGTAGCAGGGTTGATCCTTACTCAATAGGATCAAGTTCTTCTCGCCAGGGGAGAGTGGTGGGGACAACGTATGATCAGATCATTGATTCATTCATGGCAGATTCTACATTCAATAAACAAGATTTCACCATATGACATTGATCTAGATTAATGGACGAGCTTAAATAAATTTGGTTGATTAGCAGGATTTGTGATTCTCGTCCATTATATTTGCTTCATTTTGAGCATGGATTTTCAAATTTTAGGTTGCTTTTATTTATCATATATTGTGTTCCTACATTCCTTTGTGGGACATTAGTATGTAGTATGTTATTTGCAATCTTTGTTTTTGCATTTTGAATGTAATTGGGTCTATTTAAAAGGCCTTAGACTATTGCAGTACTTGATTTTGGATGCTGAATAAAATTTGAGCCTGAGCGACAACTTATATTTGTGTTTAAAGAATCATTATCCTGATGAATGGAAGGATATGGGTATCCTTAGTTGAGAATCCTTCAAAACCCTAGCTATCTTGTTGTGCAGAAAAAAAAGCCAAATCCCATTTTCTTCATCTTCCTTGCTATTTCCCGTTGTAGATCCGCCCTACTTTAGTTCTCCCTTATCATCCTCCACTGCATCCGACCACCTCTTCTGTCTCCCACTCCTAGATCATTGCTTGCGTTCCACTCAAGTTGGCCCACGCCATTTTCTTTGCTGGTCTTAGATTGAAGCTACGACTATTCTGAGATCACCTTTGGTCTAGCATCAACAGCCTCACGTGGGTTTAGCGTTGTCTTTAGCCTGCTTGGCTTTGTATAAGCTCACTCATTGTTACCACGTTAGTACATGATGTCTCCATGCCTTCTACCTACCCCATATAACAAGCTCGACTCCTACAACCTTTCGGCTTGCACCGCACGCGTGCGTCCCATCCTCGCCCGACAACTTCACCTCGCCTGTGTCCCCTGATACCCTCGAGCATCCTTCACATCTTCCCACACTATTGTAAGTGAATCACATGCCACACCCAGCATGCCATGTTTTTGCACCCGCGCCCTTACTACAATTAGAACCTCCTGCAAGCTTCTGCAGAAACCCTCAATGTGTGACGGCCGCATGAGTTGAGCCTGCACTTGTGCCTTGTGGACCAACTCTATTTGGATTCATTATTTGATTTAGCTTGATTTGAACAATTATGCTTACTTGCATTTGAATTCTCCATATTAAGGTAAATATTTTATTGAACCAATTACTAATTATTAGTTGATTTTAATGGAAATTACTTGCTTGGCTAGGTTACCGGAGTTTCTTTTTATTGAGAGACTTTTGGAAAAAATTACTTGATTAATCCCTTAATATCTCGGATTTGACTTATTAAATTTAAATCAATAAGCCCTAATCTAATTAGTAAATTCTTATCTTTCAACAATCTCATTTATATAATTTTAATGGAATTTAATTTTTGAATTTAAAATGTTGTTTATTATATAATTATAATTATATTTTAAAAACAATTTGTATTTAATTGTAATAAATTGCTATTTAAAGCTGCTAATTTAAAGTTTCTCATATCATTGTTCTTTGTCCCATGTCAATGTGATCTTTTGCTTAATTGTAATAAAGTGCTATTTACAATTGCTAACTTAAATTACACATTTCATCATCCTGCATCCCTCATCACTGTGACTATTTGCTTAATTGTAATAAATTGCTATTTAAAGTTGCTGACTTGAAATATCTCATATCATCTTCTTGCGTCCCACATCACTGTGACCCTTTGCCTAATTACTTTTATACCTAGATGAAGTATGTAATATGCTGGAGCAAGTGTGCAATTGTTGATTAAAGAGTAGTCTGCAAAGCTGAGGATGGCTTACATGATAAATTCTTTGAGGGAGAGCTGTGACCCTTTTATATGGCCACCATTTTACAAACAAGTTCCTTAGCTGTGAGGATGTTATTCCTTTATGCTGGATTTAAGATACTTGGAGACCAAATAGTGCATTTTCCATGTTCTTGCTACTTCTTTAATGAAGTAATTGCAGCCTAGTCTGTGTTGTAATTTCCTGTCAAATAAGTAGCATTCCATTCATTCATATTCATTATTTCGGAACTTCTTGTTGACCTTCTTTGTCTTGTTTCTCTTGTCGTTGAACATTAATTGGAAAACACTTCTGGTGATGTTGTCATGTTACTGCAAACTTTACTGCAGAAATGGTGCATGTGGAAAACAATGATTTATTCTGAGGTTGCATTCTGGGTAAAAGAATTAATTTGTTCTTTCTTCATACGTCTAAACAGTTACTGTATCTAGATAAGGTTTTAGAATTGGCTGCCTTGAAACTTGTATTTTTAACTGTATTTCTTCAGATCCTGTGGAAGATCAATGTTGCACAAGAGAGCAAAAGTAGAATTCCATCCCCTGGGAGTTATTGGAGCAATTATATCTTGGAATTATCCGTTTCATAACATTTTCAACCCAATGCTTGCTGCTGTTTTCTCTGGGAATGGTGTGGTCATAAAGGTACAAGGCTTATGTAAGATTTGTATGTATGTAGGAAAATGATAGTCCCACAAATTAGCCCTCAAATGTTCTAAGACCTTTGGACTATAATTTTATTCATTGGATGCGTGCATTTGTACATTTAACACTGTACTCATCCAATAGATAAAGTTATTATCCAAAAGTCTGAGAACCTTTAAAGTACTCAAATGTGATCATGACATGGTAATACAATATGTGAATAAACATAGCTTTTCTTTCCAAAACTTTTGTAAGAGACATATATTAGTTGATACTAATGAATAAACATAATTACTACATTCTTTTTTTTACTCCTACAAGGATTTGAGGTTAGGTTTACTTAGGCTCATTGGCATCCTAATTTTGTTGAACTTGTCATCCCTTGTCTTCTAATTACGCATAGGCTGATTTGTTAAGTAGTGCTTATCCAGTCTTAAGCTCATGTCTTGTCAAGGATGCTACCAGTCATATCGACCTATCCATTATTGGTTTTTTTTTTGAAAGGTTAACCATTATTGGTTTTACAACACTTTTACTACAACTGGGCTTGTGCTAAAGGCATTTCTCACGTCTTGCTATGTGAAGAGAGACTTGACATTTTTTTTTCCTAAAGTGTTAGATTAGTAGTGGTATATTACATGTCCAAATTTGGCATCAACAACTGCCCAAGTATTCCTAACATATTGGCTTGTATATCTGCTGCAATATCTGGAAATTGTAAATTTTATGATCCTAGTGTCATTGTTATCAATCAATAATAGATTATTAGCTGCTTTTAGTTTATATTTGTAGCTTTATAATCATTGATTCTATAATTATAATTTGTAGGTCTCTGAGCATGCTAGTTGGTCTGGTTGCTTCTATTTTAGGATCATTCAGGCTGCTCTAGCTGCTGTTGGAGCTCCAGATAATTTGGTTCATGTAATTACTGGGTGTGTTGAGTCTTGATCTTGAAGATTTTGCGTTCACTGCTTTACCAGTTAATACATGAAGTGCTTTAGTGATGACACATTTGTGACTGCTTTGCATTACAGATTTGGAGAGACTGGTCAAGCTCTTGTATCATCAGTGGACAAGATCATCTTTGTTGGATCCCCTGGTGTGGGTAGAATGGTACATGGTTCCCTTAGTTTTTCTTAGTATATGCTTTTCATATATGATATTGTTGTTGTTGCTAAGACTAGAGATGAAATTTTGATGAAACTTACGTAGGAATTCCTTAGGATCTAAAAGTTTTTGTTTTAGTAAATCTAAAATTAAATATATAAAACACAAAATTTAATCAAGATAGAAGTACTTATGCTAAGGAGGGGATGATTGGTGATTGTATTGAGGAAGAGAATTGGTTTATATTCTTCGTATCAACATACAAAATAATAGTGAAATGTATGATGATGTTATTAGTTGAATCCATATAGGATAGATTAAGTGGAGGAATATGTTGTGTGATAGAAAATTTCTATTCAAAATTAAAAGTAAAATTAATAGGATAGTGGTAACATTGATGATGTTAAATGCTATCCTATGAAGGAGAAAAATACAAATAAATAAGTTTTGTTGAGATGAAGATGTTAAGGTGGATGTGTAGGTTACATGAAAGGACATGACGAGAAATGGATATATTCATGAGAACGTTGGAGTTGTCTCAATTGAGAATAAGCTTAGAGAGTCAACTCAAATAATTTGATATATAAATCATTTGTCAATAAGAGCTTTAGTAATGAGTTGGATTGTGAAATCTTGCTCATATAAAAAGATGAAGAGGAAGAGGAAGAGAAAAATCAAAAAAAATTATAGCAAGAAACTATAAGGAATGATCTTACATACATAGCTAGATGAGGAGTTATTTGGTAGAGTGTAATGAAAATAAAGGATTCATATAACTGACTTCACCTAGTAAGATAAAGGCTCGATTGTTATTATATTTAGTTAGTTTATTTAGTTCCACATTTTTGATTATTTTAGGGTATTATTAGCTCTTTAACTAGTCATATTTGAACATTCTGAACAGTGTAATAATTGAAATAAAATTGCTCTATTTGTTCATGGAATTGAATTATGGTTCATGGAATTGAATTATGGTTCATGGAATCGAATTGTGGTTCATGAAATTGAACTGACTTATATTCTTGAAGGAAATGGTTAGAGCTTTTGGGGTCTATTTGATGCTAATTATAGAAAAACTGTACCTGAATGCTGTAAATAGGCTATAAACTATAGAACTGTCCCCATCAACATCCAGAATTGTTTCAAGAATTTACAGAATTCCTGGAATTTGCAGTAATTAATGCTATATGATGCTAATTACAGGATTTAGGCCAAATTAGCTCAAAACAAGATCATTTAAGGTTAGAGATTTTTAAATTAACTTGCTCTTATACCAAATCTAATGTCAGGAAATTAGGGGAATTTTCTTACGTGCTAAGTAATGCAATTCTAACTATTTAAGAGCTTATGTGTGTCTGGAGCATTTCATCAAACATGAGATATGCATATAGGAATAATTTAAACAAACTAAAACTTCGTGATTAAATTTATGTGGGGGTATTTCATCAAGCACATGACATACAAGTAAATTAGGAGAGCTTCACATGGAGATTTAAATAATCAAGCCCTAAACTAGTAAGCTCTTTACCTCCATTGAAGCACAAGAAAACCTATAGAATAAGGTCTCAATTAAGGGATAACCAATGCACATTCCAAGAAAGAAGCTTTTAACCATGAAATTCCCAAAGTAGAGGTATAGTTTAGAGAGAAAGACCATGAGCTTGAACATTAATAAGGATAATATCAATCCATTCATGAAATCCTAATCTCATAACCATCCATAACTAAGGTAAACATGAATAAACAAGGTCTAGTGTGAAAATTTGAACCAAATCACAAGTAGTTCAAAGGAGATGAGAGGGTGGAAAATCAAGGTGACTATATGGAAACTAATCATACAATGATCCCAGGCAAATCGATAAGGGTATAAGCCATAGATATTATAGAAATGAGATAATTCAATGACCTATTGTGAATCGACGGTATCCCACGAGGTAATGATTGGCGTTGCACATGATCAATTAGATCGATGTTTCATCGATCTAATCCTCCTCTTGGCGAGTATGGAGGTGTGTGGTGGCGACAATGCTGACAACGACGACGATGGCGACCTATGGTTGGTGGAGGTATGGAGAGGTCGGTAGTTGCCAGCGACAAGGGAGATGAACCCCGCTTCACTCTTCTCAATTTGGACTACTCTAATAGCTCACTATAATCTTGCTTGAACCCATCTATATATAGTATAATGCACATAATCTCCACTCTTGATTGTACTTAAGCTAATCGAATAGTCAAGATTATTGCTTGGGATCCAAGCTAGTGAAGGGGAGGGATAAATGGGCAAATTTAGGCCCACTATCTCCAAATGAAAACCCAAACCTCATATGCCTAATATACAAATGCCAGCAATTCCCACTCTCTCCCCAGATGCTTAAAAATGTACATAATAAAATAAAACATAGTTCTTATAGATGTGATTATAAAGGAAGTAGAAAAATATAAAATAAGCAAGAGACGATGAAAGTCGTTCTCGTGTTGCATTCACTATTGTAGTCAACTTTGGTAATAGGGATGCTTTGCATCACAAGGTGTCCTTTAAACCTCATTTCATAGTAAAGATTTCCATCATCCTCAAGAGAATATCCCGTTTTGTCCTATTGTGGTGGTGTTTTTATCCCTTTTTGTCATCTAATGAGTCTTAGTTTTCTGCCACTACTACTCTTGTGCCCGCACCACAATGGCATTAAAAGAAGCTACCATCATCAATAACTCAAGAGTTCCCCTTCTTCTTGAGTCCATCCCTTGTGGCTTCTTCGGTCTACAAGACTAATGGTTTATTCTAGCTCTTTTGTTTTCAATACCAGGTCCCTTATCTCTTTTTTGCTATATTTTTTTTTCTCACACCCTTCAACGCATTAACACATTTTCTATTGAAAATAGTGGCCAACTGCCATCTGATTAGGTGTTTCCTATGAAGCACGAACACGACATGGGGACACGGGACACGACACAACAAGGCGACACGACAAGGTGACACAGTGATTTTTCAAAATATAAAACACGGACACGGCATGACACACTAAATATAATAATAAAAATAACAATTCATACTTAAACAAATGTATAAAATATAATACAAACTTAAATTTTTTAGTATAAATAACTTGTAAGTATCACTGAAGTCTCATAGAATCAAGATGAGAACTTGAGAACAAATGTCGTCGGCATTAAAAAGATTTTAGATATAAATTTAGGGTCCACTTTAAATAAGAGAAAATACAATTTTGCTTATTAGGACAATCACAATGAGCACGACAATAAAAGAAAGTAAGAGCTTTCGGTATTGAAGATAAAAGAAGGATAAAGGTGAAGTTAGAGTTCTAAATTTTTTGCGATAGGTTCATTTTCGTAAGGCTTAAGGGCGACAAAGGAGGAAGAAATTTGGTTTAACTTGGTTAACTTAGAATTTTGACTTATATTGGACAAAATTTTAACAATAATAATAGATAGATTTTTAGTTTTATTAAATAAAATTTTAACGATAATAAAAAAATGAGGTAGATATATCCATAAATTTTATTAAAAATATATAATATTAATAAATAATTTTAACATTAATATTAAATATATTCAATTCTATCTTATGTGTTCTAGAAGTGTCATATATCTCAGAAGTGTCCTAAGGTATTTCAAAGTGTCCTCGCGTGTCTAAGAAGTGTCCTTTAGTTTTTTTAAATATTATTTTATTAGGACACTCCATGTGGCGTGTCCGACACGGTGTCCTCGCGTGTCCCTGAGTCCGTGTGTCCGACACGGACATGACGTTCTTGAAGTGTCCATACTTCATAGGGTGTTTCCAAGTGACTCAGGCGATGGTACTGGCCTTTTCATATGATAACCAAACCAAGTATCTTCAAACATAATCCCTCCCCATAGCTTGAAAATAGTGGAATCACATCTCAAAAGAATAAGGTATTTGATATAAGATGAAATGCGTAATACAATTTTTACGCTTTTAGATTGTAAAAAATATATATTTTATTATATTTTAATCAAAGTAGAGTTAAATCATGAAATTTTATCAGATTTAACAAGTTAACTCATGAATGTGATTATTGTATCCATTAAATGTTAATATATACAAATATTGAGATTATAAAGTAAACAGGTAAAGTAATTTTATGTCACAAAAGTAAGCTAAACTAAAAGGGATGAATACATATACCTACTATAATATAAAATAATTATATATTATACTAGAGATGAGAGGTAATATGGAGTGACACATAGGAGTAATGAATAAAAAAAATATATAAATGATAAATAATATGGTAAAGATAGAAGAGGACTCAAACCCCCACGATTCGATACTCGAACTGATGTTAAATTTGTAGTGACGATACCCTTGTGCAAAGCTTATCCAACTAGAGGTTCCTTCGCTGGCTAGGTAAGAAGCGGTGGTAGCATAATGACGGTGGCAGCACGACTGTGATAGCAAATTATTGTACGACGGCGATAGCAAACTATTGTATGGCGGTAAAAGCAACGGCTTGACGGAGGCGCGACCGCTAGGTGGCTGACGGTCATTCCAATGTGCAAAAGCAATCTTTATTTCTATTGGCTTCATTCCATGCCTATTTAAAGCTCAAGTTAAACTTTTTATTTGGCCTAGCCCATGAAACACAGAGTGGGGGACTAATCTATGAAATAAGGAGGAGTGGGGGTTAGTACATGAAACAAGGAAGGGCAGGGTGGCCCATCATGACTTGTGAACTTGACTCAACATATAAACTTAAATTCAAAAATAACTCAAAATATATTTCACTCTAAAATAAATATAAAAAAAGAAAATCTCTCTCTCGCTCTCGTTAATAGTAGAAAAGATCAAATGAAATTCCTCCCAGAGTCAAGTTTGATGTCGATGTTAAAATTTGTATTGCAAATGCTCTAAATCAGTAGTCACCTAAGGCAATATGGGATAGATAAGTGACATTAACTCATGTAATTGCATAAGGGTCACGGTATTGAGGAGCACTATATCCAACTTCTCCCATAAGCATCTATTCCCCACTTTATTGTTACATCAAGTATAAGTCGGTACTGTGAATCCTAGACCCTAAAGATCTATGTTTTGCATAAGCTCAAGAAAATCTCCACCCGCTAGTTTTGCTTTGGCCCCCCCTTTTTTCTACTCCATTAGTCTCGCTTCTTGGTCAAACGTAGTCAACAACAAAGTATGCCTTTATAGAGACACTATTAGTCCAAAGTTTTTTGATGGGTAACAATGTCAAAAAAGTGGTTGCGGGTGTGGAGTCCACTAAAGGTCACTTGTAGTAGAGAAATATGATGATGGCAGGAGAAGGGTTAAAGAGGAATTTTTTTTAATCAAAGATAATTAGGATATGAAATGATTTCCATTTTTGTTATAATTGTTGTTTCCTTTGTTGCAATATCTATCCTTAATTTTGAATCTAGGTGTCCCTTAAGTTCAAATTTCATTTTAGGAAAATTTATATATGTCATCCCCAAGGATGCGTCTTTTACAGGTGACACCCTCTAAGGCAAATATTTGCAAGTGACACCTCCTATGTCTAATATTTACAAATAGCATCTCTACTCTAACCTATTTTGAATATAAATTTACGGGTAGCACCCCCAATCTAACTTCTATTTGAGGGTGCCGTTTATAAATATTAGACTTAGGGGGTGCTACATAAATATTTAACTTAGGGGATGATAGATGTAAATTTTCCTTCTATAAATGCCGCCTATAAAATAAAACTTCTCTGGGGATGACAAATGTAAATTTTCCTTCATTTTATTTCAGATCAACCTATTTCAATAGTTTAGGGCCTTCATATAAATTAAAGTACAATAGTTTAGGGCTTTTATACGGTTTCCCCACCACTATGCTTGAGGAGGCATATCTGATTACTCGAGACCAGAACTAAGCTCTAAAATCATTAGCATCCTAACACTTTGAGCACGAGATAGTCGTACCTCCATGAGGTGCTATGCTTATTGTTATGATACTTATTATTGCATCCATCCCTACTGTTATTCTACTTCTTTTGGTGGGGAACTTGATAGTGCCTTATTGATGCTCATGTTTTCTTTATCGGTTCGCTTCGTTTGTGAGTAGATAAGATTGAGTTTCCCGCCAAAGTTTTCATTATTAATGAGGAGAGCACACATTCTCTACCTTTCTCAGTATACATAGGATCTTCCTTTAGAAGAGGAATATGAAAGATGTGAGGAAGAAATTTAAGAAAATATTAAGGAAAAGATTATAAAGCCAATTAAGACAGTTAAAGCTTTTGATTATAATTATGAGATTATATTTTCTGCTAAGGAATGCATGATTGAGCATTTTGAGAAGAATGCTCTTGTGCATGTTGTTCTTGACGATGATCATGATGACAAGTAAACTTGTATGGTAGATTCTTCTATTGTTAAGGAGAACACGATTTGAGAATGAGATTGTAAAGCATTGAGGTAGTTGTGAGCCTTGATCCTATTAATGATTTTAAATTCGCACTAATTAGAAATATTATACACATTTTGTTAGGGATGATTTATTTGAGATTATTAATTATAAGAGTCAGATCGCACTAATTAGAAATATTA
>KZ451978.1:2673182-2750981 GCA_002786265.1 Apostasia shenzhenica
AGATAGGGTTAACTGATTAGCTTTATCAAGACAATCTATTGTAATAGTACCTTCTTTAAAGACAAGAGTTTTTTGATATACTTTTGTGGCTTGAGATTTATAGAAATGGGATATAGGTTGCGGAATATATGGAGTCACTAATTTATCTTTATAATTCATTTCTGATATAATATTGATGGATGAGTCGAAGAGCGAGGAATAAATATATATAGTCCTGCAAATAGAAAGAATATCTACATATCAATCGGTAAATATAGCATATATATATATATAAATCTTCCTGCAAATATAAAAACATCCTGCATTTATGAAATATTTTCTCGTGTCAAATAATCAGCTAAAATATTAGTGAAACCAGGATTAAATGAAATGGTATAAGAATATTCATCTAATAATAATAACCATCTGATTCGTCTACTATTATTATCGTGTTTTTTATTTTTAATGTAATGGTAGAGTCTTTTATTATCAGTGATTATTTGAAAGTTTTGTGGTAAAAGCCAAAATTTAAAATTTGTTACTGATTTTAAAATTGCAATAAATTCTTTTTCATATGTTGAATAATTTATTTCAGATTTGGTAAATTTTTCTGATGTATATCCTACAATTTCCTTTTGTTCTTGATTTTTTTATATGATTTGTAACTAAAACTCTGGCCCAAAAGAGATTACTGACATCTGTATATAAAATTAGATGATCGTCTTTAGTTGAAATGATAGTTTTGGGTATTTTTATTTTGGGTATTTTTATTATCAGATGTTTTAAATATTTTATTTCTTGTTTTTTCATCTCTGTAAGTTGGATTTTAATTTTTTCTGTATCCCACCGTGTTATAATTTTTTCAGTATCTTTTTTATATTGTCGATTTATACTATTTAGTTTTTCTTGAAAATGTTTGGTATGTTGACTTAGTCTTGGGATAAATCTTCTACCATAATTTAAAATTCTCAGAAAACTCTGTAATTGTTTTACCGTTTCAAACGTATCTGGAAATTTTTTAATTTTTGATTAGTATGTGTTCTTGTAATGTAATTTTTCCTTGATCTATAATCTTTCCTAAATATTTAATTGTTTGTTTACAAAGTTCGATTTTATTCTTTCCTAAAATTATGCCATGTTGCAAAAATAACTTTTTTGTTATTTCTAAATGTTGTAGATGTTGTTCATAAGTAGAAGAGTAAACAAGAATGTCATCAATATATACAAGTATAAACTGACTATAAGGAGAGAAAATTGAATTCATCCATTTTTGAAAAATTTGAGGAGCATTTTTTAATCCAAATGGCATTACTTTCCATTATAAATGTTCAAAAGGTGTAGAAAATGCTGTTAATTCTTTTAACGTTTTATCTTTTATTTTTATTTGCCAAAATCCAAATTTAGCATCAAATTTGCTAAATCATTTTTCTTCACTTATCTGTTTTAAAATATTATCTGTACTTGGTATATAAAATCCATCAAATTTTAGATTATCATTTAATTTTTTATAATTTATTATCATTCTGGCTTTTCTTCGTTTTTCTTCTGCATGATTTCTTACCATGAATGCTGGGGATGAATGAGGTCCAGTGGCGTCTTCTATTAATCCTAATTGTTTTAATTCTTGTAGTTGAATTTTGAATTCTTCTGTATCCATTAGAGAATAAACCAAGGGTTTAATTCTAATTATTTTATTTTCATCTAAAGGTGTTAAGGTACAAAATCGAGGACTTCTGTCAAATAATAATAATGAATTTGTTGAAAAAACTTCCTGTAAAGAGTCTAAATATTTTTGTTGAAAATTTGTAGTTACTGATAATAATTCTGGTTTATAATTCATTCGAATTAATTTTAAATGATTAAATATCCGAGGTATTTTTATGGATTTCTGTTGTATTGTAAACAGATAATAAGTCGTATGGATGGTCAAAGGTAAATATTGATTAAGTACATCCATTCCGATAATCATATCACATGAAAAATCTTTACAAATGTAAATTTGCGGGAAAAAGATTGAAATATAATTATCTTCTGCTTGGGCTAATAAGGAAATGTTTTTAACATATTTTAAAGTTTCCATAGTACTATTTATTCCTGTGAAAGATACTTTTTCATTTAATTTTTCGGCAAATTGTTTTACCCATAATTGTTCATTAATAATACTACGTGTGGCTCTTGTATCTATAATAGCATAGATGTGAAATGGCTTATATCCAGGAAAATTTATTTTAATACAAATTTTATTTAAATGTTTATTTATATCATGTAGATTCATAATTAAGTTCTAGTTTGGTAATTGAAAATATTAATAAATCAAATAATTTGTAATTTTTCTTAATTCTTATTACAGTATTTTGTTCATTATTAGTTATTACAGCTTTAACTTCACCAGTATAATCGGATCTAATAATTTCCTTCTATAATTGTCATTGCATGATTAAAAAGCCAACCATTTTTCCATAATATCCATTAGCTATTTTTACGCTTATAGCTGTTCGAATTTTACTAGTTGTGTTAGGTTGAATTAACACATCTTCAAAAGCATAAAATTCGTAACCTATTAATATTTCTTCGGGCATTTTGGCTGTTTTATCTAACTTAGTAAAGGAAATTTTATTTTAAGAAATAAGAACATTTATACTTAAAATATTATAATCATCAATTCGTTTAATATTAATGAGTTTACCCTGTATTTTTAGTTGAATGGTTTCATGATTAATGTGTAAGGGATAATGTTTTTTAAGTATATCATGTCCAATAAGCATTTCGAAGGAATTTTTATCATCACTATAAATAAGATCAAAATCTAATTTATAAAGATTATTAAAGATGTCAATTACCATTAAACTATCTATATTTGCTTTATATTTTAATTTTTTAATTATTTTATCAAATGTATAGTATCGTTTCTTTTCTGCTAAAGAAACATTATTTTGTATTAAATTGGATTTTATATGCGATAAAGATGCACCAGTATCAATTAAGGCTTTCACAGATATTATTGTTTCATTGATTCCAACTAATACTTGAATAATACTTAAATCTAATTTTGTTGATATTTGTGTATTTGTTGAAGTACTTGGAATAAATTCTTTTCCCTCACATTCTTCTTGTTGTAAATCTTTAATTTGTAATTTTGGTTTAGTTGATTCTTTATAATTTTTTGGATAGCCGATTGATAAGCGTCCTTCTGTAAGATATAATTGTTTTATAGGTGGTTTTTTACTTAACTGTTGTTTTCTTAATTCATCTATATTTAAATTCCATTCAATAGGTAATTGAATATCATTATTGGTTAATTGTTTAGGGTAAATTATTGCTGAATATTGGTTATGTAGGTTATCTAGTCTAATATCTGATGGAATGGGCTTAATTTCGACATTATTAGACTCAGAAAAATGACCTAACAGTCTCCAAGTAAAAGTTAATGGCTTACTACCTTGTAGCATAGGGATATTTTCTAATTTATGAAAGATCATTAAACTTTGGTCTAAATTTTTATCTTTTAGACTTATTGAAAAATTTGAAAATATTTTAAAATTAAGTACTTGATATAGGAGGTTAGATTGTATTACTCCAATAAGGGATTGTTCTGTAGTGATTAATCTATTATCAGAAATAATTAGAGTAATTGGGGAATCTAATCCTGCTCTAAAATTTGCTTTTATTGTTATTTGAATACAACCTAGATGTAAATATTTTACTTTGTCTGTATTTTTAACTTTATGTAAGATTTCATTAATTTTATTTTTGGTTATTATTTGTAACTGTGTTATGGCTGTGGGTTCTTCCGAACTGTCGATAGTGCCTTCAAAATATTCTATAAAATGTATTAATTTCTTTGTTAATTGTAAACGAAATTTTTCTTTATAAATATTTTTACCTTTAGTGTTATTTTTTAATTTAATTATTTTTTGATAAAGAGTATTATCAAAAATGAATTGTTCATTATGTGTTTCAGCTGATGTATTAATTATTTTTTCTATATTTTCATTTTCGGTTTCTGGTTCTTCATGTAACATAAAGGCAAAATTTACTTCTTCATCATCTATTAGGGAATCTAATTCAGAATCAGATTCTGGGTCACTGATTCATTATCTGATTCTGAATTACTTTCAATATTAAGATGATCTAAATTAAGTTCTTCGGAAGAAATTGATGAAATTTCATAATCAATATCAGTTAAAGTTTTTATATCTGTTCCGAAAAGAATATCATAATAAGTATTAATTAATTGAAAATTTGTTTCTTCGGTGAATTTTATATCCTTTTTACAATTATTGGCAAAATGACCAGGTTCTCAACATTTAAAACATTTACAATCTTTTTTAGATACATATGGTTTACGTTTAAAATATTTATTTTTTGGTTTTATCTGTTGAGGTTTAGGGCGTAAATGAAAGCGTTTAAAGGGAGGTTTGTGATAAGTAAAACGAGATTGAAAAGAAGGATTATGATAGTGGCGTTTGTATTTATATGGTTTAGATGGTTGTGAATAGTTGTATTTGTATTTGTGTTGGTGGCGGCGGCGGTGTCCACCACGCTTGCTGCTAGAAGGTAGGATGCCAAATTTATAGGTAGGCAGAACATTGATACAGCATTGCTTATGTCGAGCTTTAGATTTATCTTTATAAAAGGATTTCCGCAATTTTTGCTCACGACAATATTCAATAAATAAATTCATTGCACATTTAATGCGAAGTGCTAATGTATCAAATTTAAGATTCACGTCTTCATTTAAAGCCTTGTTAATAAAATTTGTATATTCCTTTTTACATTTTTCATCCCATGGTGTTGGTAATTTATCAAAGTAAATTTGTGCCCCATGATCATATTTTGACATTGGTAGTTTCCAAACATATTCCATATATTTTTGGGAGAATTCATCGATAAAACAGATATTTCCAATTTGCATACGTGATAATATTATCTCTATTCGTTCTATATCTTCGGAATTATCTAAGGATCCGCCAGCGAAAAATCCTAAAAGGAATTTTCCAAGTAAAATTATGGCTTCATCTTTATTTTTTTCTTCTTTAATTTTTGAAATTGAGTATAATTTTCAAGGGATTTTAAAACCATCGAGGCTGAGCCAGTAAATTTTGAAGTCATCATTTCTAATAACTGTTGGGTTGTCATATAGGCATAAATATTTTTTAAGCCACGTATTAATTGTATCCATTGGGTAATATATATTTTTCTTTCTAAAATTGGGATTTTATCAATATTAAAGATGTATGGATCAGGTTTATAATTTTGAAATATTTTATTTTGAAAAAAGTTTTTTTCATTTGTGTAAATATCATCAAAGAGATCTTCTTCCTTAGGTTGATAATGTTGATCGGTGAATTCATTAAAGTGTTGTGCGGGGGAGTTATGATGTGGTTCGCCATGTGGTCGTTTACGAATACTACTTGGTTCACCAACTTCCATATATATTTCTATAGATTTATTATTTTGATTTTTAGTTTGACTTTTATTACTCTCACTGCTTTCATTAGTCTCACTATGAGTCTCACTATGTGACTCATTTATTTGACTATTTGTCGGGGAATCTAGTTCATAGTTAAGTGAATAATTATATAATTGAAATAATTCTGCCTTTTGCAGATAAAGTTCTTGTAAGGCTTCTAATTTAGCAGATGTAGGACAATGCATATAGTCTTACATTTTAGCTTCTAATATTTGTTTATTAATTAGAAATAATTCATAATATTCTTCTAAGTTTACTGTGTCTTCCAGAGTTTGAATATATTCTATTGCTTCAAGTTGTTTTTTCTTTATAGGGATATTCATCCAATGATAATATTTTGGTGTATTATCATCTGTCTGTATCAGTCCCTTTTGTTTTTCATTTGTTTTTATATCTAATAATTTTATATCATCTTTTATATCTTTAATTTCGTTTAACGTAGTTTGATTTTGTAGATATAAATTATTATATAATTCATTATTTAAATCTATTAATAGTTTAAAATTATGAATTCAATTTGTATTACTATGTTCTTTAGTATATTTAGATTCGGATGTGTTCATCAAGAAGTAGAGATTTACTATTATTACTGGTTGTTGTTTGTAATTTTCGAAGTGATACCCATCAATATAAACACTGAATTGTAATGAACTATTAGGTATGGTACCTAAGACCAGTGTTCTTACTCGACCAATTCAGGATTGCCATACGACTCTTTTAGCTCTGGTTTAATCATGGTTTCACTAATATTTTAGCTGATTATTTGACACGAGAAAATATTTCATAAATGCAGGATGTTTTTTATATTTGCAGGAGGATTTATATATATATGCTATATTTGCCGATTGATATGTAGATATTCCTTCTATTTGCAGGACTATATATATTTATTCCTCGCCCTTCGACTCATCCATCAATATTATATCAGAAATGAATTATAAAGATAAATTAGTGACTCCATATATTCCGCAACCTATATCCCATTTCTATAAATCTCAAGCCACAAAAGTATATCAAAAAACTCTTGTCTTTAAAGAAGGTACTATTACAATAGATTGTCTTGATAAAGCTAATCAGTTAACCCTATCTGCTTTAGCAGGCAATTCTACTAACTATAAAACGGATATGCCTATGTCTTCACAAACATATAATATTATAAATGCACTATGGAAAATAATGGGAGGATTACAATATAATCCTTCCTTAATATATACGATAAGAGAATTAATTTCATATATCTCTCATATGGAATATACATTATATAATACTACTCACGAATATCAGAATGAAATAATATTTTTACAACAACTTATTCAGCAATGTGAAAAATATAATCCAGAAGAAATTTAATATAGAGTATCAATACTTCTTTTTTTTAATAAAAAATAAAATTTAATACTTGTCTGATATTTTTTTGATATTTTTTTGATATTTTTAATAATAAAAAAAAAATACAGACTTAAAGCTGAGCCTTATGTAATTAACTTTTAATAGAAAAATCCTTAGTCAAATCTCTTTATATCGAAATATAAGTAATAGTTTCGTTATACATATTTTTAATAACTTTATATAAACAATACAAATTTCTTTCTTTTCTAAGACTCTCCAAAGTATTTTTCTTGCAACTTTATTATAAGTTTTTTTTTAAATCAATAAAAACTAAATTTAAATTTTCCCTTCTCTCCTTAAACTTCTCTATTAAATTTCTCAATAAATGAATGGCTTTCATAGTAAATTTACCCAGCATAAAAACAAACTGACTCTCTAATTAAGTTAATTTGACTAAAGACTAAAATGCTTTGAATGTATTGTTTAGGCATTTCTCTCCTGGCATTGCAATTCCTTTTGTATTCACAAGATGCTGCATAATATCAATATGTTTCATTCTTTGTCCTGCAGATTGAATTATCTTGTTCCCATATGTATCTTCCTTGTCATGTTCTAATACTCATGTTATTAAAAAAAGCTTATTTTAGTTCTATGTAAGCACAGATACGGTAAATCTGTAGAACAAATAAGTTTATTGGAATTAACAGGGAGTGTCAATAAAGGACTTGAATTACTTGTCAATTGTATATTTGAACTTAGTTCTTTGATATTGCATTATGAATTCTATTTTATAGTGCTTCAAATAACTGGAACCAATATGTGCTTTTGGATAAGAATTCAAACGTTGCCTATGTAATTTTCAAAACAACTAGAGTACCAAAAGAAAACAAAGGGGCGATTTTATGATATTAAAAGAGATCTAAAAACTTTTATAAATGTCAAAGAATTGGTAGTTAAATAGTGACTTAACTAACATTTTTGAGGTTCCTACAGGAAAAACCATGTAAAAGGCAAAGGTTCAAATTCTATTAGAAAAAATGAAAGCTGATTACCTGGCAACTGTAGTCACTGAATTTGGGCTCCATATACAGCGGAACTCCCATGTAGTCCTTGAAGAAAGTCTAGATGGAAAATCAGCAAAAAAAACATATTTTCTTACAGAAGAGCAGTAAAAGCTTAACAATTAAGAAAAGAAAATTTTGTGCTTTGAAAGGACTGCAATCATACGAAGGGATTGCAGCACTTGTAACCACTGAGAGGTTAGAGCTCCTCCATGATGGTATGGAGCATTATTACTACAGGGCGAAGAGATTCCCATACTCGACGTGCAAGGATGTCGGCTTTGATTTTCAACAACAACCAATCGAACAGAGTTCTCTTTTGCAAGCGATTGCCATGATAGTAAAGAAGAAAAGACTAAAATGAGGATTGACATAATGGCCATATGTGGAAGGGCCAATGAGGAAAAACCATGATGCTGAGTTGTTGTGGCCCGAATAGATCATTGGAGAGTTTGAGTACACAATATGGAGTCTTGAGATTTACAATGGAAATAGAAGCTAAGGATCCAGTCCTCAGCACAATGGGATTTACAAGAAATAATACGAGTTTGGCTGACACAAACCATACAATAAATGAAAAATATCTTGTCTTAATTGTTTTGTGGCATTGGTGATATTCTCTTAATCATCTCCACCACTGGAATAGTCGAAGAGATATTCACCTTCATCTAGCTTGTAACGATCGAACTATTGTGCATTCAAGTGGTCAGGCGTTACCTATGACTCTTGTTGGAAAAGGTAATTGTCGAAGAGATTGTATCCTGTCAAAGTCTTGGCCTTGTCGAATAAATCTTGTCGATACGAATATGTCAAGAACATCATGTTGAGTCGAGAACGACATTTTGGTTCACTCCATTGTTGCGGGAACACTATGTGTACGAACAAAAATTGAACTTTGAGTCACGTGTTAACAATTTGTCCACCCTCCCATCCCTAAACAGTTTGAGGCGCATCATTTCATGCACGTCTTCATAGCCTTAGCCAAAACTTTGAATAAAACGATTTCTTTCGAACCTTTTACTTCTTGTTTTTTAGTTGTGGGTGACTCATGTTTTTTTAGAATCTCGAAGATGTCTTCAACTTGGAAGAGAGCAAATGTGATGAAAAAAGAGTTTAAATAGTTCCTAGACTTTGTTGAACACGTAGCCCCACTAATTTCTAGATATGAGAAGAGAAGATGAGAGTTGGAAGATAAGGGGATAAGGATCTTTTGGCTTCTTCTAAAGGGAGAAATTCTGCTTGTGTCATTTCTTCTTCTACTCTATCAAGGATCGAATGTGAATTTAAAATTTATTGAAAGCTCCCCCCCAAGAATGGTGAATCCTTGCATCAAACACTTTGATTGATCCCAAGGTGGTTGGGAGTAAAGTCGATAGTATTGATGGGAATCGACAAAGTGTATTTCCTATGGCAGCTCCTTCAACTTCTCTTCGTAGACCAACATGTGTCAACTAAAAGGCTATCTAGAGGGTGGAGCAATCATAAAGAGGTTACCGAAAAAGATGGAGACTCATACAAGGAGGAGGTTTAAAAGAATGTGACCAAACTTAGAGAGTTTTCAACAAAGTGAAGAACATTCCCTCTATAAAGTGTCTCTTATCTTGATTTTACCATAGTAAAGATTGTCAAATATTCATGCTTCTAATGATGGTGGTGAGGAAGGAGTTAGATGCCAGTGATGCATCTTCATTACAAAAAGTGGACGAGAAACAGAAGGATGTCACTAAGGAACATGGTTTTAAAAACCGGATCAAAATGACTGGTTCAAGTGGTTGAACTGTGAACCGGCCATCACAAAGGTCCAAGTTGAGTTCAAAATCACCTTGCGTAGAAAACCGCCTAAAACCAGGTCAAACCAAGTTGAACCGCCAAACTACAAAACCACCACACTTGAGCCGAAATCAACTCGAGTCATCAGTTTTTTACCTCCTCTTGCATAAAGCTATATAAAGAGGATTTTAAATATGGGTTTGGAAATATGGGACTTTTAGCCCTCTCGCATCACAACACTCCGTAGTTTTGGGAGCTATATAAAATTTTGACTTCTTTCATATTTCTCTTTGGTTGATTTCATTAAAACATTGTTCTCTTTTTGTTGATTTGTTAAAAAATATCTCCTTTCTATTATTTAACACGACAACAATAACAAACTAAGTCTTTCTACCACTAGGTGGGGTCAACTATATCAATTCTTTATTTCCATTACACTGAATCAAATAATAAATTCTTATTTACTTCAAATATGTAAGATTATTCATTATAATTTCTTTCCATATCTTTTTTGTCTTTCTCTTCCTCTTTTTATATGAGCAAGATTTAATATTCTAACTTTCCTTATTAGAGCTTTTATCGGCCTACGATTTATATATCTAAACCATCTAAGCCGACTCTCTTTGAACTTATCTTCAATTAAGGCCACTCTAACATTCTAGCGAATATACTCATTTCTTATCTTATCCTTTCACACATACTTGTTTATTCACCTTAACATCCTCATTTTTGTAACACTTATTTTATTTGTGTTTCTGTTTATAAGCCAGTATTAAACACCATATAAATCACTAGCCTTATAACTTTTTTATAAAATTTACCTTTAAGCCTAAGTGAAATTTTTTATCACACAATATGCCAGATACATTCTTCTACTTTAGCAATTTTGCTTGGATTCTACTAATAATATTATCATCTAATTTACCATTATTTGATATGATTGATTCAAAATATCTAAATCACTCACTCTTCTTGATAACTTGATCATCAATAGTCAGCTCCCAACTACAAGTACTTCTATCTAAGCTAAATTTACGCTCCATATATATTCAATTTTTAAAACAAAAACCTTTAGATTTTAATATATTTCTCTATAACTTGAATTTTGCTTTATCACCTTCTCTAATCGTATCAACGAAGAGAATATCATATGTAAAAAAACATACACTAAAATTTTTTTTTTGAACGCGTCCAGTCAAAAACTTCACAATCAATGAAAAAGACAAACTTAAAGTTGAACATTGGTGTAATCCAACTGAAATAAAAAAATTTCTAGTCAAACTCTCTTATCTCCGAACACATGTAACAACCTCTTTATATATATTCTAAATAATTTAAATATAAACAATGCAAATTTCTTTCTTTTTTAAAACTCTTCATAATACTTTTTCTATATAAAAAAAATTAAATAGAGATTTTTTGTTTCCCGAAACATCTCCATTAAACCTCCCAATAAATGAATAGTTTTCATAATAGATCCTCTTGGTATAAAACCAAATTGATTTTGTGATACTCTAATATTACAATGTAGTTTATACTCTTCTAAAGTTTTAAAATATGACTAATTGACTTGATTCCTCTATAGTTACTATAATCTTGTATATTATCTTCATTCTTATAAATAGATACCAATATACTCTTTTTTCATTCATTTAATATTCATCAGTCTTTAAAGTTATATTAAACTTAGTGAGCCAAAAAACTCCATTATCTCCCATATATTTTTAAACATTTATAGAAATATCATTCAGTTCTACTACATTCTACACTTCATCTTCTTTAAAGTCTCCCTAGCTTCATTTTTACTTATACACCAAATGTAAGTAATTTCTATCTTTTTTTGTATGCTAAAATCAATAAAACCAATAGTATTATCACAACTGTCATTAAAAACCTTTTAAAATAACCCAGCCATCTGTGTTGAATATCTTCATTCTAAAAAAATATTTTTTGATCTTTATTTTCAATGCATTTTACTCCAGTAATATATTTAATTTTAGCAAAATTGTATATATGTCATAGCCTTTTTAGTATCCAATTTCTTATAAAAATCAAAAGATGTATCCTTTACATTATAAACTGCTTTCTTAGATTTTCGTCAAATAATTTTATACTTTTCTAAATTCTCTTAGTTGTTGCATTTATACCAATTTTTGTAATAATTTTTTTAAATTTTTTCGTGCATTTCTTCTTTTCACTACCAAGCATCTTTATTATTTAAAATTTTTCCTTTATATTCTCTCAATATGTCCTTTGCAATCTTACAAATGAAGTTAATAATCCTCAACTACATAAAATTAACTTTCCCTCAAATGTCCAACTGCCTATATTCTAGATCTTCTTTTTAAATATATTTTTGTTCTCATTCTTTAGATTCTACTATCAAGTCCAAGAGCATTATTTCGACTTACTATTCTTTCTTCAACTTTCATCTTAAAATCTAAGACAATTAATCAATGTTGGGTAGTCAAACATTCACTTGAAATAATCTTACAATTTTTATAATCCAAACGATCTTATAAGAAAATAATTAATTTGTGTTCTCGAAAATTCATTCTTATAAGTAATAATATCTTTATTCCTTTTCTTAAATAAAGTATTAGAAATAAAAAAATCATAAACTAAAGAAAACTTCAAAATAATTTTAGCCTCACTAATCTCCCAGGAATTATGCCCACTTTGAATGCTATTAAATTCCTCAGCAACACTTCTTACATGTTCGTTAAAATCTCCTTCGATTAATATTCTCTTTTCCTAAGGTACCCTTTACACCAACACTTCTAAATCATTCCAAAACTTTTTCTTCATACTCCCATTCAAGTCTATTTGGGGCATACATGTTTACAATGTTAATTGTCATCTCACTGATAATAATTTTTAAAGCTATAATTCTATCTCTATTTCTTTTGACTTCCGCTACATAATCTTTCAAACTCCTATCGAAAATTTTACTCACTCCATTCCTAATTCTATTATTAATAGAGTACTAAAGTTTGAAGTCTAAGCTATTAATTTCTTTGGCTTTCACCCCGACTTATTTCATTTTTTGAAAGAACTAAATATTAATTCTCTTATAAACCATGCTATCCACTAACTTCATTAGCTTGGCTATGCTTATATTCTAAGTTCCTAATCTTATCTTAGTGTCTTGGACTAACTTCTTTACCAGCATGCGTCGTGATACGGGAACGCTTGCTCACTTATCATTACACCAAAGCATCAATGCAAAGGCCCTTCACACTTTTACTATATTCAGGCAATACAACGTATCGCTTTGAGTGCCCGGCTTAACTTTAGTGCAATTTTTTAAAGGATTTATATTAAATTTATTCAACAAATTTTACGCTAATTATCGCCAGCCTAACGCAATCCTTCGCATTTCTCATCCAGCACTTGAGACTCGACAATGACACGTTGTACTATTTAACACAATTTTATAAAAATACAACTTATTTTTTATTATTTAACATTCTTTTAGAAGAAATTTGAATTTCTTTTATTTATTGTTAATATTATAAAAGTTTACTTTATAAATATTTATTAAATTATTAAGTGATCACGGTCAAACCCCAATTTGACCCTAGTTCTACCCCAATTCGACTCTGGGTGAACCTTAGAATCTTAAACCTTTCGTTCTACCAGTTCAAAGTCCAGTTTGATTTTCAAAACCTTACTGAGTATGATTTAGAAAACCCCTTTCTTAGAGTTCACTGGTATTAAACAACAAATATGATCCAGGAGGTTTGGAAACAATGCTACCAGCCACAATGCTTCAATGATAGGCTAGCAAGAACACAGGGGATCGAGATGATAGAGTGAAAGAAGAGACGGATATTGAAGATGACTTCATTGCTCCAATTGCCCTCAATTGTGATATCAAAAGATTAACTACTCATCAATCTATCATTTTGTTTTATGAGTTCCTCACTATTAAGGAATATCCGGAAGAAAATATTCTTCACATCATGAGTGGCACCAAGATGTACTACATGACCTTTATTAACAGAATGCTAACTATGGGTTAGTTTTGTTGGAGGAAAAAAAGATAGCTTGGTAAAGTGGTCTTTTTTAGAAAATGTATATGATGTAAAATAATGTGAGCTAATTATACTATTTGTCATAACCTTTTTTTCCATTTATTAAGCGGGACTTTAGGGTCAAGTTGACGTTATTTGCAATCAAATATCAGCATTTTAGCAAAGATTACTAGGCCTACTTGAGTATAACAAGTTGGTGATCGATCAGGCCAACACTCTTCAAACAAATGAGTTGAGGTCTAATTATAAGAATAGTGATGCTCGACCAAAAATACAGAAGCTTCAAGTTGAGAACTCCTGTTTGAAGGAGAAAATTGTAGTGAAGATGGTTTGAGTAAAAAATATGGAGTCCTCATATTTATAGTAGAAATAGAATGCTTAGGATCAGATCCCAGCACAACAGGGTCTATAGGTATTTATACAGGTGAGGTTGGACGATAATGATCCGCATATTAAATGAACAATATCTCTAAATTTTTGTAATGTTGGTGATATTTTTCTTAATCATCCTCGAGTAATTGCCGTTCATTATGGTAGTCAAAGAGATCTTCAACTTTAGCTAGCTTGTAGTAGTTGACTATCGTGTAATCGAGTGAGCGGGCGTAACTTATGGCTCTTGTCTGAATCTAATTGTTGAAGAGATTGTATGTGGATGAAGTCTTGGCCTGCCAAATAAGTCTTGTTGGCACAACTTTGTTGAGAATGTTATCCTAAGTTGAGAACAAGCTTTTTGACTGATTCCTTAACTGCGAATATGCCAAGTGTTCGACTAAGATTGTATCCATGTGTGATAGTGACAATTGAGGAAGCATTAGATTAGATGTTCTACAGGAAACTCTACTAGCTAACATATTGCAAGCATCATTAGATATTATACAGCAAAAAGGTGGAGGAACATTTTTGCATTTTGGCCCAAAACATATGTCGATCCTTAGAATAAAGACTTTGACAAAATTAGAAAACAGAATTCCTAACATTCTAAGAGAAACAAATAAATTAGAGGCAGTGGGTTAAAATGTTCATACAAGTCTAGGTAAGTTGGATAGAGTTCTTCAATATTTTCATAAGAAAGAATTTTTGCAACCAAAATACTGGTTTTTTTGTTAAATGAATGATATTAGGGACATTTACATATATGCTATAAAAAACTTTGAATATTATCTACATGCCACCCTGTTTATAAAATTTGACTTATAGAATGACATGTAGTTGAAAGAGGATATAATATCAAAATTTTATGTGATATGTATGTAAAATCCCCATGATAATAATGCTTCCATATTGAAGAAGGATTAGTCACCGAAGGGAAAGAGTTGTTTTGATGTCCAACACATACAGGTTCAACCTGAAATTCCAACATTTTTTAATCTAGTTTACCCTTTTTGAAGTCTTGAACTCATGCTTTTGAGAAACTAAGAATAAATTCATTCTCTATAAATACAAATTCTTTCCTTGGATGCATACTGTAAAATGCTGAATAATGAAATAAGAACAAGAGTACATGATGGAACAAATTTCGGTTGATGTCATACCAAATATTATAATAACAAACTAGAAGAGAGAAAATAGCATTTTTTTTCTTGATAATTGAAGAAAATAGCATTTTAATATAACAAAATGTTTGACAACAACTAAAGCAAATAATATCAACAAAATAAATGCAAGGTAAACTCCCACCTGCGTGGGTAGCTTACATGAGTTGATGCAGATCCCTATGCACTTACTTTTTTCAAGATACTTGCATCTCTCAACATATACCTAATAAATGGCAACAATGAACATCAAAACTTCCAAAGACAAGGTAGAATATATTTGTTTGCATAATATACATAAATATATATATACATATGCATATATACATAAATACCGAAGTGCATGTACACAAGGCACATTAGGATTGGAGTTACCCCACTGGAGCACGAGGATCCATCCAGAAGATCAATAGAATTAACTGAACAGCTACCCATTAGCCATTGACAAGACCATGCAGTTGCTCTTGCTTAAGAAAAGGCATTAACATCAACATTTAGTATACAATAGATATCCAGGAGTGAAGATAGCATCCGGGCATAGACTCTTCTAGAATATATGACATAAAAACACAGAAACTGAATAATCTTGAACGTAAAGAGCTGATAAAGTTTAAGCATAAACTTACCAAGTGTCATGAAAGCCAACTTCCCTCCACCTATTGGTGCTATAATCGTCTTAAAAAGAACAAGTATGAGTGAAGGAAACAATGATTTCAGTATGCGGACCTACCATTGTAACCAAGATTCAGCAAAAATACCACATACTGTATTAAGTTAAATTTTGTTCAAGGAAAAGTAGGTAATCGTTCCAATGAAGCAAAACACCATATTTAAGCATTTGAAGAATTGACAAACTATAGTGGCAAGGAAGAAATACAGCTGATTCTTCTGTTTCCAAATTGCTGCTACCCTTCACCATAAGCCGGTTCACAACTTCAATCAATCCATCATAACCAGGCTTCTCAGAATCCCATCCAACCTCCTACAGCTTTTCAAATAACAAAAATTTCATAAGAGACCATTCTATTCATTATTTGACAAATGCATTAACATAAAATCGAGTTTAAAAAGAAACCCACACAATCAATACAGTGCCTTCAATTCCACACAACAAAGAGAGAAGAATTACTAGCGACATTTATGAATATTTTGCATTCAAGGGGATTTGATCCCTAATCTTATGGAGAACTAGCTTAAATATCCTTTATTTCTTTACTAGACTACTATTATACCAACACTTGCATAGGAAAGCATTTCGAATGAATATTATTTTTATGAAAATTATTTATATTATATATGCAATTTTGAGACAACTCACAAGCAAACCATGACTAACTAAAAATTAGTTCAAATAAACTTTGACTGAAAGGCTTTTAGCACATGAATTAATTCAGTGATTTTGGGTGGATTCTGAGTCGATTTAAAGAATGAGTGAATTCCGAGCGAGCTTCGAGTTTTTGATATTTGTAACACCCCTACGACATCAAGCCTTCATCAGACAAACGTGAGCCTTTCTCCCATGGGGATGCGCCAAAATTCTGTAAGTTTTGTAGCAGATACAATGACGTACTATACTTTTCGATATAATGAGCCGATTCGAATCTCGACTCGTAATGAAACTGATATGATGTCAATTGCTGCTTCATATGGTTGATGGCCAGCCAATTGCTGCTGGAAGAGAATAAGGAGTGGTTTTCATGAAAGTGCTCATAGTTTGAGTCATTTGTGCCATTTGTGCCAATATTTGGGTGATGGTTTTGCAGTAGTTAATCAATTGTGAGGTAAATCAAGACTACCCAAGATTAGTAGTGGATGGGTATGGAGTGGAAAGGTCATTCAATGGAGGATTGTTGGTATAGCTTGATTTTCAACCATGGGTATGGTTTCAAGGGGAACAAAGGAGTTGAAAGGTCACTGGTAACATAATTTTTGTCTTGAGTGAGGTCACTAAATTAGTTGGTGTAAAATCAAGGCCAACAAAATCAAACGATGCGGACTAATAAAGAAAGAAAACAAATGCTGATAAGACTAGAGAAAAATATTTTTATGTTGAAAGTGGGTTAAACCAAGAAACTACAATGCCAACTTATATGATAGAAGAATAGTACACAAATATGCTATTCTAGAGATAAGAGGGAGAAATCAAATAGCTGTTGGCGAAGACCCTAGTAGAAGAAGCTTGCTAGGAATGGAGCACAAATAGAGGCCTTGACTTACTGAGAGAATTTGATCTTTGCAAGGGAGGGGGGTTGACGGTAGTTTAGCTGCAGGAAGTATGGTTGATGGTCAGCCGATTGCTGCTGGAAGAGAATAAGGAGCGGTTTTCATGAAAGTGCTCATAGTTTGAGTCATTTGTGCCAATATTTGGGTGATGGTTTGCAGTAATTGGTCAATTGTGAGGTAAATCAAGACTACCCAAGATTAGTAGTGGATGGGTATGGAGTGGAAGGGTCATTCAATGGACGATTGTTGGTATAGCTTGAGTTTCAACCATGGGTATGGTTTCAAGGGGAACAAAGGAGTTGAAAGGTCACTGGTAACATAGTTTGTCTTGAGTGAGGTCACTAAATTAGTTGGTGTAAAATCAAGACCAACAAAATCAAGCGATGTAGGCTAATGAAGAAAGAAAACAGATGCTAATAAGACTAGGGAAAAATATTTTTATGTTGAAAGTGGGTTGAACCAAAAAACTACAATGCCAACTTATATGATAGAAGACTAGCACACAAATATGCTATTCTAGAGATGAGAGGGAGAAATCAAATAGCTGTTGGCGAAGACCCTCGAAGAAGAAGCTTGCTAGGAATGGAGCACAAATAGAGGCCTTGACTTACTGAGAGAATTTGAACCTATTATATTTTGTTTCTATCTCTATTTATATCCTTTAATCGTCATGATTACTTCTGACCGTCAAAGCCCATACTTGAAATAAATATTGTAGTTGGCGGTGTCTTTCAAGTGATTTGGTCGAATTTGGGCAATGCACATGGAACTTTATCGGAACTTAGTTCATTTTGAGTAAATTATGAGATCTGACTCCTGTGACCAAACCGGTGGACTTTTCAGTGAGATATCTCATCTCCAACCTTTATTCATGCAGGAATGTCCGATTTCTGGTCTCACTAGTTGCCCGGGCCCTCTACCCTGTTCAACAAGGACCATTGGAGCATCACTGACTTTTATTTCGTTTGTACTCTCCATCTCTCACCACATGTATGGTCAAGATCAAAGGTCAATTTTTAGCAAAACAAACATGTATCTTGCTTTCAATCTCACAAGGAAAAAATATAATAAAATATCACAATTATTCACAATTTGTATATAGTAAAACGTAACATCTAATACTTGGGGCCGTTTGGATAGGTGGGTTAGCTGGGTTAGCTGGGTTAACTCAAGTTAACCCAGCTAACCCACCAAACACGTTATAACGCGTAACCCTTATCCCTGGGTTAACAAACCCCGCGCCCTGCCCTTACCCCGCCTAACCCCGGTGTTAGCTACCCCAGCCAAGATCCGGGGTTAAGGGCGGAGACGGCGGAATCACTCACTATCGCGCGCGATTCCTGCGCGAGCGGTTGGATTTTTTTGTGCGACCTAGCTGCCAGATGATGGCATCACTCCAGGCACGGCGACGGCGGAGAAGTTCTGCTCTGATACGCAGGCCGACGCAGTGCCTCTCCGGCAGCGACAACCTTTTGGCTTGGCTGAGGCGAGTTTTTTGGTTGTATTTGTTTTTGTTCAGGTAAATGGCAGATTTGCCTTCTCTACTCTCAGATCTTCTTGATTCTTTGCTCTTTCTGGTTTTCCCGTTCTGTGCCTGGAGCGCGTCTGTGCCCTAATTTTTTTTTTTGTGAATCTAACCTGCTGCAGAGTCATTCCATGCTCCTTATCTTGGTGCTGTGCTGTCTGTCATTGTTCATTTTCTGCTGTTTTACCTCCTTGTTTTTTTTTGTCTCTGTGTCATGCCTGCATTTCATGCTATACATTCCAACATATTTTTTTTTACTTCATACCAGCTGCAATTGCTGTGAAGTTGGCCAATTTTTTTTTTTTTGGGTTGTTGCAATGGCTCTGCATTCCTTGGTTCTCTGCTGTTCACCTGTGAATTTTCCCTCTTTTTTTGTGAGGGTTTAGGGATGATTGTGCAGTTTGATGACCTGACTCTCATGTTACCCATGTTCTCATTGTCATTATTAATCAATGTTATTGATTATCATTTTGCTACTATGCTTGCTATGAGACATAGGCATGTAACCATGCTTATTAGGTGGACTTTGTCTTATGTAACCCATACAATATGATTCATTGCCATGTTACTTCGTAATTTATGTCATGTTCCTCTTTTATCATTGTTTAACAATAGAGCTCTTACCTCCACTATGTTGTTCCAAATTATGTTCATCATCCTTTGGCTGTTTTTTTGGCCTGTTTTGCCCTTGGTTTCCTATTTATTGCTGAAATTGGATGGTTACCTCACCTTTGCTTCCAAGTTTCAGCATTCTTTTCTACTTGCTTTGCTCTAGTGGCTTTCTAGTAAGTACACTTTTCCTTTATTCCCATTTAATTTTTATGTTCTGCTACAATTAAGATATAATTCGTATATGAACAGATACAATACTTGTTTGCTCAAATATTACACTTGTTCTTATGCCACTTTCGAAATATGGGCTGTGATGAATTTTTTGATCAAAAGAAAGTAAAATTTAGAGGTCTGATTAATGTCAAAGTGATTTCATGTCATGTGTATGTTATCCTTGGTATCCAGGTGGAGAGGTAAACATCAAAATGTTTACCTTTTTGCCGATCCAAGTTACCTTAGCCGATGTAGAAATTTCTGAGCCCAACACTGTCTTAAGTAAACATTTGTTCAGTGCTCTTCTTCTTTGATTTGGTGTTGTGCTGTGCTGTTAAAGAATTTAGGGCAGCTTTTGAAGTTTCTTAATTCGATATAATATGCAAGGGATCAGGTCCCGTGCGAGGAATCAGAAGTGGGAAGAGGGGTATTTTTTTGGTTATTGATAGATCGGTTATTTTTTGCCGAGATTTTGCAGGGGATTTCAATATCCGGACGACAATTATTGAACAGATGTGGATGGGCCAGGTTAACTTATACTGAAATTTTCAAGTGATTAACCTACTAGTACTGTTAACTGTATCATATTTAATTATACTTTGTTTATTGTAGGGAATAATGAATAGATGAAGATCATGGTGCTCAACTGTACTTTGTTTATTGTAGGGAATAATGAATAGATGAAGATCATGGTGCTCAACTGTACGAGGATGTTGTTCTTGAGGAATATATGCAATTTCATATTTATTATTATTTATGATGACTAGATTATTTTTATGTTGAATGGATTAGTAATTGTTTCCTTTCTATTTTATCTTTTTTATTTACTATCCTGGATTAACTTATTTTTTTGCCAAACAGAATTCAAAGTTATCCTAGGTTAACCCGGGTTAGCAGCCAAACGTCATACTGCAATTAATAACTTATCCTAGCTGGGATAAGTTATTAATGAGGATAAGCTAACCCGGGTTAGCTTATCCTACCCCCTATCCAAACGCACCCTTAATAACACAAGAAAAAAACAATCCAGAACAAAGTTCGAACTAACCTCCACCATCTTCTTCCTAAAGAAGTTGAGGAGGATATCATCCAGGAGGCTAGGTTTGTACTCGTGCTTCGTCTGCTCAATCTGATATGAGAAATATTTCCATCCTATAAACAAATTATTCGAAAATGATTCCCGATCAGAAGGGAAGAGAAGAAGAACCAACCGACTGAAATCGAAGCGGCGAGCAAAAAACACGAAATCTCTTCCAGGTTCGCGGAGGGCGGAGAGAGAGACCAAGAGAGGGAGGGCCGAGAGAAGGGAGCGCTTCCATGGCTGCGCAAGCGATAGACTCAACACAGGCAGACCTCCGAGGGTTTTGTTTGGCCCTAGCATTATTATTATAATAATAATTTTTTTTTTATATTTTATATAAATTTTACTATAAAAATATTATTTTATTTCACATACATAATTATTTTTAATAATATTATCAATTTTATTTCACTTTATAAATTAAAATATATTATTTATTAAAAAATAAAGTATTTTGATATTTTTATTAAAAATAATTTAATATATAAAATAAAATATTTTTTTATTTTAAAATTTATGTAAAATATAATACAAATTTATTTTTATTATTATTTTTTAATTTAGTATCATTTTAATTCTAATTTTTAGCCTAACTTAAACAGAAAAAGATAATTTCATAATATAATTTTGGTGCATTTAATTGAAAAACTAATATTTATGCATGCTATTTAAAAGTTAAATAATAATATTATATAGCACTGTTATTTAAATATTAAGAGTAATTATTCTAAACATAAACACCTATTCTATCTTTATTTACAAAATCAAGGAACTTCATCTAAATTTTTCTTATTTAGAAGTTATTCGATTTGAGTCGTTTTTTTTATAGGCATGGTTAATTTTTTTTCTTAGGGGGAGTTTGGTTCAGTTTTATCTCAATGTCAATGTTATTTAGATGTCATGTTATCTAAATGTCATTGTCATTCATCAATGAACATTTGTTTGGTTCAATGTTATGATATTAGAAAATATCATTGTTATCCAAATTATTTTTATTTAGTTGGAAGTTATTAACATTATAATGACAAATTAATGGTGTTATCTTGAGATGTCGCCCAATTTGGGGTGACATCTAGATGTCAATGTATAATGATATTTTTGTAATTAATTATAATGGTATTTAAAGATGTCATTAAACCAAACAATTTTTTTCTAAAGATAACATAACATAACATTGAGATAACACTGAACCAAACGCCCCCTTAAGCAAATGCTTGAATGTGATAGAATTTGTTACAAGAAGCTCACATAAAATAATTTTTAAGCAAGAGATAATTATATGGAATAATTTCAATTTTGTGGAGTTGTGTAGAATAGATGTGCACCGCAAGAGCTTAGATGTAATTATCCTTATTTTTTTTATATTCATTTTATTCTGTGTATATTTTCATTTTATTTAAAAAATTGAACGAACTTGTTTTAGGAAATTTTGAGCTTCTTAACACTTTTCATTTGATGAATGATGCATGCGGCTTCGTGGCTCTTCCAATTAAGATTTTAAACTGAAACTTGGTTATTTTACTTGTAATAGTTTTGATATTATATATAATATGAATTTTAATTTTAACTTAAAAAATTAAATTTTTTAAAAAAATCTTCTTAAAATATGATAATTTTAATCAAAATAAAATTGAAGAGTTTCAAATTTATCCTGATCTTAATTGGAACAAACGTAATGGCCAAACTTAAAACTGTAGTGCCAACTAATTTGTATTCTAGTAGACCAGCGATCACCTTAAGATCTCGTTTAGTTTGGAGCAAAAATTTTACCCAACATAAATTTTAATTATAAAAGTATTAGAAATTAAAATATTTCATATTTTATACTTTTTATTATTAAAATAATTTTTTATTATTAAATTTAAAAAATAAAATTTTTCTTATTAAATTTAATTTTTTTTATTTTGTAAAAAAAAAATTCTAAAGACCTAAAACCTAATGTCGATCGACGTCGTCCACGCACTAGACCGCAAATTCGCGCTTTTCTCTATTCCCCGACCGGTGGAACGGAAACACCACGATGGGTATCAGACTGCTTCCATGGACTGTGGCAGCCGCGAGGAAGCTGCTCTCGACTACGTCAGTAGAGGCGGCGGAGGCTTCGTCGGCGGAGGCTTCGTCAGCGGCCATTACGACCAAGTTTGGGGGAAGGAAGGATGGACGGCCACTGTACCGGCGGCTATCGGCGCTGGGTGTGGCACCGGAGGGGAGTGTGGCGAAGACGATGAACAAGTGGCTGAGGGAGGGGAGGGCAGTGAGAGTGGAAGAGCTTATCAAGTATGTCAAGGAACTCCGCAAGTATCAGCGATATCGACACGCCCTTGAGGTCTCATCTTGTCCTCGGTATTCTTGGTTTCTTTTACTCATTAACCAGTTCATACTCTCTCCATCGCGTTTTGAAATCTTTCATTTCTCTCAAGGTGGATGCCTTATTCCTTTTCGACCTAATTCTAGTCAAAATTTGACTGGAGAGGATGAGCATCAATGATGTAAAGATTTACGTTGTCAGGATCTGCGAATGATATTGGGTGTTAATGGCGTTTCTTATTTATATTGGCCTGTTGCTGTAAGGCTTATTATTAGTTTGAGCATCGATATGCTTAAAATCTTTGTATGTTAGTAAAATCAAGCATCATTACTTGTTAAATATGGCACCATTAGCTTATTATCTTTGAATCAATGTGAAATTTGTTGTTCGTATGTGCATTTTAGAAGTCCATTTGATGTTGGAAGAGCTGATTGATATGTAGCAGGATTATTCTATATCTGAACTTTCCTAGCTGTGTTTTTTAATTGTTTGGGCTGCATACTAGATGTGGGACACTGTGACTGTTTGGTTTGCTTCAGGGCTGCAGGCTAGATATGAAATGAACTTTCTTGTGTTTGGTTTCAAAGGTGGTTGGAGTATTTACTTTACCACAGTTTATTCACTTGAAAAACCTGGTGTTCTAGGCAGGGGCTTCGTTTCTACTACATCCATTTTTGCTGTGAACTAAAACTCCCACTCCCTAAAAGTAGATAAAAAAAAAAAAACTATAAAAGTAAAGGAGTTGCAAGATGATACTCCAACCACCATTTTAAGGATTTAATTTGCACTGTAATCTTTCTGTACTTAATCAAGCTATGCCATTTTAACTGGCATTTTTTGTGATAGGGTATTTATGCACATGTCCCAGTATGCTTGCCTTTTACATGTTTTACCATCCAATTCACTGGATTTACATTGTATATACTCAAAAACAAATCAATATTACATTATGGTTGAGTTACATCTAATTTGGTTAGGACGAATGAGATATGGTTATTTATTGATTTGGTAAATTTACTTGCTTCACATTTGGAACTCAAAAATCTACATCATATTATTCTAGTGGGGCAACAAGCAGAATGTTCATTTTTTAAAGGAATATATTGATGGCTTTAAACAATCATGTCCAATTTGTGTTATTGACACATTTTAAGTAATTACAGTATAAGTTCCTGACATTTGGATTATTATTATGTAAATATATATTTTTTGCGGGCATGTATTTAAAGATTATTTTGATTTTTTTTTTCTTTTAATGTTGCTTATTTTGATTTCTTGATACAACTTTAGTAACCTTAGCAAGTCTGCAGATTTTATTATTTACTTTCGTATGTGTAACAGCTGATGGATTGGATGGTCAAGACAAGAGGAGTGAACTTGTCTTACACTAATTGTGCAATATGCCTGGACCTTATAGGCAAAGTTCGGGGCGTCAAATCAGCCGAGGAGTATTTCAACGGCCTCCCTGAGCCTGCAAAGAATGAGCGGACTTATGGGGCTCTGCTCAACTGCTATTGCTCCGCGAAAATGGACAACAAAGCAACTGCTCTATATGATAAGATGAAGGATCTCAACATTTCCTCCAACACCCTTGTCCACAACAATCTGATGTCACTCCATCTGAAACTCAAACAACCTGAAAAGGTCCGTTCTGTATTCAGAGCAATGAAGACTCATAACATAGCCCTAGATAACCTCAGCTATTGCATGGTGATGAACAGTTATGCTTCTCAGAATGACATTGAAGCAGTCGATGGAGTTATAAGGGAAATGGAAGAGGAAGGCAAGTTAGTTATACAATGGACTGCATATAGTACTCTGGCTGCCATTTATAACTCTGCGGGACTCTTTGAAAAGGCTGAATCAGCTCTCAAGAAGCTCGAAGGACTTATAGACGGAAGCAGTAGGGAGCCATTCCATTTTCTTATAAGCTTATACGCTGGTGCCAGAAATCTGGAAGAAGTGAAAAGGGTTTGGAAATCGCTCAAGGCCACTTTTCCAAAACAAACAAACTTGAGTTATTTCATCATGCTTCATGCTCTTAATAAGCTGGATGATTTTGAGAGCATGAAAGAGTGTTTTGATGAATGGGTGTCTGTTCAGGAGGTATATGATCTCAGGATTGCCAACTTGATGCTTGGAGCTTACTTACAAAAGGATATGGAAAGAGAAGCGAAAGCAATTTTGGAGGAGGCCGATGAAAAGGGTTTAAAGGCGGACTTGAGAACTTGCAATCTATTCATGGATTACTACTTGAAGAAATGTAAGATTGCCGCAGCGATGGAGTGGTTGAAGGTTTTAGCTTTAGAAATAAAGGATAGGACATGGAAGTTAGACAGGGAAAGAATGGAAACATTTTTTATGCATTTTGAGAAAGAAAAGGAGGTTGCAGGTGCGGAGAAGTTCTGCAAGATCTTGAAGGAACTTGGATGTATCAATTCCAAAGCTTACGAATCTTTGATCAGAGTTTACTTTGTGGCTGGAAAGAAGCAGCCTTCTCTTCAACGTCGGATCTTGGATGATAAGATCAAGCTGGATCCTGAGATGCATGAGATGCTTGAAACAGTGAGCAAATGAGGTTAGTTCACGAATATTAGTTTATCTTGATAGAGAAGATTTGCTAGTATTAGCTCCTGAGTTTCTGCTCTGCAAGGATAAGAGAAACTAGCCTTCCTGTATTCGGAGATGGCATGGTTGGCACTGTCAACTTTGCGTTAGTAAGAAATTTTTATTTCTGAAATTTTGATTCATGTTATCTTTAATATTATATTTAGGGTAAATTGTTTTTAGGTTCTTGAGATTTTAAGATTTTTACATATTGATTCAGCAGGTTTGAATCGTTGCATAAAGATTATGCGGTTATTATCGTGTCATTCTTCTCTCACATGAGAGTCTTAAGATGTTAATTTTACTGAAGTTTCAATTTTCTGTAAGTTAAGTGTATTTGATTTTTGGTGGTAGAACTCGTCAAATGAGACTATAAATAATTCACAAGGAGATGTAGTTCATTTTGTGATCACATGTTAAACTAAGCATGTAAAATAAAAACGGACCATTCGATAATAAAATGTTGATCTTGACGGCCCTGTTTGTTTGAAAGTTAAAAATTAACCTGATTAAATTTTAATTTAGCATATCACATTACACATAAAATTTAATATTAAAAATTAACTTTATTTCACATTTTACACATACATTACTAAAATAATAATTAATTTATATCACATCTTTCACGTATCTCAATATAATAATTAATTTTATTTCATATTATTCATAATTTTTAATAAAAAATATTTTTATTCAAGTTTAATTTTAATTTTATTAGATTTAACTTTACAAACAAGAGAATCTAAGTGCAATGTTCAACTTTTTTTGGATCAGTGTGTAAAATTCTGTTATTCCAGGGACATATAAGAACTTACCCTTATATTTATCTTATGCTTGAAAATTAAAATAAGATTTTGGGGAAGATGCTAACAATGTGATATTAAGAGATAACTAGAAATAATAATAATTTAATGTTTTATCATATCACATACTATTTTTAATATAAATAATTAATTTTATTTCATATTTTATATTATTTTTAATATAAATATTAATTTTATTTTATATTTTACATAATATTTAATATAATTAATTTTATTTTACACCGTATAAATATTGACAAATCAAAAATTTTCATCCCAAACACAATTTTGATCACGAACCTCGCACATTTCATTTGAAATAAATTCCATGTTTCATTTTTATTTTATTTTATTATTTGAAATAAATATCCCAAAAGTGATTTAGTTTTATATTTATTTATGTAATCTTTTTTTTCTTTGGATTGTAGTCTTCATCTTTCAAGTAAGATAAATATTTTGAATCATTTCCTAAATAAAAAATTATTATTATTATTTTTTAATTGAGGAAAGTTGAGGTCAAATGAATTCAAATGTTGAATCATTATATATATATATAACATCAATCTCTAATGCTCAATTAATTTAGTTATTTATAATTTATAAATTCATATATATATGTAATTATTCTGTGGATAGGTATAATATCAATTAATAATATATTATTTAACTTGATTTCATTTAAATTTAAGGTAGAATTTATTAAATTATTTTAAAATAAATTTAGCACAATCACAAACATGAGTGCAAATTAATCCTTATCTCATCTGTATAAGCCTCATCAAGCGCTATTTTTTTTTTGTTTGATAGCACATCTAGCATTATCAACCGTCCATCCTATTTCCATCATAACTTAGTCAAATGAACGGCTGTGATGAATGTCCATTAACGTGAATGGCATATTTGGTAAATTCTCTGCAAAATGAGGTTAATCTCCGCTTTGACTGAATCTGAACTGCCGCGCCTGCTTCTCCTGAAGAAGATGGAAGTCGAGGAGTATTGCTGGCGCCAGTCACAGACTCACAGAGAAAGCGAGAGAGAGAGAGAGAGAGATGAAAGGAGAGAAGCAGAAGCTTTGGCTCGAACAGTATGTCGAATTCTTCAATTACAAGAGCAGTGAATTTCTCACAAAAGATCAGCTAATCGAGGTTTCATCATCTTCCTCATAGTTCTTCCATTTGTTTTCCTTCCATTTCGTTCGGATTACTACTGATTTCTCCCTTAAAAGACTTTTTGGTATCGATTCTCATCATCGCAAGTTCTTTTCGCGTCAATCTTGTATCAATCTTCTCGACAGTCTATTTTGCTACATTTTGTATCTAGAACTAATTGCAGTCGTTTGAATTCGATAAGATTGCTTCTATCAACGGATTCGCGAAGTCCCGTTCTAGAAAGGTCAGTCTCCTCAATACGGTTCGTTGATCTGTTTTTGGATTAGGGATTTGAATTTTGTGGATCGGTGCTTGCAGTTGCATATAGCGGAATTGCTGGGCTCGATAGAGCTGACGCCGCCGGGGCGATCGACTGTCGGGAAATGCCCGGTGAGATCTTCCTCCACCGAGGGTATTTCTTTGGCAGAGGCGGTGAAGGACATCGCATCGATTGGGTGGCAAGAATGCTCCATAGGCTCCGTCCTGGCCGTCGGAGGCTCGGCGGCGGCAACGATTGAGGTGGAGGTGGTGGAGGTGGTGGAGGAGGTGGAGGAGGCGGCACCGTTCTCTTTCCCAAGCGGATCTAAAGATTCTAAGAAGACGAAGAGCAAGCGCAAGCGAAAAACAGCTTCAGCCATATTCTCTCAGCCATTGATTGGAACAGCGGAGTAGATGATCCCTCTTCTCCTATTTGCTTCTATTCTGATGAAGCTCAGATAAGAGACGGATCAAGGTAAACCATAGAACATTGGGATTGCTGTTGTTTGCCTGCTTTTCTCTTGCTTGTAAACTTCGATCCTTCATCTTCATCCAAGCACATTCCCTGGTTTATTTCTGTGTGCTATTTTCTTTACTGATTTCTTCGTTTTCTCTCCCTCCGCTGTTGCCTCTGCTCGTTGTTACACTCTCCATCATTTCTTAGAATACTGATTTCTTTTTTCTGAATTTTCTCCCTCCAAACTGTGAATATCAATTGAATGGAAAAATTATTGGGTGCGAACGGTGCATCGTTCGGACGCCCAATCAGAGGTCACCACGTGTGCTCGGACCCAGCTGTATGGTACACGTGGCGCCCTCTGATTGGGTCCCAGACGGTGCGCCGTCCGAACCCAATAACTTCTCCAATTGAATGTGGGTATAAATATTTTGGAGCGTTAAACTAAAACTAAATACAAAAGTTAAACTGCCAATATTCTTTTTTAAAGATATTACGAAATTCATTAGGACTAATATCATGATCTATTTTATTATTAAATTTTCTTCAATCAAATACCTATTGTCTCTATTGTAAGTATTACTATAGCATGTAATCAGTATAATCTTAGCTCAAGATAAAAGATAATGGATATTTTAATAAATATTTTAAAAACTATAAATTAAATTCGAGGGATTTTAATTTAGCATGAAATTAAAAAGTTTAAATTTAAATTATGTCAAAATAAAATTAATTCGAGCAAACTCAATTCTAATTTTCAATTCCAATTTAACTCAAAATTAAATTAAATTTAGCTTAAAATGCATCTTAAATTTTAATTTTTTAAAATTTTAAAATATAAATTAACATTAATATTTCTTTAATATCATAAAACCATTCATATTTTCTATTAATTATTTATAATAATTAATCTATTATTTTAAAAGTAAGTTGAGAGTTTTTAAACGATACAAAAGAGTTTTTAATTCAAATAAAAAAATCATAAAAACCAAGATTTTTTAAATAATATTTAATTTTTTATAAAAACATATTGAAGCTGCTCGGAGAATGGGTGACTTTTGCTAATAGAAGTCACTTGCTTCTCGAGCGACTTCATTGATGCAGAAGTCGCCCGTCGTCTCAGAATACAAGAACATATGTATATATTAAATTAGAGATTAAAAAATAAATATAGTAATATAAATTTACAAAAAATGTCCTGAAATTTAGATTAAAATTATAAATTTAATTTTTAGAAGAGGGTCTATTTACCCAACGTGATCTATTTTTTGTCAATGATAAATCATATTTTCGAAATACTTAGGAATAACTTCTTTGTAAATGATGCAGCATTGTACTATGCAATTATTGATAGATTCTATCATTTATTTCTAAGGCCCTCTTTTATTTAAGAGTTTAAAATTAATGTAATTTAATTTTAAACAAGTATATTACATCATATATAAATTTTAATATTTAAAATTAATTTTATTTCACATTCTATATATATTATCAAAATAATAACTAACTTATACCACATCCCTCATATATTTCAATATAATAATTAATTTTATTTCACATTATTCATAATTTTTAATAAAAAAATATCTCTATTTAAATTTAATTTTAAAATTATTATATTAAATTTTACAAACAAATAGATCCTATGAGATAATTCCATTTGATTTCCTGCATAATATAAATTTCATATAGGCACATGAAAGTGAAAATATTTCATCTAATTTTTCCTGCATAAAATAATTTTCATGCAAGGCCCATTTTAATAAATTTTGTTAAGTTTGATCTTATGTTATATTTTTAAAAATAAAAAATATATATTTATTTAAATATTTTTATTTACTATTTTAACTTTAATTTATATTTTTTTTCTATATTCTAATTTATAATAATAATTTTTAATATTTAAATATATATTTTATAATTTTTAAAATAACAACTTAACAGTTAAAATTAACGTATATTTTTATGTTTATAAATATGCATGAAATCATAAATCAACCTAAAATTACCACTATTTGTAGTTATACTTTACCTTTTTATCTACTATTTTATACATTTAGATTTTATTTGATTCGATTTTTTTTTTTTAATAAGAGAATTTTTTTTTTTAACCAGAGACTAAATTGATTCACAAAGGCAATCACATTGATTCATGTTAATGTCGACTCTGGGAGGAGTGCAGTCCTCCGCTGTGATCTCCAAACGTCCCTTCCGCGCGGCCTGCGCCAACTCCTCTTGGTCTCATCCCTCTCCATTTGCTCGTCCAGTTTGGACGCATCCAGAGAAAGCTTTTCCTTCACGAACGCGTCCAAGTCGAAGCGGCCGCCGGCATCGAGCTCGCCGGGAAAAGGCGGAGCCTTGCCGCCGACGCTGTCGCCCTTTGATTCTTCAGGCCGTCTGCAGTTCAAGAGCCGCTTAATGCCGTCGAGCGCAGGGTCGAAGATGTCCAGCAATCCTATGGCCCAGGAAGCATCGTCCACCACCTCCGTGCGCTGTTCATATGCATCGATCGCACAGATAATAGTATCTTATTGGATCATGATATCTCAAGTTATTTGCGATAATTTCACATCATACACATAATTCAAATTAAAATTTTAACTTTATTTTGCATTAATAACTAACTTATATCACATCCCTCACATATTTTAATATAATGACTAACTTTATTTCATATTATTTATAATTTTTAATAAAAAATATCTTCAGCTAATAACTTTATGTATGGATAAATAAAAGCAAGGGCAAAGTAGTAATTTCATATTAAATAAAACTTGTGAGTTTTTAATTAAAATTTTCACAGATTGATGATTTAACGGAACAGTGGATGAAAAATGTTTAATTGGACCATATTGGAAGTGAGTTTTATAAACTTGTACGACATGTTTTAAAATTTATGAACCTACGTGACAAGGTGAGTATACCTATAGGACCTAAGTGAAATTACCACTAACTTTTATTAAATATCATACCTACCATCTCTTCCATGTTATTCACACTAGCGTGATCATTCATAGATCTATATGAGTATTTGCATCTCAACCGCACAACATCACTATCAAAAAGCAAAGATAATTGAACAGTAGCATATAAACTTATCTTTCAACTTCATACATGTATTCCTAATAGAGTGGTAAATTATCTTTCAACTTCTTACAGGTAAATTAGAGTACTGCCATGGGAGGTATGTGTTTTTTTTTTATATTAAAAAAAAAAGATATGCCTCACGTCGCACCCGTCTAATTTACTACTCAATTTTAATTCTGTGATTTTGTTGACTTAAAAGTCTAAGCTGATCTTACACGAAGTAGTCTAATTTATTTTGTTGACTTAAAGTCTAAGTTGATCTTACACGGAGTAGATAGTCCTTAATGTTGTGGAAGTAAAGATACTAGAGAGAAAGGAGAGAGAAATGGAGAGGAATGACATAATCTTATACTGAAAAAGTCCACCAGAAAAGGGAAGGAAAACTATGAGAGAAAATAAAATTTTACTAAAACTCAAAGAAATTATAATGAATCTCAGTGACGATAACAAAAGGAAAAAAAGAACGAAAGGGAAGAAGCTTGAGTGGAGCAGTCTCTCTATTTGTTTGTCTGACTCACCAATGCGCAAAAATCCTCTCGCGCACTTTCTACTATTGGGTTTTTTACAAACAACATACTCCAAAGAGAGGGAGCTGTTATCTGTCAGTGAGGATCATGGCTAAAGTGGAAAGTAAAACAAATGTGCTCGACCTTAGATGACAACCATTGAGGGGGAGGAGCAATTTCTCATTAAGTCTAGGGACTGCAAAGGGTATGGCTGTTGTTTATATGAAGGAGGTGGAGAGTAGGTCCCACACTCTTGAGCTTCTTACAGTTAGTTGATGACGCTGTTAATCAGTATTCCCATTTAAAAATCATCCACTATGCTATTAAGGATAAAAGATCCCCACATTTCAGAAAAGGATCCAAATTACTTGAAGTGGTCAAATGGGAAGTAAAACAATTCTACAATTAAAAGTTGTATGAGAACATAAAAATATATTCACATTCTTATTTAACAAAAACTTCTATTATCATATATTTCAGCATTATATCTGTTAATAACCTTCACATATTTTTATTTATACTTTCACATCATTTTAAACAAACTTTTTCCTACTTAATTGACAACCTCAACTAACCCGATCCTAACTCTTTCCAGTTTCCACTAACTAGGGCTCTTTTGTTACAAGACTCCAGTATCTCAAGCTTTGACTCAAGTTTTTAATTCCTTTTTAGGATTGTTTACCTTAATTTTCTTTTGAGAATGAAATAGTCAGGCCTCAATCAAGCTTAGATTTGATTAAATTCAAATTGTTCTTTAAAAAAATTCTAATCATAAAACAGTTATTAGCTAAAAAAGTAAGCATCAATATCTAGTAACTGTTCAACAAGAAAGGAAGATGTTCACTGATATAAATATACAATTAAACCTTAATTCAAATGCATCATGGACTACTTTTTGACTTCTGTTGCTAAGCATGAGCATTAATCAGCAGTTAATCAGCACATGCACATACTGATAAGTATCAGCAACCATGTGGCCAATGGCAGATTATAGAGACATTTTTTTGAATTGTGACATTGTAGGGATTTGTAACTTAGAAGATACTAGAATCCTAAATATCTAATTGAACCCTAACACACTAACAAATCTTGGGTAAATTTCAGCTAACCATACTAGCCAGTTCGCACCAAACCTATTACAGTTGTCCATGTAAAAGTATCAAGTATATAAGTACCAAGTTCAGTAGGTTATCGAGCCCTTTTCACCAAGGTAAAGGCTCTTTGGAATTAGAATAATTTTGGGTACTATAGTTTGAATTATTTTTGGATGGAAAAAGAAAAAAATATTTTAATGTTACAATAAGAAATAAATTATTTTAATATTGAGATTTATATTGGAAGAAAAATAAAAATAGATTTTTTGTTGAAAGATGTGCAGTTGGAATTAACTGGAACTTATTGGTTCATTGATTTCCAAAGTTTAAGAAATCTCAATAACATATTTAGAGTGCAAGCAAATGCATGTGGAAATAAATGTCAATCAAACAACAAGAACAGTGCTTTCTAGACCAGTTTGTAATATGAAAAACAAAGAATTCTTAGCAGAACTAACCTGCTGAAAATATAGGCTCCTGATTTCTTCGGCACGCACAGCATTGCCTTGTTCCTCCTCCAAGGCTGCCCACGTCATCCATGTGACATAACTTTGAGAATTTATGTTCAGTGAGGATTTAAACAATCTTCTCGCTGCTGAAAGATTGCCAACCCTTTGCTCCAGAACACCCCAAGCCTGAAATTTTTCAACAGAAGTAAGAATGTAAAATAATGCTTAACATGACGTGTTTCTGACCCAACACTTGAAAAAATAAACCAAGGGTTCTCTTAAGACACAAGACATTCATAAAGAAGAGGGACACTAATGTTTCACAAAGGCAACAGGGCAAGGCATTCATAAATATTAGCGAAAAGGACTGGATTTATTTGGACTAGAAATCAAAATTATGAACAATAAAAGATAGAAGTCCTTGAAAACTGATACAAGCAAAATAGAGAAAAGCATACAAAAACTTGAAAGATAAAAGAGAGCAGAGAAGAGAGGAAGAAGAGGGGAAGAAGATGGACAAGAAGAAGATTAATCCATTTCATTTATTTGGACCCTTTTTTGTAGGGGTTTGGCTACATAAACGACTATACAGCAAGGCTACATGGCAAAAAATTTGGCTACATAGCCAGCAATACAACAATGCAACAAAATTCTAATGTATGGTAATAGGATCTAAATACAATGAATGAATTGTAATAATATTGATATGAATGTTGGGAGAACTACACCTTAAAAGCTAATTTATGAGAGTGGAGAGCCCAAAGTCCATATAAACTCACTTTAGAATCCCATACTTTCAATGCAGGATTCAAGTTCCAAATCTTGCAATTGGACCATAACATTTTATCATGCTCCACAGTCGCAGTGCCCACGATGGTTGGATTGCCCTAGTTCTTACTAGCCTCAAGTGACACTGCCATGCCGACGTCTCCACCGACACCTCTCGGTTGTAACTTAGCGTCATAGCGGATGACTCCGATACTAATCGAAATGAACTACACCTCAAAAGATAGTTCGTGAAGGCAAAGAGCTAAAAGTCTATGCTACATTAGAATCCCATGCATCCAATATAGAACTCAAGTCTTGGATCGTAATAAAAGTTCTTAATAGTTTGCTTTGAACCGCAGTACTTAAAAAAGCATGTACTTGCAAGGTAAAGGTGCTCAAAAATTAAAGTTTAGCTAAAAATAATTTTGTATATTGAAATAATATATCACGTTTTTAGTATATTTATATGTATAATTAGTATATATTCAAATTATATTTTATATATTTCAACATGTAAATTTAATTTCTATGATATTTACATGTACAATTAATATATTAATAACTGAATAACATTTTAATAAATTTTTCGAAATGCATGGGAAATGATGAAATTTCTAGCTTAATAACTGACCTGTAAGGCAACTAACAAACTTAATAATAGGTTTAATAAATATATTTTCTCTATTTTTATCTTTTCTTTTGTTCACTATCCAGAGTTAAGTTATTAATTTGCCAAACAAAATACATAGTTATCTCAAGTTAACCCGGGTTATCATCCAAACACAAAACTGCATTAAATCTCTTACCCCAGCTGAGGTAAGTTATTAATGGGGGTAAGCGACCCCGAGTTAGCTACTCCGGATTAGCTTATTCTACCCCCAATCCAAACAACCCCTTGAAGGTTCAGACTTCATTTCCTTAGTAGAATTGTCTCAGGCAACAACTTCCAAAGATTTAGGTGTCATTTTTTCAACGGCTTGATTTAGAGCTTTCTCAGCCTCAACTTACAGGATTTCTACTTCTAGCACATCATTTAGAATTTCCCCTATTAGTTCTTTGTCGAGGAAAGCCTTTCCTTTGGGATTGTTTGTAATCTCTAATTGCAGGATGATGGTTCCATTTCTACTGATGGAAGCCTTCATATTCTCCAAATGATCCTTCTTCACCACAACCTTAGCAGGTTTCAGAAGTGCCCCCTCTGAATTTGTTGTAGTTAGCATCACTAGGACAACAACCTTTCACGATTTAGGCACAGCAAAAACAGCTTTAACAGGAGATTGAAGGGAATCTACATTGATAATGGGAAGTTCCGGGGATGCTAACGTCTAGTTGTTTCTTCTGTGTGCTCAAGGTTTCCTTCATTTTATCCACAAAATCAGTCAATAAATGCAAAGGGTTAACCACAAGTCTTGGCAAGTGGTCTACCTCTACCTCTAACTTCTCCAATCCCTTCTTTAGCAACATCGTCACTCACTGCAAATTCAATAACTATACACACATCCAGAACAGTTGCAGACCAGTCGTTGCGGACTTATCTTCTATCATACCATTAACCTTAGTTACCTATGTCACAATTCAAAGGCCATCACTACCTGGCCAACATTAGGATCAGATTCACCATTGCGTTTCAGTCTTCAGCTTTTTTCTCTCGGGCAACTTATAGCAAGAACCCTAGAAGTTCTATTTCCAATTTGATGAAGAAATTAACCAAAGGCACCTCATTTGGGTGTCATTGTCTCCAATCTTCAAAGAAACCCTAGATACTTTCTTTAGTTTGTCTTTGATGGAAAGAGAAAGGCAGGTGAAGCAACAATTCTGACCCAACATCATATTTAAGGGATGTACTCCCTTGCACGTGTACAATCAAGATGATGTGCAATCTACTAGGCCCAAGTATTCACACAGTAGTTTCTGATTAAATTTAGGCCATCCACGTGGTGCTATGGTAAACATGACTGAACTATGTTCCACAGAAAAAGACATGGAACCAAACCAAGTTGAGCCAGTCAACCCAAACCCTGTCCTTTATTAGGTTACCTACCAAACCTTGTTCTAACAAGGTTCACCAGTCAGCAAATCACCTCCCCGTTCCCCAAGGGACCTGCCTATCAACTTCACTTCACAATTCAAAATACAGTTACAAGTTTCATTTGTTGCCTCCTACAAATTCAAAATTTTCCACCACATCACCATTCCAAACACTCTTCTCTAACAAATTGGCTACCAAATACTCCAGTCACCAACAAAATTGATAGATTCGATGGGCATGTGACTCCCGATCATGTGCCCTCACATCCAGCTCTGACTAGCAATTACTCAAGCTGCTAAGGTTGAAGGTTATTAGAGCTCCCCTCCTCAACAATAAATAGAAGCCTTCTCTGTTGAGAATAACAAGTTGAAATTCCTCCAAGTCCACCAGAGTGTGAAAATCCTCCTAAGTCCCCACTACTATAATTTTAAGTGTTGCCCCTATAATTCACCCTTATAATCGCCTCCCGGAAACTGCCTTTTCAAAGTTTCAAAAAACTTTTTTCTGATATACTAGAACCATTCTTTGCTTGGCTCGACATGTGGATGCAGAAGGATCTCTCTGAACCACTTAAATTTTGTATTTCCTTTTGATGTTCTTCTCTATGATTGCCTTGTTTCTATTGCTTGGTTCTCCCCTCTTCGTTGTAGGGCCATGTTATTCACCGAATCGTTTAGATCTAGCTCTCATCTCCTCCGTCCATCTTATCCAAACATTTTTCCGTCAACAATGGGTTTACCTCTGTTGTATGCTACTGATGCATTGGAAAATTTTCTCTAGATATGTTTAACATTTTTCTTTGTGAATGTTGGTAACTATAAATTCTTAAAGCTGAAGTCTATATACTAAGATCAAGATATAAAATGGTCAAGAAAGGATAAACCCTATAATGATTTGATTAAATACACAGCGTTATCAGCAATCAAACTGCATAAGCTATGAACCTGAAGGCATCGAGCAGCACTCTCAGTTGTTGAATCGATTGAAACAGCCCTTCGATAGAGTTCCCTTGCAGTGTTTATGTTTCCTTCCTTCCATTCCATCCATCCCCAGGCCTACAATAGTCCAAGATCAAAATTAATCTAGTATGGTCATCGATTAAAGCTCCTGTACTTCAAAAGTGAGAACAAGTAAGACTATCTGCAAAAGATTCTTTGAGTACAACATTGATCCACACGGTAAGAAAGTACGGAGCAACACCTCCAAAGCTAATATCTCATCTGAATATCAAGAAATCCTTTTCTAAAGACAAATGAAGAAAATGTTACTAGATTTTGTATTTTACATGTAAAGGGAAGATGTACCTAGCATACCATCACTTGGATTCAATTAATTTCTAATGATTTTCTTTATGGATAAGCACGTTACAGCGTCCTGAATTTTGTGCATATAGATATATTATGTGCTACTGTTTTGTTAAGCCTGAACACATTCATAAGTTGTTTGTATTCAATGACCATACTTTTTTCTCGGAACTTAATAATCATAGTTTTTGAACCAAGCATAAAGTTTTGGTAAATTACATCCAAGACTATCTGCTATTGTAAAGTAATAGTTAAAGTTAATTATTTTTAAATTTAATTAGTAGGTCTCTAAAGTTTTTTTTTTTTGATATATGTGGGTCTCTAAAGTTATTATATATACTTTGCATAGCTTCTCATTTCATGACCTACATGAAACTTTTTCCACAAACCTGAGGGATTAAATAACTAAAAATTTAAATTAGCACATTAATTTTCTAGCTACTCCATTTTTTAGGTATTTGGATGCAGCTTTTATGTACTACTACCAAATCCCTACTGGGGATTTCTCTTTATGAAGATGAAGAGGATGTCAAACAAATTGTCAAAGAAAGTTTCTGGAAGAAAGTCATCCTCAAAAAAAAAACTCACTGAATTTTTGACAAGCAATAAACCTTGTCTATGGGTTGTGGCATTAACTTCACAATCGAAGTTTCAAGTTGAAGGTTCAAGACGAGGTATGGAAACCTTAAACAAAGATGTGCCATGAATGAAGACTTCATAACATAGGTTAGGATCTTTCACTTAGAAGCAAACCTCAATGAAGGGAAGCATTGAGGACCAAAACAAGGTTTTAGCAAACAGCTCTGAACATGTCCTCGAAGAAGCAATTTAGGAGTGCATTAAACTTCAAGGAGATTCTTTACCTCAAAGAGTTGTTGGCTCATCTATTCATCGGAAGAGGCTTCCTTGTTGAATAGAACATGTGCTTCTAGAAGATGAGAGAATCTCTAACGGGTGTGAGGTGTGGCCATATAGACTTCCCAAGTGGTTTTGGAGCAACGCCATGTCAATCACTGACCAAACTACCAGAGGAATGCTTGTACTAGATAGAAATGTGCAAGGAATTTTTGAAAGATTATATCAAGATCCATTGCTCTTTTCTCCTACGATAAAAGGGGCGGTCATGTCATGTCATTCAGTGGTTGAAGGTGCTATTAAGGTGCTAACACGTGGTTCCAGCACTATATCTCAGCCATACACGTGGCACCCTTGGGAGTACGCTAACCCTTTATTATGATTAACTAATGTGTATTCTCTTGCAGATCTCAAACCTCGGTCCCGACGGTACAGGCTTTCAAACCTCATCGACGAGGATTGCTACTGCCTCATCGTAACATCGGACACGATGTTGCCCAGCTATGGCTGTCGCTGTCGGAGCACTACGGCTGCACCATTTCCAATGACGCATGCTCCTGCCAGTCACGTCAACCAAGGATCCGTGTGTTCCAGCTACTACGGATTCCTAGAAGAATTGCGAAGATCAAGGAGGCAAGCTCTCCACCCGCAGCTCCTTCAGTGGCCGACAGCAGTAGGACCACTAGTACGGGCTCAGCAATCGAGTTCATTATCCTGTTCCGGAAAAGTTGGGTCGAGCTCCACTACTACCCGCCTATAAATACCCTTGAACAAGCTTCAAGAAGGGGAGGAGGCTGGATCGGCTAGTCCTTTTCCTTTCTATTATCACTTTTGTACTGAGTCCAAGCGGCTCTCTTTCTTGAGATATAGTCAAAGACCTTAAGTTCGCCCCGGTGGACGTAGGGAGTTCCATCCCTAAACCACCTTAAATCTCTGTATGCTTTTCTAGATGCTTTTCTTTTTCATTTAAGCCTTAACTGTCAGGCTTAGCTCTCTGCGTACCGTCATCTCTCGGAGCTCCTTCTTCTCACGTCAATATTTCCTGGTGCTTTCATTGAGACTCGAGAAGATGGTGGCCAGGACAAGCAGAACCAACTCTGCGATCTGCAGCACGCTAGCAGGTGAGCCTTCCGTCAGGGAGCCAGGTGACGAAGCTTCACCTTTAACATCTCGGTGTTGCGCCGGATCTACTTCTTCTTCCAAAGGCACCCGCATATCAGAGCTGCAAGGGATGCTAGCCAATCTCACCGACTTGGTTACTGGCCTCACAACCCAACAGGCTGTAATTTTCAGGCAGACCCAACCAGTTTGTGCTGCCATGCTGCCGCCTACGTCTTTTCTGCCGATTACGATGGCTCCTGATCCTTTCCCGCCGATCGCGGCGGCTCCTGAACATCTTCCTCCGCCGGTTGTGGCAGCTCTTGCACCCTTTCTGTCGGTCGCGGCGGTTCCCGATCCTCTCCTCCTCCCTCTGCTCAGTCGTCTGGTTCTTCCCAGCTCCCCAGACACCATCTCCCTCATCAGGAAGTCCACTAGAATCAAAATCCTCTCCCACCATTCCCTCCATGCCCACTTCCTCAATCTGCCTTCTTTCCTCCAGCTTTCCCCTCATTTCCTCGCTGGACGGAACTCTCTCTTCCTACGTGCTCAGGCCCTCCAGTACTGACCTGATGCCTTCTTTGGCCCGCTTGACGGCAATGCCCCCTTCTCTGACGCCATCTGTCAAGCGCCAATTCCTGAAGACTTCAAGCCATCCCGACTTGAAGCCTACAGAGGTACTATGTCTCCCGTGAACACATTCAGGGGTTCGAGACTGCTGTCCGCTACCGCCAGCCGGATGAAGCCACCAAGTGTCATCTCCTCGCTAACACCTTGAAGGGAGCGGCTTTTAGCTGGTTTGTGAAGCTGCCTAGGGGCCACATCTGCTCCTATGAACATGTAAAATGGGAGCTGATTGCTAGTTTCATCGGCCGAACACGAATGGTCGTGTCCGATATGGTTCTCGCCAATATCAAGCAAGGTGAGAAGGAGAGCCTGCGAGACTACACTAATCGCTTCTTTGCAGCAGCGGCAGAAACGGAAGATGTTGACCCTGCTGTTGTCATGCACAATTATCAGAGGGGTCTCCAGAGCGGAGATTTGTCCAAGTCTCGACAACTGGCAAAACCCCGCAGCTATCCGGAGTTAGTCGCAAGGGCCAGCCAGTTTGTACTGCTGAAGGATGCTGAGGCCTCTCCTTCTGATGTTTCCAGATCCAGCAAGGAGAAGAAAAGGAAACATCGAGACGACAAAACATTGTCCATGATGAACCGCAAGAGCAAGAATCGTGTCAAGGACGATAGGAAGCTACATCGAGTCTATGAGCAGAAGCACTTCTCACGGCCACTTACTGAAATGTATGCGGCGGCCGTAAAACAAGGATGGATTCATCCATCAGGGCCCAAACTGACACCGCCCGCTAGGATGGAGTTAGATAATTATTGCTAGTTCCATGCGAACTAAGGGCACAGGCTCCACAAATGTCGCGCACTGAGGGCTCTACTTAACAAACTTGCGGATCAGGGCAAACTCGAAGAGTTTCTATTAATGACGCCTTTGCCCAATGCTGTTCAGAAAGGAAAAGCCCCAGAAGATGTCGGGGCTTCGATCCAGGCTTTACCACCGCCGGGCTCCAGCCATCCGATGCGGTCTTATCCCCCAGCTGCAAGGACCATCAACGCCATCTTTAGCATTGATTTTGCCGTTGATCGCCGCCAGGTAATTGAAGTCAGCGGCATCTCCCATCAAATCTCCTTTTCTATCCCCCTCACATTCTGCCAGGAAGATCTCCCCAGTTAGGGCAACCTTCACAAAGACCCGATAGTGGTCACTGCTCGTATCGTTGATTTCGACATACAACGAGTCTTCTTGACTCAGGAGCGCAGCTGATATCCTCTTTGAGTCCGCCTTCCTCTAGATGGGACTCAAAGAAACCAACCTCCTCCACGCAGGAACCACCCTCCTCTGTTTCTCAGGAGAAAAGGTCCAGCCGCTCGGATTCATCTCTCTATCGGTCTCTTTCTGTGATGACAATGGCCACGTCATGAGTATGGTGAATTTCACTGTCATCAGAGCCAAGTTAGGCTACAACGCCATCCTTGGGAGAACTACTCTCAACTCCTTCGGGATGGTGATCTCCGCGCCCCACCTCTGCTCGAAGTTCCCTACCTCTAGTGGCATCAAAACCATCAGGGGAGACGTCAGACAAGCGTCTCGATGCTTCCAGATCGCCACACATCTCGTGGTCTATCAACTGGATCCCAGAGAAACGCAGCCTGTAGTGCCTCAGGAAGGAGTCATTAATGTAACTTTGGGGGGGAAAGATTCTTCTAAACTTGTAAATTTATAGCAAAGAAAAAAAAAGAGACAGCTAGCTGCACTCAAACGCTTGGAACATAAACGCCGGGTTGAACGACATTTCAACTGCAAGGTCAATCCCAAAAGCTTCACCCAAGGCGACCTGGTGCTCAAGCAGCTACTTGGGGGTTCCCAAGCTTGAACCAAATTAGGAAGGTCCGTACATCGTGGGTGAAGTTGCGGGGCCTAACGCCTACTACCTCATGACCTCTGATGGCACTCAACTCCCTAGAACATGGAGCGGGGATGATCTAAAAAGGTTTTATGCCTAAACTCCAAATTCTCTGTATATCATTCTTTACACTTGGAATTCATCTATACAGATTCATCAAGGATTCTTCCACATAAAAATACATTCAGAAATCCTCATTTGCCCATGATTTTCTGAATTATATTGCTGGTTATCGGTGTTCTAAAATTCTAGAATTTCTACTTCCGATTTGTGATCATTGTTGCAGCAATTAAACAGAGATCCTTCTCTGATGCAAGGTCCTTCCTTCGGGCACCTCATATGCTGGAATTCTTATGCTGTTCGTTTTTTAAAGTGCATCATAATTGGTTTTCAAATCCCGATATCGATGATTAACTCATTCTGGGTAATTATTTACAATCGACTTTTCATTATTCAGGCATCGTGCGATAGGTATGATTCCAATCTTAAAACTTAACCATCGCACCCAGGGTTACATCACCTGGCCCACGATGGTTCATTATGCTCACAATCCATATACGGAGGTCACTAAGCCTAGTCATGCCTAAGGCAAACGGGGTCTCCTCTCAACGTTCAGAACCTCTCCATAAGCCCACTAGGCTAATGGAGGGCTAGAAGAGTTTGCTCGTAACCTTAGGGAAGTCCTTGTTACCTACCTACAGTATAGGTCCCTCCTAAGCAGAGTGTTTTCGCCTCCCATTAGGTTCTACCGCCCTAACGGAGGTCAACCCATGCCTCAAGAACAAACATCAACTACGATGTTTCAGGCGATCTAAATCCTTTTGGCATCGGGTCAGATAACTCCTCCTAGGCAGGATCTCCACTATTATCATTACTTCTTTTTTTGTGCAAATGTGCAAAGGAGTATGATTTCAATATTAAATCTGGGAATATGCTCTATCAGTTTTATTTTACTCTGAACTTGTTATGATGGAGACTACTCGGATCAATTCTCAAAAAGATTCAGTCTTAAGCGCCATTTCCACTCAACTAGTTCGGCACAAACTCTTTGTAGTGGAGGCCATGCATTGATTTTCTGAAACTCATCATATCAAAATCTCAAACGATCCGTTGTCAGAAACAGATTGTTAACATGAAATATCACAATTTTACTTTATACAATCCAGAGTTGTTCAAGGTATCTGTTTATCTTACATTACAAGAGATAGATATGTAAAAACTTTCCATTCATTCATTTTCAAAATACATAAATTGAGGTTACAATTATTCTCATCTTACATCTAAGAGGATGGCTCTTTGTTGGCCTTGTCCAAAAGATCAAACATCTGTTGGATAAGGTCGTCAGCAAAGTCCAGCTCCTCTTCCTTGTAAGTAGGAACAGCACCTAGGCATGGGATGGGATCCACTTCTGAGAGGTCATCCGCAGTGATCTTGCCCTCCTGGATCAAAGTGGAAGCCAAACCTTCCCAAGCACTCCTGATCCCATCTAACCTCTCCTTCTTGCAGGGTAAACTTATTTCGTAGGCCTTCACGGCTTCTGCTGACTTCGCCGTGACGGTGACCTCTTGGTCTTCAGTGACCTTATTTAGCTTCTCTGGCAGGGCCTTATTTTCCGCCATCAGCGCCCCCATTCCGGATTTGTAAACTGCAAATTCCACTTGCAGTTTAGTCTTCTCCTCCTGCAAGGCATCGTGCTGAGAAGACTTTGCTACAAGTTGGGCTTTCAAGGTTTCTATCTCCTCACCTTGTTGCTGAATTAGACGACCCTGCTCAATCACTTGCTCCTCCGTCCTCAGAGTTCTGTTCAGAAGCAGAGGCGAACGAGGAAGTGCCTGAGAAACAAAACAGAGTTAGAACACCTTGGCCAACAACCATCAAAAAGACAGGAAAAACTATAAGAAACCCTTACTGCGATCACCTTGTTGGTGATGTTGGCAAAGGCGTTTGGCGTCGAGGTTTTCTCAACCCTCTTCTCTAGGTCTGTGGTGACCAGGCCACCTCCTACTGCCAGTCCCATGTCTCGCAGAACTGCGGAGCTTTGTCCGAACGATTGCTGGGAGAACACTGTTAGTTTTCTCTCATTTTCTAGTGCCTCCACAGCAATCTTCACACTCTTATCACCAAATCCCCCTGCAAAATTGACGCACTAGAGGGGCTCCACACTGTGGAGCCAGTCATGAGCCTCCTTGGTAGGTAGCTGCCCTTCCTCAACGACCTTCCCCTTCTTCGAGGGGGGCTCTGGACTCTTCCTGTCTGGAAAACCCCTTTTTCTCTTAGGGACTTCCTTCAGTACAGTATCCAGATAGGGTCTTACAGTGGCTTCCTCCGCTCCTTTATCTTGGCCATTCTCTTCGGCCTTCTCTTCCCCCTTCTCTCCTTTACCTCCCCCAAGAACAATCTCCTTATTATTTTTGGGGATTGTCTTGGGCTTGACCATCGTAGCAGGCTCTTTTCCCTTGCCTGCTTCCTCAAACTGCTGGGCCAGAGTCAAGCCGTCCTCCGCGGTATCCTTAGGAGAGGATACCACGTCGACAGGGGTTCCGCCACAAACTGGTTCAGGAACCTTTACCTCTCCCTGCTCCTCCACCACCTCAGTAGCCTCCTTGCTGAGCTGGGTGGTTGGGGGTTGTCCTCTCCTAGCCCTTTTCATCAGAATTGTGCCGTAGGGAAGGTTATCTCCTTATAGATGGTATATCCCAGTGCTTTGGCGTACGGGGATATATCGTTCCTCACGTGCCTGAAGAAGTCCTTTAGGGTCCAGCTTTGCCCTTTCAGCTTCTCCAGACTTCTCAGGGTCTCCTCCCCGGCCATCCACCTGGCGTCTCCTATGAATTCAGGAGGGCACACTCCAAGCTTCAGAGGGATGCTCAAATCTCCCCCTACGAGGAAGTAGTAGTCCCTCCAATTAGAGTGGGAACTACTAGCCCCGAAAAACATCGCCTTCTTCGACTTCGACCGGAGGGCCAGGCATCCCTTGCATCTAGGTACTGCCATCCAACTAAACAGGCCCCTGAACAACGTCAAACTCCATGGAATTTCCTGAGTCTGCAACAGCTTGAGGAAGAAGTAAATGTACGCGACGGCAGTGAGTAAATGTACAATCTGGTAAGAGTTTAGGATTTCCCTGAACTCAAGTTGAGGGGGAAGCATCATCCCGTACAACACTTGCTCCCGGTAGACGCACACCGCTCCCTCAGGGGGTCTGTTTGGCCGAAGTTCGGCGGTAGGCTGGATAATAAAGAGGTTGGGGTTCCCCCTGAATCCCCTGGTCGTGTTGAGAACTTCGTGCTCCATCAGAAGACTCTTCAAGTAGCTAGAATCACCCATGAACTGCTCGGCTAGCTCGGTCCATTCAATCTCTCTTCCTCCCATGGTGAAGCTTTGCGACGAGCAAACGTAAGGAAGATTTTCAGGGTTTGAGATAGAGGGTTAGCGTTTCATTTTTTCCTCCTTAGGCTAGGCCTTTATGGGAAACAATTGTGACTTTTCATCTTCTGGCCATCCGATCTTATCGATCGACGTGCAGGCCCGATCTGGCCGCCCATTTTCTGACAGTTTCGAAATTCGAAGCGGCGCACGAAAAATGAAGCATCTTTTCTTTTTGGGATCGTGCACGATGTTTTGAAATATCGGAGCGCACAATCTATCTCATTTTTCAACTATCGTCCCTCGACGTTTCACCTGTTTAATGCAACATCGTGGACAACGATAGTTTGTGTTCTGTCTTCCAAGTGTCTGGTGCACGACACTCAACTCCTTCCGCCCTCTAGCCTTCGAAGGCGCCTTGACCGGAGAATCAGAGATGTTCACCACCTCTGCTTCCTTCTCCTTCTTCTCCCCGGGTTCCCGTGCAGACTCCAAAGTTCGCACCAAAACCTTGGCGACCTTGGCTGGTGGTGTCTCCTCCTCCACCTCAACAGCTAGAGCTCCCATCTCTTCTTGCTGGAGCCCCGGAGCAGCCTTTGCGGCCGCCGATTCTGGCGACCCCTCAGTTTTCACCGACGGTTCCAAGGCCCTCTTCTTCTCAGGAGGAAGGGCAACTGCCGGGGAGCTACTAGCCCTCTTTTTCTTCACTGGAAAACCCGACAAGATCTTCCATTTGTTTCCCTCTGCCATCTCTCTGACGCTCTGCTCTTTTCCTTGCAGGATCTTCGGGAGTTGGTGGGGTAGAATGCGAATAGACAGGGCGCCGCTCCAGCTTGACAAGCCTTGGGAAGTGTGTCCGTCATCGCAACGGTTGGCATTCCAGGACCCACATTAATGTTCGCGCTCTAACATGCGGGGGGCTGATGTAAACACGTGGTTCTAGTGCTGTATCTCAGTCATACACGTGGCACCCTTGGGAGTACGCTAACTCTTTATTATAATTAACTAATGTGTATTCTCTTACAGATCTCAAACCTCGGTCCCGACGGTACAGGCTTTCAAACCCCATCGGTGAGGATTGAGCTACAGCCTCATCGCAACATTGGACACGGCATTGCCCAGCTATGGTTGTTGCTGTCGAAGCACTACGGCTGCACCATTTCCAATGACGCATGCTCCTGCCAGTTACACCAACCAATGATCCATGTGTTCCAGCTACTACGGATTCCTAGAAGAATTACGAAGATCAAGGAGGCAAGCTCTCCACCCGTCACTTTCAGCTCCTTCGATGGCCGACAGCAGCAGGACCACTAGTATGGGCTCAGCAATCGAGTTCATTATCCTGTTCTAGAAAACCCGGGTCGAGCTCCACTACCTCCCGCCTATAAATACCCTTGAACAAGCTTCATGAAGGGGAGGAGGCTGGATCGGCTAGTCATTTTCCTTTCTATTATCACTCTTGTACTGAGTCCAAGCGGCTCTCTTTCTTGAGATATAGTCAAAGACTTCAAGTTCGCCCCGGTGGACGTAGGGAATTCCATCCCTGAACCACCTTAAATCTCTGTATGCTTTCCTGGATGCTTTTCTTTTTCATTTAAGCCTTAACTGTCAGGCTTAGCTCTTTGCGAACCGTTATCTCTCGGAGCTCCTTCTTCTCACGTCAACATAAGGAAAAACTCTACAAGAGTGAAATAAGAGAACATCACAAAGTACTTAGGCAAAAGGTTAAGTCCAATGTTGAAGATCTAAAAGAGTGATTCGGTCTTTGGAGTTTTGCTGCGATTGGTCACCAAAAAAAAAGAATAGAGAAAAATATTTCGACCTAAGTAGATTTAGGTGAAGAAGCCTATAAATCTTTAGCATGTCATCGGAAGGAATCACACAAATCAAATAATATTAGTTGTCGGGCATGTGGAAATTGTGAGCTCCTAAGTTTCCCATATTAAGCCCTGTATTGAATCAAGGTACCCTTCTATGATGGCTTTGAATTTTCCCTCTATTTTTGTTCCGTTAATAGGCCTAGTTTTTCCAACAATTGCAATGAAGTCTATCTTTAACTCAGTACAAACCCTACAGAAACATTTCTGTGGTTGCTCCTCTAGGTTTGTACTCTAAGTTGTCTTGGTCAAAATCTCAAGATTTTTTGATGACATTGTTTATTTTCTTCATTGAAAGAGGTTCTCCTCAATGAGGTTTTGTTCTTCCTTCAACATCATTCCAGTTATTCTCTCACATTCATAAACTTTATTGAGCTAAAGATAAAGGTGACATTTAATTCTCTTATCCAACTCACAGTAAAATGGGTACAGCATAAACCACTATATAAATAGGATTTTTTTAAATAGGTTCAGCCAATGTCCCTAAGCTTCGACACCTACCAGCAATGGCTCACAAAAATACTGGGCTCCAGATTTTGTATTATGGTTTGTGTACATTAATATCCCAAATAACCATGGAAGATAATATGTTTAGCATGCTTAGACTTAAGCCCTTCCATTATATTTAGACTATCCCAAGGTTCGGTTGCACCAAAACCTCGTGGCCTATGCCAGGCCATCCAGTTTCACTGCATACTGCCAAAATTATGGTTGGGGTTTGTAGCAAAAATTTTGTAATGTTTAGTCCATGACTCAATTAGCCATTTTATGAAAAAAACTACCAAATGACTTCACAGTAAAAGGACAATTTAATCTGGCAATATCTTACATATTATCATGATAAATACATTGGGACAACAGAGCAAACGTCCAATGCTTAAGCCTACCCCACTCTGACTGATTCTTTTATCTTTATACCTAATAATTGAATGTAGACTAATTAACAAAGGATATATAGCATTTTATCGCCAACTCATCCCTCCTGACCCTGATCCCCACCCCGAAAACGCTAACTCAAAAAGAAAAATTTATACTTCTCTAGCCTTTAGTGTTCATAGGAACAAAGATTTGATTATGTCTACGCAAAAATAATTATCCAAAGAACTACACAAGGCATATATGTGACTTCCTTTTTTTTGATTTCATCCCTTTACACCACAACTTCTTCTGTTCCACTTGAAAATTATGGTAATAGTGTGGTTCGAGCCTGAAACCCTTTGGTTTCCAAGTAAGCTCCTTCTTACTGAGCTAGGAGAACACTGCATCTATGTGACTTCTAACTTTAAACTTTTATAGAAATCATAGTAAACTCATCGTAAGAACTCATCATAAGGGGGAGTGAAACATTCTAATTCTAACGAATCACATCACACAAACAAATAGTTTTTCTTGAAATTAAACAAATAGTTTTTCCTTGAAAGTAAAACAAATAGTTTTTCTGATAGAATATTGATGCAAGTAGAAGAAAAGGCTCCTAAGAAATTGTGAATGCTACTAAAGGCAATTAAACAGATGGGGTCTTTGATATTCTTACAATCCACACCGGCTGGTGCATTGGATCAATTTCAGATGCTCGTCTAAATAATACACGGGCAAGATTGGCAGATGTATGCCTGTACTCAAGAAGAGCAAGAGACTGGAGGAGAATAGGATCCCTTGGGTTTAGTGCATGTCCAATCTTCAGAAGCTTCCTTCCTTTCTCAATGTTACCTTGGTTGGCTTCAAATAATGCCCAGACATGCCAGGCAAACCTGTTTTTTGGGCTGGCCTGAACCGCTTTCTGGAAAGACAATGACAGCATGACAGGCATCAGTTAGTACATACTGAAGAGACCGTTAGACCTGTAAAATCATGCAGACCGTAAGCTTGAAATTCTTCACCATACTTTACACATAATAAATATAAAACAATTTAAGTTCCTCCACAAAAAAGTATTGAAAAGCCAGATTATAATGTCCAAAATAGAGAAAGAAACAGGATAGCATTTAGCAAGAAAGAGATACAAAAAGATATTTAACAATGAAAACAAAGTCAGAAAATTAGGAAGAAGATTGCATTTACAGCGACTGGTCACCATACACCAACTTCTAAAAGCTCACAAATGATGTCTAACAAAAAATCTCAACATAAAAATGTCACCTCAAAGAGTAATCTGGCTAAATGATTGTTCTCTTGTTGCATTTCTACTTGTGCCCATGCCTACAAAGTAAAGGCAGATGTAAACCCGTGGCTCCACAAAGTTCCAATAGCTAAGTTGCACAGAAAGAAACAAACACTCACAAGCCAACTAGCACAGCTTTTTGGATTACAATGAGTTGCTTGTCCAAACAAATACCTGGCTTGCTCAGTCCGATTTCCTTTTGCTTCAAGTAAAGCAAGTGTTTGATAAATGTACTCATTACCCTTGGAATATTTGAGACCCTTACTAAGAAGATTCCTAGCCTTTCTTATGTTTCCCTGCTTTATCTCCAGAACAGCCCATCCATGCCAAGCTGCAACATGTCTCTTATCAGCTACTGTAGCTGCATCAAAAAGCTCCCTCGCTCTTCTTACATTCCCAATTTTGTTTTCAAGGACAGCCCAACACTGTTTACTCAAGAACATCGACCAACAAGATAGTTACACAGTTTGCAAATGATCTGTAAAGAATCCATCTAGATAAATGAGCATCTCCAATGTAAGACAAAATCAAAATATATTATCAAGTTATTTGCTCAAGTTTCTTTGACATAATGATTACACACTTTCTTGGAATTAGGGGACTTGTGGAACTATTATAGAAACCTAATGCACATTATCAAGTTAATATTTGGATGTGTTTCCCAGTACTTTCTTTTTTACTACATCAAATATTGCACGTATTACTTTTTCAAATTTTTAGTCAATAGTTGGTGAAGGTGTTAGTGAGTTTTGTAAATAGCCGGAAAGCTCTCCAACTACAACTCCTGATTGTTGAACCTATATGCTAATAATAATATAATTGACTAACCTTCAATTTATTAAGCACATGTTATACTAAGTTTTTTAGGATCAAAGAAGGTTGCCCGTCGAGACGAACTTGTCCCAAGATTGACGAACTCAAGCTAAGAATAAAGATAAAAATGAAGTTGCTAAAGACATTCAACAAAAAATGTTTCAAATTCAAAATTCTACTTCAACGAAACAATTGCTCTCAAAATTTTAAATTAATATGTAAGTGCAAAAACTTCAAATTCATTTCTCTGCAGAAACAAAAATGAACAAAATTATTATTTTTTCATTTTTTCTCGAAATTCTTATTGTTTTATGTTTTTCACATAAATTGCGATTTGCATTTTTTAGTTGAATTCATTTTAAAGTCATTTGAGATTTTGGGGCAATTTTAATTTGCTCAACGAAAATCCCCAATATCATCTTTCCTTCAATCTTCGATGATTTAAAATAATTTAGTTACATTACATTTGACCAATAAATTCACTCTTTGAACCTTCAACGGTAAAATCAGTTCTAGCAAAAAATAAATAATAATAATAATACTAGATAAAACTTTTATTAAAAAAATAGTTTTTTATACGAATTATTTTTAAAAGGATTTCAGATGATTTCATTTCATTCAAAACTCATTATTTTGACTTTTAAAAAAATCCAAAAAAAGATCTTATTTAATCTCCACTTCTCCAATTTGTTGCGTAAAATTAGCTATAAGTGTCTAGTTTTTTTTCAAATTAAATTACCAAAATGTCCTCACACCTAAATTATCCATTTAGGTCTCACTACATCTACAAATAAGAGGGAACTCGAGTAAATATTTTTCTTTTGGCAAACCAACTGTCTAAATTGTCTTCTTTTAGCTGAAAAATTTTGTCAAGCCTTAATCTTTTGATCACACTGCTGCGAGTCAATTCTAAGAAGTTATTAATTTTTTGGAGGTATTTATATAAGTTCTCTCTTCGAATTAATTTTTCCTTAAAGTTTCTCAGATTTTTAAACTATTCATTTGAGCTTCAAATGATCTGACATCTTTACCACTTATTTTTAGAAGTCTCCACTTCACCTGAGAATGTTCTGAAAAGTTTTTAACGAACGGTTAGTATATCTAGAGAATTCAATTCACCAAACAGAAAATGTCTGATTTGTTCTTCATAGTATAGTTAGTTAATTATTGACTAGATTTATCTTTTCTGCACTTAAAAAACCTTTACATAATGCAATTTCAACTCTACAAATTTATATTTTGCAATTTACTTACTACAATATTTTGCAATTTAATTATTGCAATTTTTATTGCTGCTCTTTTTTTCTTTTTTTTCTTTTCTTTATGACACTTATTATTACATACATAAACTAATGTATAAAGAGAAGAAAGAAAACACTTGTATTCACACACTTCACATTATATTTATAAAAATAAAATATATAAAATATAAGTATATATTACTCTTCTTCATTTAGAGCGTCGTTGCCGGGTCCCAAGTCCCAGATGAGAAATGCGGTGGATTGCATTAGGTAGTCGACACCCAGCGTAAAACTTGTTAAATCAATTATGACATGAATCCTTTAAAAAATTGTGCTAGATCTAAGGTGCTTTCTGGAAGCAATGTGCTATATTGCCTGAATACAGTAAGAAAGGGTAAAGGCCGCTGCATCGGCGTCCGGGTATAGTGAAAAGAAAGCAAGGGTCTCCACATCATGGACGGATACGGGTAAAAAAGCTAGTCCATCATACTAAGACTCAAGTTAGAGGATTAGATTATGAACTTCGAATATAGGAACCTTGACGGGAAAGCTAATGGAGTTGACGAATATTATGATTCATAGAAAGATTAATATTCTATGTCTGCAGAAAACAAAATGGGTTAGAGAGAAAGCCAAAAAAATTGATAACTTAGGTTTTAAACTTTGGTACTCTTGTAAGAATAAAAATAAGAATGAAGTAGGTATAGTTCTGAATAAGAGCCTGAAGGATCACGTAGTAGAAAATAAGAGAAATTGTAATAGAATTATGGCTTTAAAAATTATAATTAATGGAATGATTGTTAACATTATAAGTATGTATGCCCCTCAAGTAAGTTTGGATGTGAGCATAAAAGAAAAATTTTAAAATAATTTGGAAGAGTTAATACAAAAGATATTTCAGGAGGAAAGATTATTTATTAAAAGAGATTTAAATGAACATATTGAAAGTATTGCTGAGGAATTCAATAGCATCCATAGTGGATATGATTTTGGAAAAGCAAATGAGGATGGTAAAATTATTTTAGAGTTTTCTTCAATATATGATGTTGTAATTACTAATACTTTATTCAAGAAAAGAGATGAGCATGTTATCACATACATAAATGAAAAGTCAAGAACTCAGATTGATTATTTTGTTATAAGAAAACGAGATCGCTTGAATTGTAAAGATTATAAAGTCATTTCAAGTGAATGTTTGACTACCCAACATTGATTAATGATTTTATATTCCAATATAAAATATTAAAGAAGAAATAATAAGCCGAAATCTATCCTCAAACTCGATGATGAAATCTAAAGAAATGAGAACAGAAGTATATTTAAGAAAAAGATTCTAAAACTTGGGCAATGAAATGTTAACAGAAAAACTGATCTTATGTGCTTGACGATTGCTAATTGCATTCGTAAGGTGGCGAAAAACGTGTTGAAAGAATTCAAAAGAATGATTCCAAATAATAAAGATATTTGGTGGTGGAAAGATGATGTACAAAAAAAAATTAAGGAGAAAAAAATTTGTTATAAATATTAGTTTAAAAATAAAAACATAGATAAGTAGGAGAAATATAAAGCGGCTCGACAATATTCTAAGAAAGCAGTCAGCAATGCAAAAAATATGACTTTTGAGGATGTAAAAGAAGTCAGACACTAAAGAAGAATTGATCTTACTGAACTTAACATCCCAAAAGAAAGTAAAAATTATTCTTACATCCGACGTATCAGTAAAGTTGAAGTCTGAAAAAACTTTAAAAAAGTTGAAGTATAAAAAAATAGTAGAACTGAATAACATCTCAATAGATGTTTAGAAGTGCTTAGGATATGAAAGACTTTCTTAGCTCACTAGATTATTTAATATAATTTTGAAAACTAAAAGAATGTCAAATGAATAAAAAAAATATATTAGTACATATTTATAAGAATAAAGGGGATGTACAGAATTGTGCTAATTATAGAAGAATTAAATTAATAAGTCATACTTTAAAATTTTAGGAGAGGGTGATCGAACATAAGTTACGTCATGATACTAAGGTATTAAAAAATTAATTTGATTTTATGCCAGGCAGATTTACTATAGAAGCTATTCATTTATTAAGAAGTTTAATAAAGAAATTTAATAAAGAAGTTTAAAAAAAGAAAGAAAAACCTACATTTAGTTTTTATTGATTTAAAAAAAAGCATATGATAATGTCTTAAGAGAAGTACTTTGGAGAGTTTAAAAAAAAAAGAGATTTGCACTGCTTATATTCAAGTTATTAAAAATATGTATAAAGCAGCAGTTACCTGTGTTCAGACACAAGAAAGACTAAGAATTTTTCTATTATAATTGGATTACACTAACACTCGGCTTTAAATTTGTATCTTTTAGCTTTGATTATGGAAATCCTGACTGGACATATCGAAGACCAGGTGCCTTAGTGTATACTATTCGCAGATGATAGTCCTTGTTGATAAAACTAAAGAGGGAGCTAAATCGAAACTCAAGCTTTGGAGGAATGCTCTAAAATTTAAACATTTTTATCTCAGTATATCAAAAACTAAATATATGAAGTGCACCTTTAATTAAGAAAGAAACACTTATATTCATTGTGTAATAATTGGTGATTAAATTGTCAAGAAAAGTAAGCGCTTTAGATACTTTTAAATCAATCATACAAAATAATGGTAAAATAGATAATAACGTTATTAGTAAGATTCAAACAGGATGGGTAAAATTGATAAATGCTTTTGGTGTGTTGTGCGATAGAAAAATCTCATCCAGACTTAAGAGTAATTTTTATAAAACTGTAGTAAAAATAACGATAATATATGGTGTTGAATGCTGGCTTGCAAAGAAGAAACATACAAATAAAATAAATGTTACAAAAATAAGGATGTTAAGATAGATGTGTGAATATACATAAAAAGATAGAATAAAAAATATGTTTATCCGAAAGAAAGATGGTGTTGCACCAATTGAGGATAAACGTACAAAAAATCGCCTTAGATGATTTTAACATATAAATCGTAGGTCGATTGAAGCCCCAGTTAGAAAAATTGAGTTATTGGATCTTACCTATGTACAAAGAGGAAAAAGAAGACTGAAGAAAACAGGACAAGAAACTATAAAGAATGATCTTAGTTACTTAGACTAGATAACAATTTGTTAATTGATAGTGTGCAATGAAAATAAAGGATTCATACAGCCGTAAGGCTTGATTTGTTGTTATTACTCTTCTTCATTTTATTGTAGGTACTGCTCAAAAATTTGCTTATTTGCTCTTGCTTAAAATAATAAAAATCTCACAATAATACATAATTTAAAAAGAATATAAATTTTTTATTAACTTCATTTAAATTTGAAACTTATAGGCCCTGTTTAGCGCGATGACTAAAATCAAGATCAAAATAGTACTAGTTTAAAAAATAATAATAATAACAATAGCCAAAAGGAAGGTCGGCTACATGAATTTTTTATTTCCATTATGCTCTATCAATTATCAAATTCTTATCTAAATCTAAGTAACTAAGATCACTTCTTATAGTTTCTTGCCATGACTTCTTTAGTATCCCTCTTCCTCTTTGTACATAGGCAAGATCCAATGGCTCGATTTTTCTAATTAGAACTTCAATCGGCTTACGATTTATATATCCAAAATATCTAAGCCGGCTTTCTCTAAGTTTATCCTCAATTGGTGCAACACCAACATTCTTTCAGATATACTCATTTCTCATTATATCCTTTAGTGTATATCCACTCATCCACCTTAGCATCCTTATTTCTACAATATTTACTTTATTTATATGTTCTCTCTTTGCAGGCCAGCATTCAACACCATATATTATCGTTGGGCTTACTACAGTTTTATAAAATTTACCCTTAGGTCTGAATGAGATTTTTTTATCGCACAACATACTAGAAGTATTTCTTCATTTTATCCATCCTGCTTGAATCCTGCTAATAACGTCATTATCTATTTTACCATCATTTTGAATAATTAATCCAAGGTATCTAAAGTGCTCACTCTTCTTAACAATTTAATCACCAATTGTCACATTTCCAATATAAGTATTTCTTTCTTGACTAGATGTGCACTCCATATATTTAATTTTTAATCTACTGAGATAAAACTTATAGATTCTAGAGCATTCGTCCAAAGCTCGAGTTTCTTTTTAGGTCCCTTTTTAGTTTTTTCAACAAGAACAATATCATCTGCGAAGAGCATACACCAAGGTACCTCATCTTGGATATGTCCAGTCAGAACTTCCATAATTAAAGCAAAAAGATACGGAGTTAAAGCCGAGCCTTAGTGTAATCCAACTATAATAGAAAAATCCTTAGTCAAACCTCCTTGTGTCCGAACACAAGTAACAGCTTCTTTATTCATATCTTTAATATCTTGAATATAAGCAGTATAATTTTTTTTTTAACTCTCTAAAGTACTTTTTTTGAGATTTTATCATAAGCTTTTTCCAAATTAATAAAACCAAATATATATTTTCTTTTCTCTCCTTAAACTTCTCCACTAAACTTCTCAATAAATTAATCATGATTGTAGATTTGAATATTTCTCTTGCTTTCCATTAGTTCACTTAGCATTTAGCTTGATAAGGATTTAAGTAAGGATGTTAGTTTTAATCATATTGCCCTGTTCACTTAGTATTGTCAGTTGAGTGGCTTCTGCATGTTGACATTCTTCTACATGGAATTTGTCTGTATACAGCTTATCAAATCTCTTCATGCTAAATGTGCAGTATGGTAGAAAGTGTAAAACGTGGTAAACAGAAATTAAAATAATTTAAATCTGCTGATGACTTTTACAAATGCTACAATGTAGGAGACAGTCCATATATGCAAGTAGGGAATAAGGTCTGAGATGTCACCACTGGACTAATATAGGTGTTCTCAGATAACTCCACCTCACAATATTAGAACTCATCTTCATCTGCCTATATGGTCCTTTTCTTTTGGCTACACATTTTCTATATTTCTAGCGGGAAACCTTTCAAGATAGCATAGATCGTATCATAGTCACCTTCACTATATCCCACTACTTTCTAGCGTTAGTTATTGAATTATTCTTAATATAGTTCACTGCTAAATATCTTGATCTCAGCATTTAACCGGCATTGTCGAAAGTGGGAAGTTGGCAGTTGAACATGTGATAGGAGAAGCGAATACTGTGGAGGCTAATGCTTGTATGTATCTTCTTATCATCTGGTCAATCTGCAGTGGCTCCTCCCTCCATGTCCCAATCACCTTTAAAAGATATTCCTTTACCAAATCAGATATCACTCAAAAATAAAAGCTCTTATTTGAAAAAAAATTATCATTGAAATTGATCTTAAAATCGCATTCTAAATATCATCAATAAGCCTCACTAAATAGATGCAATAAAGCCAAACCTTTTGACTTGTATTCTGGTAAAGAGGAATCTCTATCGTGCAACTTCCACAAATTCTTAAAACAAATGGCAGTCAATTCTGGATCTAAAATTGGAACGACTGGAGAATCACCAAAAAATGTTTAAATGATAACGATGCAACAAATAAAACAAACAACCTGCCAAATATATGGGTTTTCTCCTTCCGTTGCTTGGGACCCTCTTTCATAGATTGCCCGAGCTTCTGCAAATTTTGACTGCTTACATAGAAGCTTCCCTAGGGCCACATATGGCCGTCCATCCTCTGGCCACAACATGATGCACTGCAAACAAATGCATCATAATGGAAACTCAAGCATATAAAATGGTCTTAGTAACTAGCAAAAGTGCATCAGTTTTATGCTAGAACAGGCCTATCAAATACAAAACCACTCCAGAATCTCCATGGAAAACCTGGAAATACCATTAAGCTTAAGGTGTACATCACACAGTATTAGACCACTGAGAAACAGACAAAAAGTAAAAATGCTGTGTAGCAACAAGACTTCAAGCAGGACACAAGTCTAGTTAATTATGATTTTATCAAGGAATTTATGTAGTGTTGATGCAAAAAATTGCCAAAATAGAATGAAATAAGACGATATTTTAAGTGAAAATCCGAGTACCCGGGGGAAAAACCACGACGCCGTCTGGGCGATTTAAATCCACTAATCGAATCCCTTCTCTTACAAAACTTGAGGGTCTCTAAATGGAGACCAAATAAGTACAAGAGAGAGAAGTAGAGAGAAAGAGGCAGCTCGGCTCCCCCTGAGCTTCTCCTCCTCCTCCTTATTTATAGCTTGGAGGGGAGAAGACAAAACCCGGTGGCCCCAACAGATTTATTATTGTGCATTCTTCGTGGTCTCGGACCTGAATATGAGTCTTTTGCGACATCCATTACCACACGGATTGATTTTCATTCTCTTACACTTGATCGTGTTCATGGCATGCTACTAAGCCATGAGATTCTCCTTCAGCATTATCGTTCTCCTCCTTCCGTACTTGGATTTATCCTATTGCTAATAAATCCTCTGTTTTCTCATGTTTCGTGCATTTCAAACGCCATGTTGAGCTTTTATTTTCCACAAAAATTAAAATGTTTCAAAGTGACTGGGGTGGAGAATATAGAAGCCTTTCAAAATTTCTTGATGAACACGGAATCACTCATCGCATCGCATGCCCACATACTCACCAACAAAATGGTCTCGCTGAACGAAAACATCGGCATATAATCGAAACCACTCTTGCTCTCCTTGCACATGCATCTATGCCATTGAAGTTTTGGGAGGATGCAGCTACATGTGCTATTTTTCTCATTAACAGAATGCCTACACCACTTCTTAATCATGTCTCGCCTTTTGAAAAATTATTTAATCGTCCTCCTGATTATCATATGCTCCGCACCTTCGGGTGTTGTTGTTATCCCCTTCTTCGCCCATACAATAAAAATAAGTTTGCTTATCGTTCCACTGCTTGTGTTTTTCTGGGCTATAACAACAACTCTAAAGGATACAAGTGCCTTGATATCTCTACTGGACGAATATATATATCTCGTGATGTTCGATTTGATGAACAGAACTTCCCTTTCTCTGCAAGCACAACTCCATCCTCTTCTCCATCACCTCCATTAATTTCTCCTACTTCTTTTTCATCTCCAACCATGGCCATTCTCAAGCCAGCATCTCAGTCACAAGCTTCCTCAACATCCTGTGGGACAACTTCACCCATGACACCAAATGCAATCACCTTCACCACCACTGCCGATGACTCCAACTCCACCACAGCTAACAACCAAGACCCACAAGAACCCCAACCCTCCAGTCCCATTGTTCAAGCTACTACAATCTCAACACCTCCTTCTTCTCCCATTCTCAAGGAGCGCACAATGTCTGATATCTTGCGTCGAGCTCCTATAGCAAACATAACCAACTCACCACCTTCAGAGAGGTTGCCCTCTACCAAACCAGCCTCAAAATACTTAATTCCTACTGCTCTCCTTGTGAATAAATATCAACCAGATCCAACCTCTTTCTCTGTTGCTAATAAGTTTTCACATTGGCGGCAAGCTATGGCAGATGAGTTCAATGCCTTGGTCAAAAATGGGACTTGGACTTTAGTCTCTGCTCCTCCAAATAGTAACATTGTTGGATGCAAATGGATTTTTAAAACTAAACGGCATGCTGATGGCTCCATTTCTCGCTACAAGGCCAGATTAGTGGCTAAGGGTTTTACTCAACAATATGGGATTGATTATTCTGAGACCTTCAGCCCTGTTATAAAACCCACAACAATCCGAATTATCCTTTCTATAGCCATATCTAAACACTGGCCCCTTCAACAGTTAGATGTTCAAAATGCTTTCTTACATGGTCACCTAGAAGAAGAAATTTTTATGAAGCAGCCACCTGGATTTATCGACCATCATGCACCACACTTGGTTTGCCGTCTTCATCGTTCTCTTTATGGATTGAAACAGGCTCCTCGAGCATGGTTTTATCGGCTATATGACCACCTCATAAAGTATGGATTTGTTGGCTCTACTTGTGATCCTTCCTTATTTTTGTACGACAATAATGGCATAATCATGTATCTACTGGTCTATGTGGATGATATTATTCTGACTGGGAACAACCAAGTTGCTCTTCGACAGCTCCTTTATGATCTCTCCAAGAATTCTCCATCAAGGATCTAGGTCCTCTACATTTTTTCCTTGGAATTCAAGTAACTCGATCCCAAGGTTCACTTTTCTTATCACAACAACAATATCTCCTCGACCTTCTTCAACGCACCAGTATGCTAGAAGCTAAGCCTTGTCATAGTCCTCTTGCCCCATCAATAAAAATTTCTGCTGCTGATGGTACTACACTTTCTGATCCAACTGAATATAGAAGTGTTGTAGGATCCCTCCAATACCTAGTAATTACAAGGCCTGATATCGCCTATGCTGTCAATAAGGCCAGCCAATTCCTTGCTCAACCAACCACAGAACACTGGTCAATTGTTAAACGAATTTTACGCTACTTAAAAGGCTCTGTTTCACATGGATTAACACTGCATTCCACCAACTTCACTCTGCAAGCCTATTCAGATGCAGATTGGGCAGGTTGTCCTGATGATAGACGATCGACTACTGGTTTTGCTATCTTCTTTGGCAACAATCTTGTATCATGGTGCGCAAAAAAACAGCACACTATATCTCGATCTAGTACAGAGGCGGAGCTACGTGCACTTGCTGCTGCTACAACCGAGTTACTTTGGACGCAGCATCTACTTCGAGAACTTAAAGTCCCTTACTCCTCTCCAACTATTTGGTGTGACAATATTGGAGCACTGTACTTATCAGCTAATCCTATGTTCAAAGCTCGAACAAAACACATCGAAGTCGACTTTCATTTTGTTCGCCAACTTGTCTTTCAAAAACAACTTCATGTTCAGTATATCAGTACTCAAGATCAGGTGGCAGACATTTTCACTAAGAGCCCTAGCTCAGCTACTTTCCTTCGTCTTCGATCCAAATTGAACGTCGGCCAACCGCCGCCCAATTTGCGGGAGCGTATTAAGGAAGAATCTTAAATCACATTGATGAACGCATCAAAAAGGCAAAAATAAGAATTCAATTATTTCAGGAGATTCTTAGCATTCAAATTCTCAGCAATTAAGGCACAATCAGCATTTCAGGAAAGCAACCAAATCAAATTTAATTGTTGTAAATATTTGATATTAAAAGCTTTCCATCTTTTGTAATCGCATGTAATTGTAAATCCTATTATAAAAAGGCTCGACGGGCTGAGTGCAATATATGAAAAAGGAGCATCAGCCTTTACTACATTTGTCTAACTCTAAATCGTGTATATGACGTTTATCCCTATGTTTTCTAACATATATAATTTATATTATCATGCTTATGATTTTAAATTATAATTATGAAATAGATAAATTAAAGTTAAGATAAAATTTGCCCTTACATGTCAAACATGTTTTAGAAGAGTAAAACTTCTTTACAGAATTGTAGGAAAAGAAACTCCTCCTTACAGAGTTAACTATAAAAGAGATCTTCCTAGTAAAAAAAGAATATGAGCGAAAGCAAGTTTCACTACAGAGATAAAGACAAGAAATAAGAAATATTGACCTCCCCAGTATATAATAAGAAAAAATAATAAAAGAATAATATTCAAATGTTTGCATTTTTATGTTCATGTATTTATACTCATGTGTCATATATTTATTTTACATATATTTCTGGATATATTGTTTATTAATAGTAAGTCGATGATCTTAGTTCCTCCTAAGTTGAGAACTCACTCACCTCTAGAGTTCACAAGTTGATTGAAAACCAAGAGCTTTCAGAAGATTCGTGCAATTATATAGTTAAAGTCAAGATTTAGTTTCTTTTATGTTTTCTAATTTATGTCAAATTTTGAGTAGTTGCTTTATTTAGAGTTAGTTCTTTAGGATATTAGTATATAAATTTGAGCTTTGTATAGTAGACTCTAAATTGTAATTGAATCTTTTATGTGATTAGATGTATTTTGGTGATTAAAACTCCGATTAGTTATTTAGAATGATTATGCTATCAAAAAATTATGTAAGCAACGAACATTACCCGTCTAATAGTTATGCTACTGAAATTCTGAAAAATGGCTAATGCGGGTGTAACAGAAAGTATAAATATGGTCCCAACCCATCATTGATCTCTGGAAATCATTTAGGCTCATAAGATATTTTCAACCACACAACTGAATTGGATAATTAACCTTGTATCCTTCCATTAAGAGGCACCAAGCACATTACATAAGAAATTACCTTTTGGAGAATCTGCTCAGCTTCTTTGAACTGGAAATTCCTCGCCAAGACTTTTGCCCTGTATAGTCCTAGCTCTAAGTTGATCCCAAGAGGTTTATCCTCAAGCGCCACCCCTCTCTCCGGCTCAAACATGGGCATCTTCTTCACGAACTCGGAAATGCCCTGGTCAATCTTCAACTTTGAAGCATATTCGAATACTCCAACATTCTCATTTCCGCTACCCCAAGAATCGTCAACCTCATCCAAACCCTCCTTCACCGGCCTGCGAACAGATAGAACCACGTTTTCGTCCGCCTCTCCTTCTTCATCCCTTTCTTCTCCAGCCCTTGCTTCGGATTCAGAGCATATGATCTGCTCCTCTAAAGGCGAAGCTAAGGAGACTTTCGAGGAGAAGCAAGAGGATTTCAGCAACAGGAGGCTTGCGAGCACGTTGATTGGAACCTTGACGAAAGAGTGGGAAAAATTAGGGTTAGGGTGAGGAGAAGTGCAAGAGTAAGAGTTTGGGGAGTGGCAAGCAGAGAAAAAGGTCAGCCGGGTTTTCGGAGGAGAGAAGAGCTGCATCCTGGCGAGAAGCCGCGGCTCTCACCGAGTTGGTCGGATAGAGAACGCGCGGGATTTTGTCGGAGAAGACGAGTCGAAATTACGGTTATACTCTTTATTGGTTGGGTATCAATGGTTGAACGCAGCGACATGGAGGTGCATATCGCCATTTCACAAGCGTTCGCCGAGAGGTGGCTGAGAAACGGCCACATCACTCTGTCAGTCGTACCGGCGCGCTTTTCCATAAGGAGAACGCCTATCTCATCAATCAACTTACATATAAGCTTGTTTGGTTGGAGAATAATTTGAATAAGTAAAAAAAAATTATAAAATTAATAAAAAAAAATTATTTTAATATTAAGAGGTGTGTTGGATGTGAAATAAATTTAATTTTAAGGTTGAAATTTATATTGGATGTGAAATAAAGTTAGTTTTTAATATTAAAATTTGTATTGGATGTGAAATAAAATTATTAAAATTTATAATAAAAATAAAATATTATTATTTTAATATTTAGCCCAGCCTTTCCAAACAAGCCCATAGCGCTACAGGTGTTTTCATATGAAGATGTTGTTGTTAACACCGTAATACTAGAAGTAATATATGAGAAAAAAAAATTATATGAAAAAGTCAATGAAATTTTAGAAACAGTTAAATCAAAAAAAGATTAATGATGAAAAAAAAAATGTAATTTGTAGTTTAAATATTGTATATTAATATAAAAAATTAAGATTGTAATTCAGTATGATTTCTATATTAGTGTACAATAAATTGAAAAGAATCGTATTGAATTATGAATTCTATAACTACTTCACCTGTTATTATTGCAATATAATTTGAAGCAATTGACAATAAACTCGTACTTATATATAATTTTATTATGACAATACTAATACAAATTTGAAATTACAAATGTATTTTTATTTTCTTTAAGTACAAAATGAAAATACTACAATTGTAATGCAATATATCGTTAATGAAAGCATTATATTGTATTTTACTATTACAATATGAAATAAAATTAAAAATGGTATATAATGTGCTCACATATGCAGGACAATGAAATAAATAATTGGTATTAATATATGATTTTAACAACATTTGTATTCAAATATATTATATATTTAGTTACACTAGTTTTCCTATATAAATTTTAATAGAAGCACACGATGATGGAATGAAATGTATAATAAATAGAAAAATCATATACTGATATAATTTTAAGAATAACAATGCATTATAATTGTCGCTCCAAAATACACAGATAGCCGAAGTTTGAAATATACTATAAGTATAATAAATCATTAAAATCCAAATTTTGATGTAATGTCTGACAACACTTCCCATCAGTCTTGAAGCCATCGTGTTATTTTGAGCTGCCCATTTTTATTATAGAAAAGCTAAGGTTTCAACCACATTAGGAGCGAATTGTTAGGTGAGCAATTGAGATTTACATTTTCGCTAGTGATTGATAAAAGGGAACACATATAAATTTCTTTCACTAAAATGAATAAACAAAAGTATAAGATAGGAGATCCAATAGAGAACAATAAAGAAAGGAAAATTTTTCTTAAAATTCAAAATGACCGTTGTGTACCTCAACATTTTTGTAGTTTATCAAAAGTAATTAAGAATAATATGTAATAACATGCCAATTCAGACTAGAGAATATATTACTTTCAATCAGATATTTACTTTTTTTTTCAGGTATCCAGTTGTGCAGACAAATATGACAGCAATAATATGTCTTAGTGAAACATGAAATTCAAACAAAATGCATTATCAACTAGGAGAACATTGTTTGGAATTTAATGTGAAAGATGCTGAGGAACAATTAGGTTTTGAAAATAAAGAAAATTTTGTGCCATGAAAAATTCAAAGCACATATATGAAAAAATAAGGAAATGATCAACTTTGCCAAATTCAGATCTTGCAAAGTATGCTAAATAAATACACTAGTATATCCTTTCAACTTTGATTAAAGTATCTTCATACAGAAGGACTTAGCCCCTGTTTAGTTCATGCTCAAGTTGGGCATAGCCATTCTTTCAATTTTTTTATAAAAAAATATAAATCATTTTTTTAAATATATATATATATATATGATGAGAAATAAAATTAATTAATTATGAAAATATTAAATAAAATTAGTTGATATAATAACTGGGGCAATTACTTAAAGTAGAGCTACTCACCAGTAGGTAAACAAAAAAGGAATTATAATAAATAAGAATATGTGTCTCTCATAACCCATAAAAAAGAAAATGCTAGTAAAGTAATCAACTATAATGTCTTGGTGCATCCTAAAAATTACCCGCATCACTTAGTATATACGATATATGTATTGATGCTGTCAAAAGATTTACAAAAAAGCCTGATTAAGACTTTGCAAGTGCCGGAACACTTTGAGGCCTAACTTGTAAAATAGAACATACAAGAAGTCATATTAACAGTCCAGCCGTCCATAATAACCTTCTTAGATGAAGACATACTATTTGGGACAGTCGAATACAACCAACCATTGTATTTTTTTGGTGAATGTAATGGGATTAAAGTCGACAGAATCTTCATTGACAATAGATTCTCTGTTAATCTAATAAATTTAGAAGCATTAGAAAGCATTTGCTTACAAGCAAATCACTTAAATAGATATGTTGTTAAATTACAAGACTTCAATAAAAAAAGAAGAGAAATCTATAAGAACATGTACTTCACCACTAAAAGTCAGAGAATTAAATACTCTTGTGAAATTCTATGTTATTGATTCCCCGACTTCTTTTCAATTTCTCCTAGGAAGACAATAGTTATACGAATATAGGATTATCCCGTCAATGTTACATCAATGCATGAAATACTATAGCAAAAGTCAGGAATATAGCATAAAAGCTGACATACAACCTTTCACCATTAATGAAATCAGGAAATATGATGATGTTAAATACTTTGTGATGAAAGAGATAGAGGATCTCCCTGTGTCTAAAGCAAAAAATGGAATAATAACAAAAGGAAGAATGGAGAAAAGAGTACCTCGCTAATAAGAGCATAGCAAAGTATCATCTGGGAAGCAATATTGAAGAAGAAGACAGTAAGAAAATTCTGTTCCTGCATAAAAGAACTCCTCAAAGGTTTGAAATAACAGATATGTTAAGAGTCAATCACAATCATATTGTCCCACTCAACTGAACCAATAGTAAAAGAAAATATTCACGTCATCCCAGTGTCGAAAGAACTGGTGAAGGAACTTAATCCATATCATGACCAAGCGATGATTGAGTTACAAACTATATATTTGCCTGCTCACCCTAGAAAGTATGAAAAGCATATACTCTTTTATAAGGTAGAAGGTCAAGGTTCCTCCGAATCAAACAACCCGTTTACATTTTAGAGGTCGATAATGACTGGCCACTGCCTCTAATGCTAGGCTGGCCAGAATATCTCCTTAAAATGATGAAGAAGCGGGACTTATATAGAAGTTGGCCTTACCATGAAATTCAACCTTTTGAAGAAATATGGTCCCGACAGTGTAGGGCCTTTGATATCAGGAGTCTAGAATATCCTTCTTCCAAAAATGGAAAAGAACATATATATAGGTGTTGTGTGATCATAGTGGCCGTATCGACAAATAAAGAAGTTCCACTAGGAGAAAAATTTTCCTCTGCCTCTGATGAATTTGAAGAAGGTCAAGCAACAATCGATAAACTAAAAAAAATCAATTTGGGGACTAAGGATGATCCAAGGCTCACATTTGTAAGCAGCTTATTGTCCGAAGAAGAAATCCAACATAACACATCCCTATTACAAGAATTCAAAGACTATTTCGCTTGGAATTATGCAAAGATATCAGGGATGTCTCTCGAGGTAGAAATACATTGGTTGGCAATAAACCTAAACATCCCCAATAAAACAAGTCCCTAGAAGAATGCGACTAAAAGTTGAAAAAAAAGTCGTAGCCAAAACCAAGAAGCTTGTGGGCCCTAGTTTTATCAAAGAGGAAAAATATGTCAACTGGATCACTAATATTGTGCCTGTGAAAAAGAAAAATAGACAAATACTTGTCTGCATTGATTTTTTGTGATTTAAATAAGGCATGCCCAAAAAGACGATTTTTCATTACCAATAATAGAACTGATGATCGATGACACATCACACATGACATGTTCTCTTTCATAAATGAGTTTTCGGGATATAATCAAATCAAGATAGCACTCGAAGATGAGAAGCATACAACATTTAGGACTCCTATCTGCATTGTCTGTTATACTGTAATATCATTTGGGCTTAAGAATATTGGTGCAACCTATCAAAGGGTAATGACAAAGATAATTGATAACTTAATTCATGACAAAGTTGAATATTATGTGGACCATCTTATTGTAAAAAGTAAAGATAGGCATAATCATTTAGAAGACCTCAGAACTATATTCAAGAGATTATGACAGTACAATCTCAAGATGAACCCTCGAAAATGCTTGTTTTGGGATATCTTCTGGAAAATTCTTGAGATTTGTAGTCCAGCATAAAAGCATAGAAATAGATCCATCTAAAATCAAAGCAATTATAGATATGCCTCCACCGACTAAACTAAAGCAATTAAGAGGCCTTGATAGACTTATATCATTTTAACTATTGTAGATTTAATTTTAGATTTGTTGTTTTTTAATAATTTAGATATATCTCATGCTAGAAATGTCTGATTCAGGTGATGATTGAAGTGTTGGATAGTTGACCTCAAGCACTACAAACTTTAGAAGAAAGTAAAAGCTAAATCATCCATTATCCTATTAGAAAATCTGACGCAATCTGGCTATGCTATAAAAATCCGAATTTAACTTGATTAATGGCCATGATTTGATCAAGAATATCAAGGGCTAAATTTAAAGACAAGCACTATGGTTTGAATCATCAGCTCTTCCTTTTTGGCCAACATAGTTTGCATTCTTGTTTCATAAAAGTAGAAATCTTTCTTTTATTCTTAAAAGTAGAATTTGAATTGAATAGTAATATTTTTACAATTATTCATTGCATTGACATTAAATTCAAACCGAATATAGGCATTTAGAGAACGATTCATTGCATAATAAATTATTTTAACTGAATACTCGCAAATATACGAGTATTTAACTATTTTTATTTAATTTGAAGAGAATATAAGAAAATTTGACTTTGATCTTGTCTTTATCATAGGAGTTTAACATAATACTCTTATTAAATAACTAATATTTGCTATATCAATTTATTTTAGCCGAAAATAAATATTTAACAATCTGTTAGAGACATATGATTGAGTTTTAATATAATATTAGCAATTACATATTTTTTTCACACTATATCGATCTATTATAACTTATTAAGTACTTTTAAAGAGCATTTTATGATATATTAACGTATTTGAATTGAATAGTAATATTTTTATATTTATTTATTGCATTGACGTTGACTTCAAGCTGAATACAAGTATTTAGGGAACGATTCATTGCTTAATAAATTATTTTGACTAAATACCAGCAAATATACGAGTATTCAATCAATGTGACTGTAGTTATAGAAAATACAAGTAATTTGATTTTAATATTATTTATATCAAGGCATTTTAATATAATACACTAATTAAATAACTAATATTTGTTATATTCATATATTTTAGCCGAAAATAGATATTTGACGATCTATTAGAGCGATATGATTGAGTTTTAATAAAATTCCAGCAATTAAACCTCTTTTTAATAGTATAACAATCTATTATAACTTATTAAGCACTTTTGAAGATCGATTTATAACATATCAATGTATTTGAATGGAATAGTAATGTTTTTACAATTATGCATTGCTTTAACATTAAAGTCAAGCGGAATACAAGTATTTACAGAATGGTTGATTATACAATAAGTTATTTTTATTGAATACTAGCAATTATATGAATATTCAATCATTTTGATTAACTTTTAAGAGAATACAAGTAATTTGACTTTGATCTTGTCTATATCAAGATATTTTAATATAATACTCTGATTAAATAATTAATATTTACTATATCGATATTTTTTAATTGAAAATAAATATTTGACGATCTATTAGTGACATTTGATTGAGTTTTAATATAATACCAATAATTACACATCTTTTTGATAGTATATCGATCTATTTTTTGCTATTAGAGATTTTTAGAAACTAATTAATGACATATCAATGTATTTGAATTAAATAGTAATATTTTAACAACTATTTATTGCATTAATATTGAATTCAAGTAGAATACAAGTATTTACAGTTCGATTTATTACATAATAAATTATTTTAACTGAATACTAGTAATTATATGAGTATTCAATTATTTTTTGATTGTATTTGAAGAGAATACAAGCAATTTGACTTTAATCTTATTTATATCAAGAAATTTTAATATTATACTCTGATTAAATAACTAATATTTGCTATATCGATATATTTTAGCTGAAAAATAGAAATTTAGCAGTCGACTAGAGAGATATGATTGAGTTTTAACTTATTAGGCACTTTTAGGGATATATTTATGACATGTCAGTGTATTTCAATTAAATTTTAGTTTTTTTACTACTATTCATTACATTAAAGTTAAATTCATGTCGTATACATGTATTTAAAGAATAATTCATTGCTTATTAGTTATTTTGACAGAATACTGGCAACTATAAAATTATTTAATGATTTTTAAATATATCTAACAGGAAAATGTGCAATTAGACTTCGAACATGTCTATATCAAGGCATTTCGATAAAATACTAGGATAAAATAATTTATATTTGCTATACCAAAATATTTTAACCGAAACAGGCATTTGGTAATATTTTCGAAACATATGATTGAGTGTCAATATATACAAGCAATTATATTTTTGTTTGACAGTATTTCATTGTATTTTAATTTATTAGATAATTTTAGAGACTGATTTATAATATATTCATGTATTTGAATTGAATAGTGGCGTTATTACAACTATTCATTGTATTAATATTAAATTCATGACTAAAATAAGCAATTAGAGGATGATTCATTACATAATAAGTTATTTTAATCGAATACTAGTAATTATACATATATTCAATTATTTTTTATTAAATTTCAAGAGAATGCAAGCAATTTGATCTTGATATTGTCTTTATCACGATATTTTAACATAATATTCTGATTAAATAACTAATATTTGCTATATCGATGTGTTTTAGCCAAAGGCAGATATTTGACGTTTTATTAAGGACATGTGATTGAGGTTTAACATAATACTAGTAATTACAAATTTTTTTAATAGTATATCAATCTATTTTAACATATTAGGCACTTTTAGAGACGATTTATGATATATCAATGTATTTGAATTGAATAGTGATATTTTTATAATTATTTATTATATTAAAGTTAAATTCAAGCGAAATCAAGCATTTAGAGAACGATTAATTACATAATAAGTCATTTTAATTAGATACTATTAATTATATGAGTATTCAATTATTTCTGAAAGTATTTGAAGAGAATACAAGTAATACAAACTTAATTTAGTTTATATATCAAGGCTTTTTAACATAATACTATGATTAATCAACTAATATTTATTATAGTGATATATCTTAACTGAAAACGGATATTTGGCAATCTATCAGGGATATTTCATTGTGTTTCAATATAATATTGATAATTACAAATCTTTTTGATAGTATATTGATGTAATTTAACTTATTAAGCACTTTTAGAGACTTATTTATGGCATATCAATATACTTGAATTGAATAGTGATATTTTTACAACTATTTATTATATTAACGTTGAATTTAAAAGGAATATAGGTATTTAGAGAATGATTCATGCATAATTAGCCATTTTAACTAAATACTAGTAATTATACGAGTATGCAATTGTTTGTGATTGTATTTGTTTAGAATACCAGTAATTTGACATCGATATTATCGATATCAAGGCATTTTTACATAATACTCGAATTAAAAAATTAATATTTGCTATATCGATGTATTTATCCGAAAATAAATATTTGACGATCTATTAGAGAGATATGATTGAGTTTTAATAAAATGCCAGCAATTATACCTCTTTTTAATAGTATATTGATCTATTATAACTTATTACGGTACTTTTGAAGACCGATTTATGACATATCAATGTATTTGAATTGAATAGTGATGTTTTTACAGCTATGCAATGCTTTAACAATGAAATCAAGTAATAATGTATTTTAACTTATTAGACACTTTTAGAGATTAATTTATGACATATCAATATATATGAATTAAATAGGCATTTTTACAAGCATTTAGAAATTGATATATTACATAATAAGTTATTTTAACTGATTTCTAGCAATTACACCAGTATTCTATCATTTTTTATTGAATTTAAAGAGATTACAAGCAATTTGATATTGATCTTGTCTATATCAAACTATTTTAATATAATACTCTGATTAAATAATTAATACTTGCTTTATCGACGTATTTTAGCCGAGAACAAATACTTTGCATTCTATTAGAGATATATTATTGAGTTTTAATACAATACCAGTCTTACACTTATTTTTGATAGCTTATTGATCTATTTTAACTTATTACGCACTTTTAGAGAAAGATTTATGATATATCAATATATTTGAACTCAATAGTGTTGTATATACTTCTATTCAATATATTAATGTTGAATTTAAGTGAAATACATGTATTTTAAATACAATTTATTGCATAACATGTTATTTTAACATAATACTAGTAATTATACGAGAATTCAATCATTTTTTATTATTTTTGAAAAGAATACAAGCAATCTGACTTTGAAATTGCTTATATCAAGGCATTGTAACATAATACTTTGATTAAACAACTAATAGTTTGGCGATATCATTGTATTTTAGCCAAAAATAAATATTTGGCGATCTATTAGAGGCATATGATTTAGTTTTAATATAATATTGGGAGTTACATATCTTTTCGACCGTACATTGATCTATTTTAACTTATTAGGCACTTTTAGAGACTTAATTATGACATATCAATGTATTTGAATTAAATAATAATATTTTTACAAATATACATTGAATTAACATTGAATTCAAGCAGAACAAGAGAACGATTCAATGATTTTTGAATGAATTTAAGAAGAATTTGTGCAAGTAGATTTTGAACTTATCTATATCAAGGAATTTTAACAAAATACAATGGTTAAATAACTTATATTTACTTTATCTCAGTATTTTAGCCAAAACAAGAATTTGGCGAAATATTAGAGACATATGATTGTGTATATAATACCATCAACTATTAATTTAGTTTGACATTATATCAATCTATTTTAGTTTATTAAGCACTTTTAAAGATTGATTTATGACATATCAACATATTTGAATTGAACAGTGATATTTTTACATCTATTCATTGCGTTAACATTGAATTGAAGCCGAATACAAGTATTTAGAGAACGATTCATTGCATAATAAGTTATTTTAACTGAATACTCGCAAATATATGAGTATTTAATTATTTTTATTGAATTTAAAGAGAATACAAGCAATTTAACTTTGATCTTGTTTTTATCACAGGAGTTTAACATAATACTCTTATTAAATAACTAATATTTGCTATATCGATTTATTTTAGCCGAAAATAGATATTTAGCGATCTATTAGGGACATATGAATGAGTTTTAATATAATACCAGCAATTACACATCTTTTGGACATTATATCGATCTATTATAACTTATTAGGCACTTCTAAAGGCTGATGTATGACATATCAACGTATTTTAATTGAATAGTGATATTTTTACGTTTATTTATTGCAATAACGTTGACTTCAAGCTGAATACAAGCATTTAAGAAATGAATCATTGCATAATAAATCATTTTAACTAAATACTAGCAAATGTTCAAGTATTCAATCAATTGTGATTGTATTTATTGAGAATACAAGTAATTTGACATTAATATTGGCTATATCAAGGCATTTTAGTATAATACTCTAATTAAACGACTAAGATTTATTATGGCAATATATTTTAGCAAAAGAATGGATATTTGGTGATCTATTTGAGAGATATGATTGAGTTTTAATATAGTAACAACAATTACACCTTTTTTTAATAGTATATCAATTTATTATAGCTTATTAGGGACTTTTGAAGACTGATTTGTAACATCAATGTATTTGAATTGAATAGTAATATTTTTACATCTATGCATTGCATTAATATTCAAGTCAAGCGGAATACAAGTATTTAGAGAATTTTTCATTACATAATAAGTTATTTTAAATGAATACTAGCAATTATATGAGTATTCAATTATTTTTTATTGAATTTGAAGAGAATACAAGCAATTTGACTTTGATCTTGTCTATATGAAGACAGTTTAACATAATACTTTTATTAAATAACTAATATTTGTTTTATCAATATATTTTAATCGAAAGCAGATATTTGGTGATCTATTAAGGATATATGACTGAGTTTTAATATAATATCGATAATTACACAATATTTTCACAAGATATCAATCTATTTTAACTTATTAGGCAGTTTAGAAACTAATTTATGATAAATAAATGTATTTGAATTGAATAATAATGCTTTTAACACTATTCATTGCAATAACGTATCATTTATGGAACGATTCATTGCATTATAAGCTATTTTGACTAAATAAGAGCAATTATATGACTATTCAATTATTTTTTATTATATTTTAATAGAATATAAGCAACTTAAATTTGATCTTATTTGTAACAAGGCATTTTGATATAATACTCAGATTAAAGAACTAATATTTTCTATGTCGATGTATTTTAGCCGAAAACAGAAACTTAGTTATCTATTTTGGACATATAATTGAGTTTCAATATGATGTCAACAATTACAGTTTTTTTGACAGTATATCAATCTGTTATGACTTATTTGGCACTTTTAAGAACTGATTTATAATATATCAATGTATTTGAATTGAATAGTGCCTTGATTAAATAACTACATTGCTATATTGATAGATATTTGGCGATCTTTAGAGACATCTAATTGAGCTTTAATATAATATTGGCAATTACACATTCTTTTGATAGTATATCGATCTATTTAACTAATTACGCACTTCTAAAGACTAATTTATGATATATCATTGTATTTGAATAGAACAGTGACGTTTTTACAACTATTCATTATATTAATATTGAATTCAAATCGAATACAATTTTTCTGAGAACAATTCATTCCATAATAAGTTATTTTAACTGAATACTAGCAATTTTATGAGTATTCAATTATTTGTGATTGAATTTGAAGAGAATACAAGCAATTTGACTTTGATCTTGTTTATATCAAGACATTTTAACATAATACACTGATAAAACAATTAATATTTTTTATATCGATGTATTTTAGTCGAAAGTAGAAATTTGGCGATAATATGACTGAATTTTAACATAATACCGATAATTATACATCTTTTCATAGTATATCAATCTATTTCAACCTATTATGCATATTTAGAGATTAATTTATGACATATCAATAATATTTTTATAACTATTCAATATAGTAATGTTGAATTCTAGAGGTCTACAGGCATTTAGAGAATGATTCAATGCATTATAAGTTATTTTAACTAAATACTAAAAATTATACTGATATTTAATCATTTTTTGTTGAAGTTGAAGAGAATACTAGTAATTTGACTTTGATCTTATCTACATAAAGGCATTTTAACATAATGCTATGATTAAATGAGTAATATTTACTATAACGATGTATTTTAGCCGATAGCAGATACTTAGCAATTTATTAGGAACATATGATTGAGTTGTAATATAATACACATAAATATACATCTTTTTGGTAATATATTAATCTATTAAAACTTATTAGACTCTTTTAGAAATCGATTTATGATATATCAATATATTTGAATTGAATTGTGATATTTTAACAACTATTCTTTGCATTAACGTTGAATTCAAGCTGAAAATAAGCTTTTAGAGAACGATTTATTGCATAATAGTTATTCTAGTGGAATACTAGCAATTTTATATGAGTATTCAATCATTGTTTATTTAATTTGGAGTGAATACAAGCAATTTGACTATAATCTTGTCTATATCATAGCCTTTTAACATAATACATTGATTAAACAACTAATATTTATTATATCGATGTAGTTTAGCAAAAAACAGATATTTGACTATCTATTAGGGACTATGATTGAGTTTTAATATAATATCGATAATTATACATCTTGTTCATAGTATATCAATCTATTTTAACCTATTCTACAGTTTTAAAGACTAATTTATGACATATCAATGTATGTGAATTGAATAGTGATATTTTTACAACTATTCATTCTAATAACATTGAATTCAAGCAGTATAGAAGCATTCATAAGATTATAAGTTATTTTAACTGAATACTAGTAATTATACGAGTATTCAATCACTGTTTATTGAATTTGAGGAGAAGACAAGTAATTTGACGTTGATCTTATCTTTATTAGGACATTTAAACAAAATACTGTGATTAAACAACTAATAGTTGCTATATCAACGTATTTTAGCCTAAAGTAAATATTTGACAATCTATTAGGGACATATGATTAAGTTTTAATATAATACTAATAATTATACATACTGGCACTTTCACAAACTGATTTATGACATATCAAAGTATTTGAATTGAATAGTGATATTTTAACAACTATTCTTTACATTAACATTGAATTCAAGCTGAATATAAGCATCTAAAGAACGATTCATTGGATAATAAATTATTTTAATTAAATACTGGCAATTATATGAGTATTCAATCATTTTTGATTAAATGTAGAGTGAATATAAGCAATTTGAATTTGATCATGCCAATATCATCACATTTTAATATAATATATTGATTAGACAACTAATATTTGTTATATAGATTTAACTGAAAGCAGATATTTGACAATCTATTAGAAACATATGACTAAGCTTTAGTATAATACCAATAATTATACATCTTTTTCACAGTATATTACTCTATTTTAACCAATTATATACTTTTAGAGACTAATTTATGATACATCATTGTATTTGAATTGAATAGTATCATTTTCATAACTATTCATTGCACTTAAGCAGTATAAAAGAGAATAAAAGCAATTTGACTTTAATCTTGTCTATATCAAGGTAGTTTAACATAATACTGTGATTGAATAATTAGTATTTGCTATATTGATGTATTTTACCAGAAAGCAGATATTTGGTGATCTATTACGAACATATGACTGAGGCTTACTATAATACCGGTAAATATACATTTTTTGAGCAGTATATCAATCTATTTTAACCTATTAGGCACTTTTAAAGTCTAATGTATGATATATCAATGTATTACAATTGAGTAGTGAGGTTTTAACAACTATTCCATGCATTAACGTTGAATTGAAGACGAATACAATATTTGGAGAATGATTTATTACATAATAAGTTATTATAACTTAATACTAGTAATTATATGAGTATTCAATCATTTTTTATTGAATTTGAAGCGAATACAAGCAACATGACTTTGATCTTGTCTATATCAAAGTAGTTTAACATAATACTCTAATTAAACAATTAATATTTGTCATGTCGATGTATTATTACATTAACGTTGAATTCAAGCTGACTATAAGCAGTTAGAGATTTTGACAGAATACTCAAAACTATAATATCATCCAATAATTTTTTAATGTATTTAAAAATAATTTATGCAATTAGACGTTGACCTCATATCAAGGCATTTTAATATAATATTAGGGCTAAACAACTTATATTCGCTTTATCAAAGTTTTTTAGCTGAAACAGACATTTGGTGGTATATTCGAAACATATCATTGAGTCTTAATATAATACCAGCAATTACATTTTTTTGATGATATAATAATGTATTTTAACTTATTAGACAATTTTAAAGATTGATTTATGACATATCAATGTATTTGAAATGAATAATGGCATTTTAACAACAATTCACTATATTAACGTTGAATTCATGCCGAATACAAGCATTTAGAAAAGAATTCATTACATAATAAGTTATGTTTAATCAAATACTAATAATTATACGAGTATTCAATAAATGATCTTGTCTATATCAAAGTAGTTTAACATAATACTCTGATTAAACAACTAATATTTGTCATGTCGATGTATTATTGCCAAAAATAGATATTTGGCGATATATAAGAGACATATGTTTGAGTTTTAATATAATACCGATAATTACAATTCTTTTTGACAGTATATCGAACTTTTATAGACAAATTTATGATACATTAAAGTGTTTGAATTGAATAGTCATGTTTTTATAATTATTCATTATATTAACGTTAAACTGAAGCCGATGAAATGCATTTAGAGAATGTTTCATTGCTATTATACAAGTATTCAGTCATTTCTAATTGAATTTGAAGAGAACACATGCAATTTGACTTTGATCTTATCGATATAAAGGCATTTTAATATAATACTCTGATTATACGGCTAATATTATCTATATCAATGTATTTTAGCTGAAAATAGATATTTGGTGATCGATTAGGGACATATGTTTGAGTTTTAATTTAACACAGGCAATTACACATCTTTTTGACAGTATATCGACCAAATGTCACCTATTAGGCACCATAGAAACTGATTTATGATATATCAACGTATTTAAATTGAATCGTCTTCGCATCTATTTATTGCATTAAGTTGAATTCAAGCTGGATCAAGCATTAAGAGAATCATTCATTGCATAACATGTTATTCAAACTGAATATTAGAAATTATACCAGTATTTAATTATTGTTTATTACATTTGAAGATAATAAAAGCAATTTGACTTTGATCTTGTTTATATCAAGGTATTTTAACAACTAAGTTTCCTATATTGATGTATTTTAAGTGAAAATAGATATTTGGTGATCTATTAGGGATATCTGATTGAGCTTTAATATAATATCGATAATTACACATCTTTTTTATAGTATATCAGTATATTTTAACTTCTTAGGCACTTTCAGAGATAAATTTATGATATATCAATGTATTTGAACTGAATAGTGATACTTTTACAACCAATGACATTGAATTCAAGCCAAATACAAGTATTCAGAAAATTATTCATTGCATAATTTGTTATTTCAACTGAATACTAGTAATTATACGAGTATTCAAGTATTTTTGATAGAATGTGAAGAAAATATAAGTAATTTGATTTTGATCTTATCTATATCAACGTATTATAACAAAATATACTAATTAAACAAGTAATATTTGCTATATCGATTTATTTTAGCCGAAAGAAGATATTTGACAATCTATTAGGAGCATATGACTTAGTTTTAGTTTAATACTGACAATTATACATCTTTTTCACAGTTTATCAACCTATTTTAACCTATTATGAACTATTCTGCACTTTTAGAGACTACTTTTTGATATATTAATATATTTGAATAGGATAATAATATTTTTACAACTATTCATTCGGTACATATTAA
>KZ451979.1:75863-100079 GCA_002786265.1 Apostasia shenzhenica
TTACTACGACTCCTCTCGACCTTTCGTGGTTTGGGGCATCAACTTTGCGGGTCCCAAGCCTACGGTCTTCCGTGGTCTCAAATGGCTACTGACAGTCGTCAACTACTTCACGAAGTGGATTGAAGTTAAAATCATGCCTAACATGACATTACAAAGAGCGGACTTCCTTGGACTAACATTCTATACCGGAATGCCTTTCTCATAATAATTATCACCTATAATGACACTCCTTTTGCAATCACCAGGGACAGATTTCTATGTCTGATATGGCATCTAGCTTCGTTTCACTTTTATATGGCATGCTCAAGCCAACGAATCAGTAAATATAGCAAACAAGAAGATTCTCAATACTCTCAAGAAAAGACTCAATGGCACAAGAAGCATCGTCTACTGACTGCAGATCACTGGCGTGGTAGGTGGAACAAATGTGCTGTAAGAGGAACACAAATTGGTGACACACAGAGGTTTAAGGTCCTCGACCTGGAACTCTGATTACAAGGTTATAAAACAAGAACTATTGTAACCTCGTTAAAGGGGTATTAGAAAGCTAACCCCACTAGAAAAGTGGTTAGGAACAGATGCTGGAGACAATCCCATGTACAGGTTTCTGGACGAGCTAGGGAAAGGGATTAAGCAAACAAATCTAAGTAAACACAGTTTAATGGGTTTTGAAGGGATAACAATTTCCAAGTCCTAAAGGCAATGAAAAACTTCAACAAATCAGGAAATCCTGATCCCCACACTGAGTGGATGAAACTTTCCCAGGAACTCCTTAAAACCCTTGGGTTTTTGGAGATTTCTGGCTTGGCTTGGCTTTGGTATGGTTTGCTTTAATTCAACCATGACCTTAGCTAAAAATGGCTACACCATAACACCATATGGACGACTGAGATTCCTCACGGAAATCTTGTGTAAACATCAACCCCGGCCCCCTAAACAGTTGGTCATGAAAATTTTATGTGGGCTTGACAAGATGACACAACCTCAACCGTATACGTGGATTGACTCGGGCTCTTGATGCTTTTAAACATATGCAATGCTTAGTTACTTCATTCCTTCGCAAGGACAGTGCCGTTGAGAAATTCAATCATTGTTAGAGCCCTACTTGAGGGTAGAGCAAAATACCCATCACACCTAGACATACAATATGCATGTACCAAAAATATCCTTCTTCATTCATCTGAAAAATGTTACATTTATTACAAGAAGAGAAAAAGAAAATACAAATACATTTATTCGGTGGTATAGGTCTCTTGGTCTACGCCTCCGCACCATGTTCCGGAAACCCAACCTCAAGTATCTCAAAGAATTGGGGAAGGCTCTCCTACAGAAGGTTCTTGGACTCTGAGTGCATAGATTCACCACCTAGATACTTAGCATGAGCAATCTTCTCCAAGCTTTCCACAGTGGAAAGCTTCAGTCGAGGAAGCCCGTGGCTAAGGCCCCCCGGCCTAACCAAATATGTCACTCTCCACTTCAGGTATAGCAAACTTCCCTGGTAGTCAACAACAGCCTTGTACTCTAGGGCCTGGACGATTTTTGGTGAAAAAGCCGGGACGAAAGGGGACTCTAATAAAGGAATTACGTAAATGGTGGATTTTTGTATTATCACCTGCCTACAATACACTAAATACGCTTCTTTTTAAGAATCATCATTTCTAGCATATATTTTGTAATTATGATTTGATTTACATATTGCCATATAAAACGATTCTCTATTAAAGAGATTCAATTACATACCATCTTGTAATATGGACTCCTCATTATAAAAGGGAGATCTTAACAATTGAACAATGCAAGGAATTATTTCTCTCCAACATTATTCTCTCTTTCTCCCTCTCTATAACCTTCAACAGACTCCTCATTCAACTAGGCTACCTCCACCTTCAGCGTCATAGGTTCTTCTCGGGCAGCCTTTGCTTCCTCTTTCGTTGCTGTGAGCTCCACTCGAATGGCTTCCATCACCTAGGCATGTGCGGCCTGGAGCATCGCCGCATGGCAAGCCCAATCCAATCTCATGAGCTGAGACATGGCCTGAAGAGTCGCAATGTCTATTTTCATCCTACGTGCTCCAATCCCATGTCCCAAATGTAGCTCTTCGCATCTTCTTTCTCCACTCACAACTTATTCATCTGTTGCAAGAGGCATAGTTTGCCTCCGTCTCTTCTACACTATCCACTAGATAAGAAAAACGCCCTAAAGTGAACAATCACAAAAATAAACAAGATCAATACAGGAATAACAGTTATCATCAACTAGACCAAAGAAGGACAATTACTTACTAGAAGGACGTCATTGGCAATCTTGCTAGAGCCGTCCTTCCCAAAGACCGTGCTTAAGGTGTCAACCCACCTCTTCGTCTAGAGGCCCTTTCCCACTGTGAGCCTAGCATCCCCAGGAAGGGCTAACCCTCTCTACAACTGCTAAGGCTAGTGAAGGTGTTCCTAATCCTTGGTGGTGGACTGGATCTCCATCCCCACCTCCTCATTACTAAACCAATTCTTGAAGTTGATTGGCTCCTGTCAGGTCACCACAGAAAAGAGGTCATCCACAAGTGCGCTGCCAACAGGATAGACCACCTTCGTCTCTATCGTGGGAACCGCCTCTTCTCTTTCAGAGGAATCCAAGATGTTTCCATCTTGTTGCTCATTTAAAATGATCAGGGGCTCCGACCGACTCTTCACAAGAGATCTATCTGTTACCCCATCTCCCTTGACCTTCCTCTTCTTCTTAGCAAGGGTGTTACCTCCAGTCGCCGGATCTTCCTTTGGGCCAATCGCTAGCACCCAAAGGCCGACAGGTTCAGGGGTCAAGAATTGCCTTCCTTTTCTTGAGGGCTCCTCTAGAACCTTGTCCCCTTGAAGCATAAGCTGAAAGGAAGCTTCTTTGTCTTTTCATCGTCGCTAGACAAACTTCCCTTACCTTCCTCTTTGCTCTCCTCCATCTCCTTGCTTCCCTCCTCTTCTTCTTCCTCCCCTTCCTTCGTCGACTCCTTGGCCTCCTTAGCCTGCTCCACCTTCTCCTTTTCCTTCGGTCATTCCCAACCGGCCCACCCACCAACTATGCCACGACATACTTTCCTGCAAAGGCAAAGTCCTTATGCTAGCCAGGACTATTTTCAACGAGAACTCGTTGCCCATAAAGAGGCTATTGATGGCCACTCTCGGTTCAAGGAGACTCAGGCCCAACTCTCCTCCGACAAAGTAGTTATCGCGCCAGTCAGAGTGAGAGCTAAGCAATGCTCCCGAATCCTAGTAGGAACATTCCAATATGTTCCAACAGTACAACTGACCAAACCCGGCCTTGTTTGGCACGAGGATCAAAACAAGACTAAAATAATACTAGTTTAAAAAATAACAACAATAATAATAAATAAATTATTTTAATTATTCTACACAAATTTTAATATAAAAAATAATATTTTACTTCACATACTCAATAATTTTTAATAAAAATATAAACTTTATTTCACATCTTAGATCAAAATACTTGATTTGAATATTTTGATCTAGAATGTTAAATAAAGTTGATATTTTTATTTTAAATTATTGAGTATATAAAGTAAAATAATATTTTTTATATTTGAATTTGTGTAAAATGATTTAAAATATTTATTTATTATTATTATTGTTATTTTTTAAATTAATATTATTTTGGTCCTGTTTTGATCCTCGCGTCAAACAGGGAAGGCTTGTGTATGGCCCCCTTTTCCTCACTTGCTAACACTTTTACAAAGAGTAAAAAAAAAAACTAACTTTTACAAATCGTACACAAGAAGACGGAACGATTGCAAGGTGAGATGATACAAACTTGCACCATTCATAATTTAGACGATCCCGGACTTACGCTTAGGCGAATCACATGCACAAACAATAAGTAGATCTCCTCAATGAATAATTACCGACAAACCATTCTTTTTGCATTTCCCAGACAAGCAGCAAAAGACAAATATGATAACAAAAAACAAGCATGCAACCATTAAAGATACATGTTATTAAACTTAAAAGTTACACTGATCACATTGATATCATCTCAGGTTTACAAAACAAAGCATAAGAAAAGTACAAAAGCACGAACGAAGAATGTTTTCACATTAGTGTTGGTTGTTGCTCCGACGATGGCACTCCCTGAACGCACGATGGTACGTATTCCTCATGGGTAATTTTGGCATGCTCCATGCTCTAACCACGCCACTCCTTCTAACTGGCCCAAAAAATCTATCTGGTCCTTCCAAGCAGATGTAGGAAAGTACCTTTGGCCAGCATATGTTCAACCCCATCAGCAGACGCACTTACCACAGACTTCAACACAACATCGTAAGCCACTTACTTTCACATTGCCTATCCGAATGAGGACTAAACAATGTTTTCAACAACTCAGAATATGGCCTATCCAATGTCTGAGACTCGTTGGCTTATCCAATCTCAGTGGTGGCTAATCACCAGCCTTAGCATGTAATTCTTTGCAAGCAGTACCTCATTTCACTGCTTCATAACGCTGACCTCTGTGTTCAGTGCAATGTTCTGGTGGCGAGTCATCTCACCACTCCTTTTCACATCATCTCTCTCCTTAACTACCTCCTTTGCCTTGGTCAGCTTCAAAGGCTCTTCCCTTATCTTTTCAATAACTCTCCGTGAGCAGCTATTTGGAGAGTTAGCTTTGCCTAGATATCATTTGAGGGATGGAATCGTCTAGTGCCTTTGCATGTCATTCTTTAATTGCTGCCCACTCGATGGCGATCTTCAGTTTCTGGCCTTTGATTGGCCGACAAGGTGGACAGCTCCTCCTGGTCTTTCTAGGCCTCGAGGTTGGTGCACCTTCTCTATGCCTCCCCTCAAGTGTCAGAGAATTCCTTTAGGTAAACCTAGACTCAAGTAACCTCCCTAGTTGATTGCTTTAAGGTTGCAGTTGTCTCCTGTGACGACCCTAGCCGTCACACTAAAAATTACCTAATTTAGAGGAGAAGGAAGATTAATTCAATAACGGAAGAAAACTAAATAGATCAAAAGCTACAACAAGAGTTCACATTACTACATCTTAGAACAAAATTAAACATTCAACTAAAGCAAATGAAGCAGAACTACTGTAGTCTTAACTAAACACATAAGCAGATAAGTCACTCTCTAAGGAAATAAAGTAATAAACTAATTTTTCTCTTGACTGGTATTCTTCCCATTCCCATGATCAAGTGCTCTAGTACCTGCCACGTTAGTCACAGAGTCCGTTAGAATAGATTCGTAAGTTACACTAACAAAGCCTTTAAATAAAAATATTAAACAATAATAATAATAATAATAGCATATTAACATGATGTAATAAGAATAACAAACAATTAAACATATATAACATAGATTTTAATTAAGCATGCATGTATGGTAAAGAGATGAAATAACACAGTATGAACAATAATTATTAAACAAACATAACATAATTTGCATAGCAATTACAACATCAGCATATAAATAAAAATGATAAAATAGAATAAGTAATGAGCAAATTCCTTTTTATTACTTTCACTTTTACCTTTTGGGTCCGTGATTTCTCGTACTACGCCTCAGCTGCCTTTCACATCTTTGGGGATCGTCACCCCCCATGAATAACTCTCCGTAGGCATATCCAATGGATGTCATCGTGTCAAATATCATATGAGGACCTCTAGTGGATACGTATCCACAGCAAACACGTATCTGCTTTAGGGATCGTCACCCTCCATGACAGTTGGAAACTGCCAATGGACGCTATTGCGCTAAATATCATATCATATGCTCGAGCTAAGGCAGGTGCGTAATCCCATAGAATTCACATTTAATTTTAATTCACTGTCGCATTAAAAATCTTGTATTATAATTTATTAAATTGGCAAGTTCATATACTTGCTTAAATATTAACTAATTTCATCGAGTGTGATGACTAATATGTGCACTTATTTACCCACGCAAGCTCGTACACTTGCCCTTCTAGGGGGCGTCACAATCAAGAGTAAATTAAATTTAATTTCATATTAAATTAGTCACATAATAGTTATGATAATATAACTAATTTATAATAATGAACAAAAGAACAAGTTAATTATTTCTGCATAATTTGCTTGGCTATCTTAAGAAATTTACTATAAAAGTAGAAGCAAATTGGCACTGTTTTAACTTAATAATTTGAGATGCTCATCATGAACTTGATGCAGAAATTTAACAGCGTAATCATGAATAAAAATAGCATATATAATTGATAAATTTCAAGAAAAGTAATATATTTTATCAAAATATTTAGTTTGATAAATAGATAAGATATAGGCTAAACATGGATTAATAATTAAATCAAAATATGATTTTTACCTTCTACATATAATGAATTTCACAAAATTGGGTATAACCCTTCTGTTAGCAAATTCAATCAAGAAATTCTTAAACAAAACTAACATTAATTAATTAAAATTAATTATTGTAGTAAATATGTAATAAGAAGCACGGTCAGAAATATAAAGGCATTGCAGGTAATTCAATTATTATTATTACTATTTTCAAGCAATTAGATGTAATAATAACAGAAATTTCAATGCAATATATGAAGCTAACGGGATTTATAGCATAGAAGAACTTTATTAACTGTCTAGATAATCCATGATTTTCTTAAAATAATTCATTTATGTACATATTTAGATTTAAGTTAATCGTGTTAGGATAAAATCTACCTCAAATTCACCATAGTTCCAGGTTTTCTTGAGATCCGAAGAGAAATATCGCTCCAAAATCACTAGATTCGATCCAAGGCGTAAGAAAACGTGTAGATCGAGAAGAAGATGAAGAAGAATCGTCGATTTTGAGTGAGATCCGGCTCCTCTCTCTCCAACTCATCGCTTTCTCTCTCTTCTCTCTAGGTCGGGGCGGTTGTAGAAGGAGAAGAGTTGAATCGGTATTTTAGGGCAAGAAACTCTATTTCTTTCTCTAAATAATAATCTGGGGGTATTTCTGTGATTTTTTTTTGCCTTAATTTAAGGAGGTAGTTATGGATATTTAATGGGTAATTAAATTCATTGAATTTAAATTTTAAATAATCCGATTTAATTAAATTAAATATTAATTTCAGTCATTTTAAATTTTGAATCGCATAACAAACATTTAATATTTCATATATTTAATTTTCAATAATTAATCTCATAAATAAAAATTAGTTTCATCATAATAAATTAAATTAATCAAAAATTTAAATTTAAATTTTACCGAGATGTTGCATCTCCTTTCTCAACTCAGCCGCAATCACCTCAGTTAGCATAGCCTGCTCCTGATTATCCACAACATTCATTCGCTCTAGTACAGATTGCAGTTTCTTTGTACACAACCTCTAGCGATTGATTGCCTCCACTTGTGTACACTTCGTCCTCAACCATACAAGCTATGATGCTTTGGAAGTCGCCAATATATGCCGCACCATGCTGGATGGACGAAATCATCTCCTAGTAAAGGACAGTGTACAGCTAGGGAACAAGAATGAGATCAAAAAATTTAGGCTTTAGTGTGCCAAGTTCCTAATGATTGACGGAGTGCTGTATAAGTGACCCTACTCATGACCTTACACCAAATGCGTCTGGGCACAGGAGGCTGCTGAAGTGATGAAGGAAATCCATGCCAAGGAATGCTGCTTGCACACATGTGATCGTAGCCTAGTTACCCGCATCCTTCACTGGGGCTACTTCTAGCTGGACATCCACTGGGATGCCAAGGAATTCGTCCAGAAGTAACCCCAATGCTAACAATACGCTAACTTTCTCAACCAGCTAGTAGGTTACCTCCTCATCAATTCGTCCTAGTTGTTTGTGGTGTGGGAACTTGAATGCATTGGCTTTATGCTGAAAGCAGCTAGGAATTATTGATGGATTCTACTCGCAATCAACTGCTTTACCAAATGGGTGGAAGCCATCCAACTAACTTAGGCAACTTCCCACTGGGTGGAGAAGTTCCTCTATGCCAACATCGTCTATCGCTACGGAGTCCCATCACGATCATCATGTACAATGCTCCAGCAAAAATGGGAATTCCCATGTGCCTTCAAATAGGGTAGTGTTGAGGGCCTTTGAGTACTCAGGAGGACCTCGGGCTATCTCGTTCTTGTGCCATTAAGTACTTTCTTGAGAGTATTGAGAATCTTCTTGTTTGCTATATTTACTGATTCATTGGCTTGAGCATACCATATAAAAGTGAAACGAAGCTAGATGCCATATCAGACATAGAAATTTGTCCCTGGTGATTGCAAAAGGAGTGTCATTATAGGTGATAATTATTATAAGAAAGGCATTCCGGTATAGAATGTTAGTCCAAGGAAGTCCGCTCTTTGTAATGTCATGTTAGGCATGATTTTAACTTCAATCCACTTCGTGAAGTAGTTGACGACTGTCAGTAGCCAGCAAAGTTGATGCCCCAAACCACGAAAGGTCGAGAGGAGTTAATGGTTTGCAGGAAGCTGATAGCTAAAGATTTAAAACCAAGTCCAAATTGGCAATTCATATTACCTTTATTTTTACCAAAAAGTTTTAAAGGTTTGGTTATTAATTTGATCATGATAAACACAAAATCAAATTCATGTTAAACATATGTTCAACTTATACTTTCGCATTTTTGACTTCATTAGGTTCTAGAAAATATGTGAAATACAACTTTGATTGATCATCAACAAACTTGATTTAAGTGGAGAGCTTTTAGCTTTATTTGCTTTAGTTTGGGACTAGTGTGAGCTTTCATTTTATACCCTCACACAAGATCCAAAATTTTATTTTGATTCCTTAGCTTGTTTCATTGAACATTTGGTAGCATCTTTCAGCAAGGCAGTGAGATTTATAGTCCTTTGGTTAGATGCTCAATTGTTAAACAATCTCTTCAGAGAGGAGGCAGGGAAGTTAGTTTTCCCAGATAAGAGGATTCGTGCGAATCAGACGATCCAGGCAGAAGGATCCTCCTCGTCACTCTAATGTTTAGAATCCACAGACTTCTTGACATTTCTGCACTTTCAAAAATAGAGGTGAGCACTTTGCTTCGCTCTTTCTATTCATTTCTTTCATTTTTGCTTTTTTATATATTTATTAGTGTATATTTCTTCATCTCGTATTTCTTCATCTAGTATTTGCTTCACTTTAATCTTAGTTTGTTTTAATACTAAAATCTAATTACAAATTACTCTACTTCTATTAGGCACGGCAATATACGACCCGACTCAAGAACTCAACTTGAACCCGACATAAAATTTTTAAGTATGATTCATAAATTTTGACCTATTAATTAATAGGTTGAGTTCAAGTTGGGTATAATTGGGTCGAGTTCGGCTTCGGTTAAGGATTTATAAAAAATTATTTTATAAATGGGTCAGGTCGACCCGCTAGTTTGACCCATATATCAATCAGATCGGGTTCAGGAAATAGACTCTGACCCATTTAATAAACCAGTCGGTTCGAGATGACGTTACTTGGGTCAGGTCAGATTCGGGTTTGACTCAAACCCAATCAGCTGTCCGTTTTACCACCCCTAACTTCTATAATAAGGATGAACAAATTTAACGAATAAATTTGTTATTATGAATATTTAATATTATTTTTGGTATATTATTATCTTTTTAAAATTTAAAAAACAATGATAAATTATAGAATTCACCGATTTGATGATCATTCGGTCAATCCGAATATGAACACAACGTTAAACTCTACATCAGATTCAATTCTTGTAACTTTTGATCGAACTACAAATCTATAATTAATTGTTTTTGATCTGTTCTCCTTTGTGAAAGCTATAAGAGTACAAGCTATGGGCTGTTAATTATCGTCAGTTGCATGATGAATACATGCAAATTTATAAAGTAATCGAGGGCAATTATATAAATAACATTAAAATTAAATTAATTTATATATTTAATATTCAAAATTTTAATATTATATATTAATCATAAAAATTATAATTTTTATTATATTTATGTTACATGTTTATAAACATAAATTGTATATGAATTATAATTTTTTATATACAAATATTAAAAATTAAGTATTAAATTATAAAATAAGTAATGTTTAGACCGTTAAATGTAATTTAACGGTTAAGTGACCCATGAGAGATCAACTCGAGAGCTCTCTCAACTAAAGAAGAGATCATCGTTCCATGCCGCCCCAGACCCACGCTGCCGGAGAAAACGTTGAAGCATTCCATCTCCGACGTGTTCTCCGCCGCCCTCTTCAAAACCTCCGCCATCCCCAAATCTCCAAACATCTCCTTGTACTCTTCCTCCTCTTCCATCAACGCAATCGCCAGACTGATCGCAAACCTCCTCATCCTCGGCACCTTGCTCTCCGGGAACTCGTACCACCTTAGGATCTGCACCAGCTTTCCGGCGAACTCCTCTTCTTTGATCTCCTCCTTAATCCTCTTATGCCCGCTCAGCCTCAGTGTGTGGAACGCCAGCCCGATCGATACCTCCAGTAGCTTCTCCTTTTCTTTCTCCTCCATTACCGTCCTTAACACCATTGGCGCCATGCAGCCGACGGCTCGCCGGAGCAGGATGGATTCCACCGGATCAGAGTATCCACAGAGACAGAATAGAATCCTGCCGGCGTTAACCCGAAGCACCGGATCGGCGAAAGCTTCAACGAGCTTCCCAACGACTTCGTCCCCTTGCCCGAGCAATCTCTTGCAGTTCGCCGGACTCTCGAGCAGCAGCATCGCGAGGGCTTCTCCTGCTTCGACGCACAAATCATGTTCCTCCCCTGTGAGCCTCGGCCGGAAGAAGACGGCGAGAAGCAGCGCCAGCACCCCGCCTGTGGCGCCGATCTTCTCCCTTGCCTCCTCGTCCATCGCAATGCTCGCCAGAATCTGAACCCCGAGCTTCTGCAGCTTCAGATGGGACTCCCCGTACTGTAGCAGATCCCTGACGTTGCTCACCGAGTACACGATCTCCGATATGGCTCGCCGGAGGTTCATCCCCACCTTGCCTGTGGTGCTGACTAAAATGAGCACTACCTGCAGCGCCCGCCGGACAATCTTGATCCTCGACTCCAGTGCCCAACCGTTCCGGAGCAGCTCCGGACCGGCGCTCGTCAGGTCGATGATCTGCTCGAGAAGCCCTCTCGTGCACCCAATCTTCCAGCAGTTGTCGTTATCCCTCGCAAGCCGCTTAATGATCAGGAGGCCGAGCAGGTTGAACGACGAGAACTCGTAGTCCTCCCGATATTTCGCAACCGCCGACATTTGCACCGCCTCATACGGCCGTTCGGCGGACGTCCCGCCGCTGTTGGTGTACAGAAGCGAGGCGATCGATTCCATCGCCCCCGGGATCGCCGACACCCGCAGGGCGTGCTGCTTCATTGAAGCGAGCTTCGAGACGATCTCTGCGGCCGCCCTCCGGATCTCCTCCTCTGCCGGATCCTTCCAGTTGAGCATCTCGACCAGACGCTCGATCTCCGGAGTGGAGCTGCCGATCTTCCGGATCGTGTAGCCGGCGAAGCGCTCGTTGCCAACGAAGCTCTTGAGGATTCTGGCGCCGATGAGCTGCTCGTCGGGGGAGTCGGACTCGAGCAGCTCCTCAGCAAAGGAGACGAGATCCATCTTCAGTCCTTCGAAGACGCTGCCGTCGACGCATTTCGAGTAGGCGTCGTAGAAGAAGCGGGAGACGGAGATCATGCCGGTCGGACCAAGCCGGCACTCGTCGCAGACTAGCTCGAGCAGGCTGCCGTAGCCTATTAGGAAGCTGCAGTAGCCCTTCTCGACGAAGAACATCAGGGCTTCTGCTAGTGCCAGGCCGTAGAAGACGTTGAGGGCCGACCGCTCGTTTGTCATATCTCCTTCGCCGTAGTCCTGCTGGCAGAGGCGCATCAGAGACAGAGCAACGCAGGAGGCGGCGGCGAGGATCTGGAGCAGATCGAGTAGTCTGCTGATGCTCTTGGAGACGAAGAGCCAGCCGGAGAATGGGAGGAGGGGAACATCTCCGGCGACCCAAGTTCTATTCTGTCCGGCGAGGTACCCAAACTCAAGGTGAGGATCGTTGGCAATTAGGTGGCGGCTTGATTTTCCGAGGGCCGCCCGGATAAGGGAGCGCACGCCGCGGCTGCTCCGGTTAACAGCGGCGTCGATGGGAAAGGAGCGGGTGGAGCGATGCTGCCATTCGAGCTCGCGGCTGCGGCAGTAGAGGCGGGCGCCCTCGACGAGGAGGATGACGGTGACGAACCAGAAGTCTTTGGCGCGGAGGCTGGAGGCAAAGCCGCCGAGGAGGACGACGGTGGCCCAGATGAACCCGATCTGGCCGAGGCCGCTGGCCGCTTTCTCGATCACGGCCAGTCGGAAGGCGAACAGAGTCAGCTTCTTCTCCGGCGCGTCGGCGCAGGCTTCGGGGGTCCGGCGGCTTGTGGGAGTACTCGCAACGCTGAGATCGCGCTGCGGCTCGAAGATCGAGGAGCTGTGCCCGACGCCGCCGTTGGTCGTGCTCCTGGGCGGCGGGAGTATGTCCAGCTGGATGGCTTTTTGGTTCTCCACGTCTTCTCCCATCGTCGACGTCCTCTGCCTTTCGAGGTGCATCTTCCTCATTGAAAAGATCAAAGAACAGTAATCAGCATTAATTTATATATGATTTCGAAGGGTCGGAGAGAGGGAAATCGAAAGAGGATTCAAACTCAACAGTGGTTTCCAAAAAGATGATGATGTAGAAGGTGAAGAAAAAGACTGCTTCAAAATTTATGTTTGACTTTTAGAATGGTCAAAGTCAGCACCAAAATTTATTTTCATCAAAAAAAAAAATTTATAAATCAATAACACTTAGATTTCTCTGTCTTGAGCTTAGATTCTTCTACTTTAAAATAAGGGCAAATTTCACCCAGGTCCCTGAGTTTAAGGGTTATATCACACAGGTCCACATTTTTAAAATCCTATCATCTGGGTACCTAAGTTTTCAAAAAATATCATCTAGGTCCCTATTTTAGTTTTTTATTATTAAAAAATATAAAAATTACCATTATACCCTTACTCTCTAAAATAGGGACCCAGATGATATTTTTTGAAAACTTAGGGACCCAGATGATAGGATTTTAAAAACGTGGACCTGTGTGATAATAACCCTTAAACTCAGGGACCTGGGTGAAATTTGCCCTTAAAATAATGTACAAGAAGATTTTTTTATTAATAAAAAATTTAATAAATTACATTTTTGCTAATTAATAAACTGATCTCATTAATTAAAAACTATACTAATATTTCAAATAAATATAATTTCAAACTTTATCTAATAATAAGTAAAAAAAAAAAACTTTTATTAGATATATTTATTAATATCAATCAACTTATTTGCACAAATTAATTTCACTAATTTAAAAACTAGAGAACCTAATTAAACTAAAACTTTAACATCTTATGCTACAAAAATTTTAATATTATTGTCATTTAAAATATAATTAATTAATTTTATTTTACATTATATATAATTTTTTAAAATAAATATCATGTATATACAAATTTTAACTTACTTTATTTCTCCTAATATACGCACTCATAAATAAGCTAACGAATTTTTTAAAAGTAATAATTTTTTTAAATACCAAATAAGTGCGTAGAACCATTTTAATGTTGATGTAATTGTACATTTACTTCTATGTAAATTAACATATTATTTTTAAATTTATCATAAAATTTTAATAATTTTATTTTACATTTAACATAAATTTTAATATTAAAATTCAATTTTATTTTACATCAACTACTAATTCTAATATTAAAATAAATTTTATTTAATATCTTATATGATTTTTTTTTGTTAAAATATTTTATATATTTTTCAATATTAAAATTACTTTATTTCACATCAAGTCTAAAAATTTATATATAATTTTTTTCAAACCTAAAAAACAACTTTCCAATCAAATAAGCCAACCATCTCATAATTCTAATCATAAAATTTAATTTTATTTCACACTGTATACAAATTATAATTTAAAAAAAACATGTATATTTCATAAAATAATAAATCTTACATTAAATATAAATTCTAATATTTAAATTATATTATTTTACATTATGATATTAAGATAATTTCATACCTACAAAAGATTCTTATATATATTTAAAATATTTACATAATTTTATGTTGCAGAAATTTTTTGCTATGCAGAAAAATTACAAGCTACGTACGTTCTGCACCGAATAATACCTACTTTGCCTTGAATCATTTTTATTTATTAGATATAAATTTAGTTATCTATATACTTATTTTTTTTTATATGTAGTTTTACGCATTGCCATTTTTCAAATGTTATGCGTCTACGATTTCTTTTTTTTTTTTTTTTTTTTGATGTTTCGTCTACGATTAATCCTGCATGCGATTTTCTGAAAATCCCACACCGCACGTTTGCCAACAGTTTCGTGTTTATCTCTTTGCATTTTTGGACTTTTGAGGCATTTTTTATTTTTAAATTATTCATTTAAACATAAAATCTGTCTTTAATCTTTATATAGGGTATGTTTATTTATAAGGTTAAATTTAAGATAATTAAAATTAAATTTGAATAAAAATATTTTTTTATTAAAAGTTGTGAATGATGTGAAATAAAGTTAATTATTATGTTAGATCATGTGAGGGATGCGATATAAAGTTAGTTATGTTGGAATATTTGAGGGATATGATATAAGTTATTATTTTAGTAATATGTATAGGACGTGAAATAAATTTAATTCTTAATATTAAATTTTATGTGTGATGTGATATGACTGATTAAAATTAAATTTGGTTAATTTTAAACTCATAGACAAACGGGATCTATCATGTAAATTTAAAAAAATGATATTTAAATATTATTCAAATATTAAATATAATCTGCATGTGAATTATTAATACTAACAAAATCGTTTTTTAAACTCCTTTCTTTCTTGTGCCTTAAATATTATTTATTATATCAAAAATGTTCCTATCTTACATGTGATTTAACAATTAATTAATAGCTAATTTGATGCAACGAAAAATAAAATAAGATACTATTTGGCTCCTGCAAGCTGACTTTAATTTCAAATGCACTGCACATTTGTGAAAAATAAAATAATATAAGAAGCCAAATAATTAAAAATATCAAATACGCATTGTTGAAAACCAATATTATAAGCTTAACAAAAAAATAAAATGAAATTTATCATATGGAGATAAATTGAAAAATATATGTCATTTGAGTACAATTTTTAAAATAACAACTTACATCTACTTGCCCATAGTCAATCAGTTTAATGACATTATCACTCTTTGTTTCAAGTTATCCCTGCAACTAGGATAACTCATTTCTTTAGTAAGGAAAAGAGAAATTAAAAAATTATCCTATTTCAATTCTACCTAGTTTATATATATATATATATAAGTCCTTAAAAGTTTTATATGTGTTGATGCAAACAATATGTTAAAATAGAATGAAATAAGATAATTTTTACGTAGAAAAAATCACGACGTCTAGGCGATTTAAATCCACTAATCGAATTCCTTCTCTTACAAAGCTTGAGAGACCCTAAATGAAGACCGAATAAGAGAATAAGTATAAGAGAAAAAGAGAGATTAACCTCTCTAACGAAAGAATCCTAAAGCTTCTTCTCCTCTCCCTTATTTATAACTTGGAGAGGAATGGATATAATAGGTACAGTCTGTCTTATCTGATATATATTCCTGTAAAGGACGATTATGTAGTGGACTCTCGTGCCGCCTTAAATGCTGAGTTGACAAAGTAGTACGGAGGGTACGACCTGATAATATCTTCTTGAAGAGCTGTTCGACCAGGGCTGTTCGAGGAGTACTGTTCGAGGAGGGTTGTTCGACAAGAGCTGTTCTACTAGGACTGTTAGTGAAGGTTCTAACAATATAATTAAAAGATGAGTTAAGAGTTGATTCAAAGTGTGTATATAAATCTTGAATAAAATTCTTGGTTTATGTATTATAAATATTTTTTGCACTTTCTATATTTGATGCGTGTAAACATGAATTTACGTATATTTACACATAGGTTGATTAATTTCATATTGATTCAATTTTTACTTTTATTAGCGAGTTGATAATGAGTGATAAGAATATAAATCAATTGAAAAAAAAAAGAGTAAAATTTGATTAATTATCCAACAAGTTTTGAAGATAACTGCCATACCTACCAATAACGGTCAAGGTGAAAATTAATGTTATCCTTTAATGGAACATCTGTCTAGTTCATACTAAGCATTTGCCAGTAGCATTTAAGAATTGGAGTAGAATTTTGACTCTCCAAGATGGAATGTGCTTAGGATTTTATATGCAAGGGATGACTTTAATTTTTTTTTATTTATCAGTCCTTTTTTACATTTTTATAATCTATATTTTATTTTAGATAATTTTAATTAGGGTGCACGTTTGGTTTAGTACTATTAATTAGATGTTTATGTTATCTAGATGTTTATACTCTTTCTAAATTACTATTAGTTTGGCTTTCAAAAAAATAAATTAATATTTATTAGTTTAATAATATAATATTAAAAGATGAAAATAAAAAAAAAAATCAATCTCACCTTCTTTCATTGAAAGTGTATAAACATAAACATGCTAATATTATCCATATGCATATATGTGTATCAATTTATGTATGTATATATATACATATATAGATACATACGTATATATATACATATATAAATATACATAAATACTCATTAGGGTTAATGGGATTGCTCAGGGCTCGGGTTGTAAATGAACTGAACTGAAACGATTAGTACTCCTAAGTTCATATTTATTTACTAAAATGAAGTTTGAACTTGTTCGTACTTAGTTCGCAAATATTAAAATATATTTAAGCATGGTAAATATTGTTCGCGAATGACCTCACTAATATGTTTGTGAATGAATTAACATATATTTGAGTTCATGAATATAAAAACTATAAACAAGCTATTGTCAAAGATATTAGTATGTTTATGAATAAACTCATAGTCATACTAATTTGAGATTCATTAATTTTTTTATGATTAACAAACAATATCTACTAAACTTTATAATTATTGAGCTATTTATTGAGCTCTAAATTAAAAAGCATCCTATCGATCTTTATAAGTGAGAAAGTCATACTAATTTGAGATTCATATGAATTTTAATCGTACTTTTAAAATTATGTTCAAATATGTTCATTGATATTTGATAAACTGAATATGAAAAAGCTATTATTGAACTGAATATCGATTTCGTCATCGACTGCTCTGTTCATTTACAACCCTAGCAAAGGCTCCAATTGTAAAAAGTGGAGCGTTTGGTCAGGGAAGAGAAGATGAGGAAAGGATAGAAGGATAGAAACTTGAAAGAAAATACAACAGGGCAGTGCGGAGCAAGTACAGGTTACGTGAGAGCGGGGCAAGAGAAAGGTGGGGGCAAGGTGAGGCAAAGCGTGATGAGGGCAAGTACATTGCAAGTACAGATAATGATTAAACAATTGTGAGATAAATATGCATTTTGCATAAACTTATACATACTCACCTAGTTATTTTATGTATTTCACATTTAATTCTTCAATATTATATATTAATCACAAAAATTATATAAAAATTATAATTCATGTGCAACTCAAAACATATATGTGATAAAAGTTGTAAATTTTTATGAATTTTTGAGATTAATATATAATATTACAAATTTAATGTCAAACATGTAAAATAGTAAGATTTTAATGGTATATATATTGTGCTTTAAGAAATTCAGCAGTTCCATATGCTATTCAAATGAAGCAATGCCCTAATATTTAATTGTTCTAACATAAATTTGACTTAGAATAAAAATTTTTGATTCTTATTAGAGTGTTTGTCAATCAAGCTTTTTGCTTGCTCAACACTCTAACCATGTATATTTAGACTTTCTTTTTGATATTATCATTAAGAAGGTTATTCAAACAAGTTATTCGTACTAAATTAAAATAACCAATCAAAATATTTCACAGTATTTCTTAGGGGACTAAGGTTCTAAGCATCTTCTTTCAGGATAAATTACACTTGAGTTTTTTGGTCTATGTTTTCTGACGTATTTTACGCACATTCCTTACGTCAATCTCAATTTTCACATAGATTCTTTCATTAATTTTTAAAAGTTTATTTTGATTACTCTTGAGTCATCTTCAATAACTCTCTCGAGGAGGGTGAGAAGAAGTAAAGAAGGGGTAAATTGATATTTTAATCAATCCAAATGATTCTTTTTGCATGAAAATCATTTTCAAGGATTACTAGTAAATAAATTGTTAAACTTAGTGCTATGCAAAAACATAAAAATTGTAGCTAAAAAGAATTTTTTTTATTCATAAATTGTAGCTAAAAGAATTGGGCCTAATGATTCAAAAAAAACAAAACAAGACCAAACATGAAAGGGAATCTAAGAATGTTTAATAGCTATGTCAAAGAGTAAAATAAAAAATTTAAAAAAATTAAATTAAAAGGTGGTTATTGAACTTTTAAAAAATTTAATGGGTTATACAACAAAGTTTATCAGATTTGTATCTATAGAAATGAAGTTATTGAAGTAAATTTTAATGCCACATATACAAACCAAATGCGGATATCACAACCTCATTATTTCCACGAAACAAAAACTTTCTGATAAAACATATAGTGAAAGACGAACTAAAAGGTAAAGTATGTTGGGCCGGCAATTTTTCAATCCTTGTTATAAGTCAGAATCCACAACCATCTTGAGGTATGTTTGTTTGTAAGGTTTAATTTAACAAAATTAAAATAAAACTTGAATAAAAAAAATTATTGAAAGTTGTAAATGATGTGAAATAAAGTTAGTTATTATGTTGGGATATACGAGGAATGTGATATACATTAGTTATTATTTTAGTAATGTATGAGAATGTGAAATAAAATTAATTTTTAATATTAAATTTTATATGTGATGTGATATGTCTATTTAAAATTAAAGTAAGTTAATTTTTAACTGCCAAACAAACAGGGCAGTAATAAAAAATCAAATTTCGTTATAATATAATTGAAAGAGGCCTATAAAAATAAAAATGGGACAAACAAGTTTTTTTAATCAGATCACGACACTGAGAATGGGAAAGAACATATGAACCAGAAATCACATTAGAGAGTTTTCCATGAAATTGACACTGATGACGGTAAATCATACAACAACAACAAACTCAGCTTTTATCCCACTTAGTAGGGTCGGCTAATGTCATATTTATTTAACAAATTTTACGTTGATTGTCGATTTTCAAACGCAATCCTCTCTATTTTTCATCCGGGACTTGGGACCCGACAATAGCGCATTATAGTAAACCCTACATAAGCAAACAAAACAAAAAAAAGAGCTATGCTACCATAAACAGATTGCTCAAAACTCAAAAGTAGCCCAAAAATCTAGTTCTGGGCTTACTAGATTATTGATTACATACAGAAATTCAATTAATCTCAGTATTCCACATGTATATATCACACACCAGATACAGTTAAAGTAGACAGGATAGCTGGAAAAACCAAACCAAGTCGAGCCAAGAACTTCGTTACCAGCAGGGTTCTCCTAGCAAATTACCGAGTCACGCTTGAAACAAGGTTCCACTCGACATCTCATTGAACTCTGTTTCTAGAGGGGTATATGTGCCTTAGCATGATAAAACCTCGTTTTCAGCAACTAATCAACCTTTCTTGAAATTCGGCCGTAGCCTATATTACTATAATAGTAAAAAAAGATACATCAGGTACAAAAAGTTAGATCCCCGTCAAGAATCGAACAAAAATCGAGTGGGAGGGACATGCCCCTACGCCACTCTAAATCATCTAAACAAGAAAAGGAAGCTACAAAATCTGCCGCTCTATTAGCAGCTCTGTATACATGAGATATCTTGTACGCCTTAAAGGCGCAAAAAAGATTGGCGATCTGGGCCATGGTCTTGTCGGGAGGGTGTCCTTTGGCTGTCCGGTGAAGGTCCGCAATAGTGATGGCAGAGTCGCCCTCTATCCAAATCTCATCCGCCGTATCCGCCCACTCCTGGGCGGCTGTCATCGCAATAAGGGCTCCCGTCGCTTCTGCTGTAGGAGTGGCATGAGTGTAGAGCTTGTAGCCAGTCGCTAGTAGGAGGTTGTCACAGTGGTCCCGCACAACCCCCCCCCGCGCCTGTCGCACTTTTCTGTTTAACGGAGCCGTCAAAATTCACCTTAATCCATCGCGGGGGTGGGGGATCCCAGTGGGATGCAGAGGGGTTACAACAGCCTACAAGGCTGTTGGGATCCCAGTTCCCCATGTTGGATGAAGGTTGTTCTTGGGCTTCATTAACATGAACAAGTGCAGCGATTACTCGAGGCAATACATGCAATCAAGCGGGCTATACCATAATTCAAATTCATATTCAAATTTCTCCTGCCATAAAAGGATTCTTCCCCACCAAGTTCAAACTTATTTGTTGATTAGACGCTCCGCTCATTGGCCTAACAAATGCTTTAATCACTTAGCAGCTCAACAAGTGGATAGGCGCATAGCAATAAATCTCGCATACGCACACTCAAGATCAACCAGAAGTTACTTCGACAACCAGGGTTGCCAATCATTTAACTCTTTTAGCTATAAATAGTGGTTCAATCCGACCGAGAAGGATTGGTTCAGGCATTCAAAAAATTCCAAAGTCCTATAGATCAAAAGGATTCTAATTCTACTAAATTCCCCAAAGAATTCTCTAAGTTCCCATACTAAGATCCCATTGTAATTCTCACATTCAATCATACATTGACCTAGTGAAACTTTTCTTGAGCTTGGCTGGGAAGTGGGATGACAGATGCAGGAGGATTTCCTCAAAGCTACATTAAATCTTTGTCTCTTTTTCTTTGCACTTCTTTACTTGCTTTGCTATTCAACTTCCCAATTGGCTCGACATCTCTCGTAATTATCTTTGGCAAGGCTACATTGCAATCAAGGCCCAACTCCCTCGTCGCATCATCAACGAACAACTATTTTATATTTGAATCTTTGATCTCAACACACATAATCAAGATGATAAGGAAAGCACACAGCTACACCCCACCTCCCAAAAAACTACCTACTAGAAGGACGTTAGCCACGAAGATCTAGAAGAAGTCCTTTCTTCTCACAGCTGAGCTCTTTCAAGAGGTGCCACAACTCCATTATAGGGAAATCATCAAGATACGAAGAAATCAAGGAAATGATTGCCTACAAAACTACTACTTATAAGTAGGACTGCTTATTGGATTGGTTTTACCCGAAGCTAATCCAGAACTGATCCAATGAGAACATGTTTAACAGGACTAGTTTTTTACGATTACAGTGCACAAATCCGAACTATTGCGGTCCTGCGCGTGCAAGGCAAAGAACCGATTTGGTATTAAATAAAAAAATAATAGAGGGAAGTGCCCACACGCGACGTACACAATGCTAGCCACGTTATTTTGACAGCCGGCACATGGGACCACCCATGTGCCTGCTGCACTTGCTCTCATATAAAAAAAATTTAAATAAACAGTTGTTAGACCATTGCTGCACCATTTTAGGGTCTTTTGGACTTTTTAGTATATATAAATTCCCCTATAAAAAAGATGAATTGTGTGGTACAATTCAACAAATCTTTAATCAAATTTTAGACTATTGCACTTTTAAAACCAAACCAATTTAGCATTTTAATTGCTTCGTAACACCAATCCGCCATCGGTTCTTCCTCGAGACATCAACAAACTATGGATCCAAATTACGTTCCGAAACTCAATCCTCTCATCCCTGTTAATGAGAATTTTGACAAAGCTTTAGAAGCTGATCTTGATCTCTCTGAAAAACATAAACCTTGAAGCTAGTGGACTATGAAGCACGAGTATGATACGGCGATACAATGTGATACAATACGGATATGACAATACGCTAAAATTAAAAAGAAGGATACAAATACGTCAACATACGATTGTTATATATGTGTGTATAATACGTCATATTCTCATATTCAAGATATAAATCTATGATAGATTATAATAACTTATACATCTTGTTCTTATAATTTTCAAAAATATATTTTATATTTTTTCCAAAATAAAAATATCTTTTAATAACTATTGAATTTAAAAAATCTTAAATTAAAATAATATCATATAATTTGTTTAATCGCTTCTAACCTATCACAAATTATCTAAGTGAGATTAGAGTTTAAACATACATTACTAAACTAATTTTAGTTTCAATTTAAATTCGACCTAAATTAATTAACTCGATACAAACGAGATGTAATTGAAAATAATATAGATAATGTGGTATAAACGTTAATACACTGATCTGACCAAAGTAAATACATGCTCTGCTCTCTCAGAGTCTCCAACTAAGTAAATAAATAAAATAAAAAAATTAAAATCCTATTCTTTTTGAAATATGCGTTTGAGTAAAATAAGAAAAAGAGATCGAAGTCCAACAAAAGCAAAGATAGTATTGGTTGAGATAGAAAAATTAGATGACGTAACTGCTTATGGATACCAAAGTTTTGTTTATTGCCGAAACACTAGTGTGCGTGAAGTTTTCTGCGATCCCAATTGTATGAGCCCAATGTATCTCTTAATTTTAACATTTGAATTTATACATGAGTTGTGTTTTACGTATAAGATATTTTTTTATTTTTTATTATGTGGGGCGAACTAAATTTTCTTACTAATTAAAATTATCAGAAAGTTCGAACAAGTATCGGATAAGTATCAAGTAAGTATTGGGAAAGTATCAAATTTTTAAAAATTAAAAATAAAAATTGATACGTCACGTGGCTTATCGAATACATATCGGTGGAATATTAGGGAGTATCGGTATTCGATACGAATACGATATGGATATGTTAGGTTCACGAAATATCGGTGCTTCATAATTGTAGAAAACTTAGTACCAGCACTAGCCCGTCAACTCAATCTTCAAGCATCTCCAATAAAGCTTGATTCAAACGCAGTAAGGTATGAGAGTATTTTGAATTACAAATTAAACATAATAGCAATCCAAAGAGATCAGAGTACGTTGTTGTTTACAAAATTTACAAAAGTCTGTATTTATACAAATATGAGAAAATGAGTAATGGGATTGGTATATTTAAAAAGCACTTAATTAGATTTCATGAGTTTGATAAAAAAAAATTTCCAGCCCATTACAGCAAAGGTAATCCGAACACAGCTAAATCCAAATAGTAGATGTACAATCTGGACATTTAGGAATGATAAGGCACATTCATGTTTAGTTCGATTCGTTGTCCAAATTGAACAGGTTTCCATAATATGTGAAAAGGGAAATTTTTTAAATTACCTTATTCAGTATTTACAATCTCAGTACAATCATATTTTTAGGCACAAACTTAAAAAAAGTTGCATGTTAATGTATAAAAAATACAAAAAATCTCTCATTCAACACCTCACTAATATTATTTGTAGGATTAATTTAACTTTTGATATCTGGACTAACATTAACAGGGTGAGTTACTTGATTGTTACTTGTCATTAAATTGATGGACAATGTGAAATGCAAAAATGCATATTGTCATTAGATCTATTAGATAAAATATATAAGTGTTGAACTCTTATCGATTTTGATGAAAACAAACACGTTAACAATATACTCGATTAATTATTTTTTAAATATTAGTATATATTGTTCTTAAGCTTTTCAGGATCAAGAAGGATGATCGTCGAGATAATTTTGACTCAAGATTGATGAAATCAAGCCAAGAATAAAAAGAAATGAAGTTGATCAAGATCGCTGAGAAAAGGAGCATCAAGTCGAAAAGTCAACTTCAAAAATGCATTTGCTATAAAATTTTAGACCATCATGTAAGTGCAAGAAATTTATTGCTCATTTATCTGGAGAAAATTAAAATAAATATAATTAAATTTATTTGTGATTTTTTTTTTATTATTTTTATTTATTTTTCGGATGAATTAAGATTTTCGAAAATTTTTAAATTACAGGATTATTTTTTTTAATGACGTGTTTTCTTCGATCTTCAATATTTGAATTTTTTGATTGAATTTAATTAATAATTTTACTATTTAACATGTCGTTTCGATTTAAATCGATAAAATCTATTTTCAAAAATATATATATACATATATACTACTTATAATAAATGAATAAAAAAAATTATAAATAAAATTAAATAATTACTTACAAAAATATATTACTTGAATTTCATGAAATACTTTTGTGATCGATTTTGGATGCTTTCAACTCGTACAAAACTCGATATTTTGAATTACTCGATATTTTAAATTCCAC